>CM072902.1:329764-692264 GCA_037013685.1 Acridotheres tristis
CGCCCCACGGCCTCGCGCCTCCATCGTCCCGCCCCGCCCCCGAGCCGCTCAAGCCTCGCCCCTCTGGCCTTCACAAGCCCTGCCCCAGGGACTGCCAATCCCGGCGCCGCCCCCGCCCGTGACCACGCCCACCGCCCCCGCCCGTGACCACGCCCACCACCCCGCCCCTCCGCATCCCGCCGCTCCTTCTTGCCGTTCCCGCACATCCCCGGTCCTTTCCCCTCCCTCACATCCCCGGTCCTTGCCGCTCCCGGCAGCCCCGGGACCTTCACGCCCGCACCCCTGGGCCCCAGCCGGAGATTTCCAGGCGGTTCCAAGGGATGCACGGGGAGAAATCTCGGCCTGTCTCACTGCTCCAGCTTGGAAGCAGCTACAGATGTTTTAAATGACTTTATCAGGAGCGTTTCAGACGTAATTTGTCTGCATTGGAATGGATGAGTCAAAAGTGGGTGACAGAGTTACTTCAACCACGCCCAAAAATATGGTGCATCACCAGCACTGGTGGGATTGCACTCTGTGAAGTAATTCCAGCTTGTGAATTGGAGAACATCCCCTATGGATACTGAGCCAGGGTCATGCTGGGCAATTGCAATATTTGTGGGTGCCCTGGGAAGGATGAGGCCGCAAAGCTGCCCAGATTCCTTCCAATCCCTGAAAATACACGGAGTGTTGTGTGCTGGGATGGTGATGGGTCTTTCCCGTGCATGCTGGGGTGTGGGAGATGAGAACTGGAGCAGGATGAGCTGTGCATTCATGGCAGCAGAGCACAGGAAAAGGTTCCTTTCTTGAATTAGTAAGAGGAAAGATTCATTGAAATGGGTTTAAAATGCCTTAAAAATACTGGATTTAATAGGACTTCAAAGCCTACAGAAGCTGTACTGCTGCTCAAGGGGACTATAAGTGGCAGAGAGAACAAAGAGCATCTCCAGCAAAATGGGCTATCCTGAAAACATCCCTGAATGGAAATCACTTCCCCCCCCCCCCCCCAGTTCAATGCCTCAAATTTCCATTCAAGGAACCCCAAATCCTAAGTGCTGGAGAGGCTTTGGGTGGGCTGACTGCAGATCTCTCTACGCCTGGGCTGCTTAGACCTCATGGAGTTTACCCTTCTGTGTCCGTCTGTCCAGCCTGTTGCCTGTTCATCCTTACCCCAGCCTGGTAGCAACACCTCCAT
Organism: Acridotheres tristis; assembly: GCA_037013685.1. Taxonomy (NCBI): domain Eukaryota; kingdom Metazoa; phylum Chordata; class Aves; order Passeriformes; family Sturnidae; genus Acridotheres; species Acridotheres tristis. The sequence continues at coordinate 330,939 of CM072902.1, forward strand.
GGAATGATTTCCTCAGGAACCACCACGAGGTTTTGCTATGCTAGAGTAGCCAGAGGCTGAGTGTTGCAGCCTCTGCTGAGCTGCTGGGTAAGGGGAATAAAGGGTCCTTTAAAAAAGAGCAATGAGCTGTGCTGCTCAGCTTCAACTGGGGCAATAGCCTGGATCAGGATGAAAGCATCCCAAACACTTTGCCGTACTCTTCCATGAAGACTCGATGGCAGCTTTTGCTAAATATCCCCTTCTGTGTGTCACCTGCTGTCACAGAATTTTGCTGTCCCAGGGAATATCCCCAGCAGACAGCACAACTCAAAATCCAATTGATAGCCAGTGATGCTCAGGTATGGTGACGAAGGCTTCACCTGAAACACAACCAGACCAGCTGTCTCCCCTGACATGGCTACCTGCGCTGGTGAGGACATAAACGCCACCTGCCTTGTCCCCTCCAAGTATCACAGCCTCATAGGCATGGCACAGTGCAGACTCTGCCCTGACTGCTGCACTCATGGCTTCACCGGGCTTCTGCTCTCTGCTCAAGGCTGTTTGGAGGGGCTTTCAAGCCTGACGGTGTCTGGCCGTGGGGACCCTGAGCAGCAGCAGGCTGGAGGGAGAAGGTCATGAAGGAGGCTCTGGCAGTGCATGGCCATGGCTGTGGATAGTGGCCACGGGGTGTCTGTGCATCCCTGTGGGTGGAAAGGGAGGTGGCTGGGCAGCTGAGCGGCTCAGCCCAGGGAAGAGGAAGGCACATGCCCAGGGACACTCTCCAGCAGTGCCAGCAAAGGAGTAAGCATGATCTGATGCCTGTGCACCCCTGTGAAGATGGAGAGAGGGGGCAGCCAGGGCCTCTGCTCTGTCAGGGACATTCCTTTCCCTTCCTTTGTGCTGCAGGAAATCTGCACTTCCTCCCTTTCCAGCACTGCTCCCGGCTCAATCGCTACCAGATGTGGCTCCCATGCATTTCTCATTAGCCCGGCAGCTCTGGGCACTGCCTCTGCAGCCTGCAGGGCTGGCGACACAAACACTGGGATTCTGGGGCTCCTGGGGCAGGGATCTGAGCTGTGTGTGCTCCATGAGGTACAGGGCCATGCTTTGCACTGGGATCATTGCTGGCCAGGATGCTGGTAGGGATTCAGGGAAAGCTCTCTGTGGGGATGGAGCTGGGACAGGGTCCTCCACTGGGACCTGTACAAGCACCATGGGGACAGAGGGACATGGGGTTTAGTTGGAGGAAGGAGCTCAGTGAGCTGGACTGCAGCTGGGTCAGCTGTTGGGGACAATCTGTAGCCCTAGGCTGGGTCTGGGAATGTAGGGGAGCTGGGTGAGTGGCACATGTGTGACCTGGGGTGTCCTATGCTCTGTATGTCTAGGCAGGGATCAGGATATGTTGGGATGTGCAGAAGGCTCCTGGGGAATGAGTTCAGGCTGAGGTGGGGTAGTCCCTGACCAGCTAACAGTGTTTGCAGTGAAGCCACAAGCACCTCAGGTGACACAATATGGGTAGTGGAAACACAGGTCCTTCCTAAGCTCTGTAGAACACGCCAGCACCAAGGACAAAACCACAGCAGCTGGACCCAAGGGCTTGAGAGCAGAAACAACCCTGCAGTTGGGTTGTGAAGCCCAGGAAGTGCCTTAACTAAGCCTGGATTGAACTATGAAGGGACAGACAGACCTGAGAAAGCTCCCCTGTCCTTCCTCACCCTGTCACCCCCACTATGGAGTGAGAGAGTGGCTGGGGAAGACCCCAGTGAGACTCTTGCTGCTGGACAGGATGAGGCCACATTTGGGTGGTCATGGCCATGGGACCTCTGCACTGGGAGAGTGGGATGTTCCTTCCCTTGGCACAGAGGAATCTATGGGTGATCTTGTCCTGCTGCTGCTTCTTGAGCCCCCAAACCAGCTGCAGGGCTTTCCTCATGCTGCTGGTGCAGAGGAGGCCAAGTGGAAGGAGGGGGCCAAGAAATACAACAGGAGTGGGGTGTCTGTGGAACATGGTGTATGGGGGCACATTGCCATAGGGAATAATCCCTGAGAACCATGAGCATACACCCTCCTGCAGGAGATGTCTGTCCAAGTCTGGAGTCCCTGGAAGAGCTACCACATTACCTTGGCTCTGAGTCACCTCTTCAGAGCCAGGAGTGGCCCCCCCAACCTTTGGTGAGTGTGTTGTCACCGGGCAGCCAGCTGTCACTGAAAGAGGCCAATGCACTGCCAGCTCTGCGCCAAACATGGCTTTACTGCCTTACTGTGGAGTCAGGTACAGGTCAGCATTGTCTGTCTGGTCCTTGGGCTGAGAGCTGGCGAGCATCCCAGCAGTGGCTGTGCTGTCCATGGCATCGGTATGGACCGAGATGGCCAGTGCTCATGACTGGACAGCGGCTCAGCTCAAGCCACGGTTCCTGCAGTTTGTCCCTGGCTGGTGCCTGAGCCAGGGTTGGAGCCACGGTTTTCCTGAAGGAGCAACCCGCCCCCCCCCCCCCCCAGAGCCAGGTCTTGGGGGGCTCGTCTCCTCAAGGCTGTATCTGTCTCTTCTCAGCCAGCTTGGCTTGGATGGTTTCCTTAAGTCTCCTCCAACTTCTCTTTGGACCATCAAAGAGCTGCATCAGCCCTCTGAGGTAGGGGCTCCAGCAGCAGCCCTCTGACTCCAGCCTGCACTGGTCACCCACTGGTGGCTTTGCCACCTCTCCCCAGCCTTGCCTCCTCCTTTTTCAGGCCACTTTAACCTTTTGTGGGCCCTCACCTCATCCCCCAGGCAAGGGGAGGGCATGGCTGGGACTGCCAGAGCCTCAGCCTCACCGGATTTATTCCAATTTAAACACTGCAGAGTAAAAGTGTTTCCCCTGCTCTGGCCTCTGGAGCTGAATATCTGAACGGGAATTTCACCCCTGAGCTGCAGCTAAAATAAGATCTGGATCGAGGTGGTCACTGGCTCTCGGTGGTGCTGAGTGAAGCCTGCATGCTCTCTTGCTGGCTGGCTGCTGGTGTAGCTGGGAGACCAGGAGCTACTGGGCTGGAAGGGCAGCGTGCATCATTGGAAACATGTTGGAAAACATGTCCAGGCTTTGGTTGTCGGGGCTAAGCTCCATGGGGACTCAGAGGAGATGCTGCAGCCATGTGTCCTGAGTGCACATTAATTCCTGGAATGGGACATGGATGCTCAGCCAGGGAAAATTCATGTGGGTTGTGGCTCAGCAGCCCAGGAGTCTCTCATGTCTTTGCCACCTGCAGAGAGAAGGGTGTCAGGTCTGTTTGAGGTGAGGTGACAAGTCTGTATCATTCCATGGACAACACCCTGCCTGGGGAGCCTGGGCAAGGGCCAGGAGCTGCTTCCTCTGGACCTGCTGGAGAGGCTCCTGGCTGGCTGGTTCAGGTACTCCCAGGTCACTGCATAGGGCTCCATAACCAAGAATGACCTCAGATGAGACAGAAGTGTGTGGGCTTGGCTGGGAGTTGTGTGCAGGTGCCATGGGAAGCAAGGGGTGAGTGCAAAGGATGTACGGGATGCAAGTGACACAGCGGGCTGCAGGGGACACAAAGGATGCAGCAGGACATAAGGGATTTGGTGAGCTGAGAAGGATGCAATGGATGTAAGGAATGTAAAGGATGCTGAAAGGGCTGCAGCAGGCTATTAAGAATGCAAGGCATGCAAGGAGGCTGCAAGAAGTTCAGAGAGTGCAACGGGATGTAAGGGTCACAATGGGATATAAAGGATCCAAGGGATGCAAGGGATGTAAAGGATATGACTGTATGCAGGGGTTGCAGCAGCCTGGAGCCAACACCTATCCCTTGGCTGAGGCTGCCCACTTGGCATCCGTGTTCCTCTGTGTCAGCAGCCCAACTTTGGGCAGGAGCAGGGACCCTAGCTTGTCAGTCCTGGGAACAAAATGGGCCTAGAAACAATTCCCAGATGAGAACCAAAAAAAAATCTGTTTAATCCGATTTTCTGGAATGCTTTGAATCTCAGACTGTACAATGCAGCCATGCTCGGAAATCCAGCAGCAGCTGCAAAACTCCTTTCTGCTTGCAGAGTTGACTATGAAGTTATTGCAAGCAAATGCAAATCACAAGCGCAAGCGGAAGACAGAGAGATGATTCCTATGACAGAAATCCCCGAGATGCAGTCCGTGCACCTACAAGCGGGGAGGTGGGGAGCGGCCGGAGTGCAGGGAACGTCCCTCCCAGCCCCCCGATCCGGCGCGAGTGGGGACAAGACCTAAAAAATCACAGAAAAAAGCTCAGCAAGGGGACAGGACACACCCTAATCCTGCAGAGCCATTTCCCGCAGAAAAGGGACTCCCGAAATCTCTGGGAAATAAGTCAGTATCAGTCACCATCTGAGCAGGGGACAGCTGCAGGCTGCAATCCCTTCCCCTCATGATATTTTTGGGGTCTCCAAGCCCCTCAGGGGTACAAAACACCCGTCCCAACGAGGCGGCTGCGGCTCCCCTGCTGCAGACAAGGGGCCCATTCAGCCCCGCGCCCCGACCCCCGCCCCGCATCCTGTGCGGCTCCTCGGGGGGAGCTCGGCCAGCCCCCGGCAGCAGCCAGGGCCGATCATGTGGCTCCTAATGAAATCCAGATCCGGGCAGAGCGATGACATTGCGCAGTGATTTGTGCTCCCACACAGACTAAACATGGGCGGGCGCGATGTGGCCGGGAGCAGAGGCTGGGGATGAATCTGGTACCCGGAGCCTCTCTCTGACTTCCGCCTGATTATTCCTCCTCCCCTCCTCAGAACACTTGGATAGAGTGCCCTCGTACTTTCCCTGCAAAAATACTGATTTTTCCCAAATGATGCTTGCAGAGGCTGAAATAAAGGCTCAGGCACTTGGATTTGTCCAGTGATGGCTCCGTGTGTTAGAAGTCCCTTTGCTCTGTGCAGTTCATTAGGCCACGGATTAACTGGCGTCCTGGATCTCGTGGAAACACTTCCGCTACTCAATGGGGTGAGGGGGAGTCTTAAAATGGAGCCAAGGTGGGTTTGCTGGGTGGGCAGCCGCAGAGGTGCGGCACGCCCACCTGATGCCGGCGAGAGGAGTCCGGCTGCAGCCCCTGCCCTGTGCCCTGCGCCCTGTGCTCCGTGTCCTGTTCCCTATTCCCTGTGCCCTGTGCCCTGTGCTCTGTGACTTGTGCCCTGTGCCCTTTGCTCTGTGCTCTATGACCTGTTCCCTGTTCCCTGTGTCCTGTGTCCTGTGCCCTGTGCTCTGTGCCCTGTGCTCTGTGCCCTGTGTCCAGTGTCCTGTGCCCTGTGTCCTGTGCTCTGAGCCCTGTGCTCTATGCCCTGTGTCCTGTACCCTGAGCTCTGTGACCTGTGCTCTGTGACCTGTGCCCTGTGCTCTGTGCCCTGTGTCCTGTGCCCAGTGCTCTATGCCCTGTGCTCTGTGCCCTGTACTCTATGCCCTGTGCCCTGTGCTCTGTGCCCTGTGCTCTGTGCCCTGTGTCCTGTGCCCTATGCTCTGTGCCCTGTTCTCTGTGCCCTGTGTCCTGTGCCCTGTGCTCAGTGCCCTGTGCTCTGGGCCCTGTGCTCTGTGTCCTGTGTCCTGTGCCCTGTGCTCTGCGCCCTGTGCTCTATGCCCTGTGTCCTGTGCTCTGTGTCCTGTGCCCTGTGCCCTGTGCTCTGTGTCCTGTGCCCTGTGCTCTATGCTCTGTGTCCTGTGCCCTGTGCTCTGTGTCCTGTGCCCTGTGCTCTATGCCCTGTGCCCTGTGTCCTGTGCCCTGTGCCCTGTGCTCTGTGCCCTGTGTCCTGTGCTCTGTGCTCTATGCCCTGTGCCCTGTGCTCTATGCCCTGTGTCCTGTGCCCTGTGCTCTGTGCCCTGTGTCCTGTGCTCTGTGCTCTGTGTCCTGTGCTCTGTGCTCGGTGCCCTGTGCTCAGTGCCCTGTGCCCTGTGCTCTGTGCCCTGTGTCTTGTGTCCTGTGCCCTGTTCTCTATGCCCTGTGCCCTGTGTCCTGTGCTCTCTGCCCTGTGCCCTGTGCTCTGTGCCCTTTGCTCTGTGCTCTGTGCCCTGTGCTCCGTGCCCTGTGTCCTGTGCCCTATGCTCTGTGCCCTGTGCTCTGTGCCCTGTGTCCTGTGCCCTGTGCTCTGTGCCCTGTGCTCTGTGCCCTGTGCTCTATGCCCTGTGCCCTGTGCCCTGTGCCCTCTGTCCTGTGTACTGTGCTCTGTGCCCTCTGTCCTGTGCTCTGTGCCCTCTGCCCTGCTAAAGGCACGTTCATGGGGATCCCGTCCTTCAGGCTGCACGGGGAGGCTGCAGAAGTGCCCCTGGAGGTCTCGATGAGCAGAAGGTGCATCACCACTTTAAAGCCCATGCAATGCATTGCAGGCAGGACAGGGCAGAGGATTTGACCGTGGCTTTGCCCAGCCCCGAGTATCCATCCATGCGGAGGAAATGGCTTTAGAGTGGTACCAAGTCCTGCTTGCAGAGCCTGGAGCCGCTGCTGGGAGGTGAAGTCCCTTCCAGACATTCTGCTGCCCTGCTTCCCTGCAAGTCCGTGCTGGAGACCCCTGAAGCCCAGATCCTCAGACCTAGCACAGCACTTCTTGGATTCGGTGTCCCAAAACCCAGTCTGTGGGCTCGGTGTTCAGAGGTGCCTGGGTGGCACTGCCATGAGGCCAGTGGGGATGGGGCTGGCACCTGGAGCTGTGAGCAGGCTCAGCCTGACCTCGAAGTCCTCACCTTCAGCTCTTGGAGATGATGAAACAGGTAAGTGCATAAGTGTTTGTGTATATACATATACATATACATATACATATACATATACATATACATATACATATACATATACATATACATATACATATATAGTATTTATATATATATTACTGTATACATAAAACTATAGAAGTGCATAAATCCCTGTTATATATTTGGAAGCATATGTACTATGTACTACGGGAGTATATAGGAGAGTGTAGGTGTCTATATACAAAAATAAATGTAGAAATAGAAAAACCTTTCCTCCTGGAGCATATAGGAGTGCATACAAATACATTTTTGCATTATGTTATATTAAATATGTATAAATGATATATAATATACACTCCTATACATTCCAGGAATAAATTTAATATATCTAATGTATATCGACTTATGAAAAATATGTATATAATATATACACACACATAGTTTTTTTTGTGGGTGCATATACTCTTGGAGTATGTGTTTTTATCAATGTCCTGTGTCTTGTGGCATCTCGGGCACAGGGTGCAGAGACAAACCACTCTCCATCTCCCTGCCCCACTTCCTCATGAGGGAAAATCAACCTGCAAATACCCACCCCAGGGGCTCCACCATCCCAAGGCAAACCTGTGGGTGCTGGATCAAGGTGTCCATGCCATACCAGGGCTGGCGGTGCAGGGTCCCAGAGCCACTTCTATGCTTACAGGGACCCCTAGGGCACAGCTTTCTCCTTCTTGCTGGAACAGCCATCCTGCAGGAGCTCGGAGCCCATCCTTGGCTCTGCAGGTTTGGTGCTACCTGCATGGAGTGCAGCTGCTGGGCACTGGGAGAGCACACAAGCAGCAGCTGATTGCCTGCAAAAGGCTTCTATTTCTTGCCACTGAAACACCACCAGAACCTTCCTCAAACAGCAGCTATCCCCAAGAGATGTTGATGAGGTCACCAATGGCTATGGTGAGGAATGGGAGAGGATTCTGGTGGTGGTGCAGTCTTTGGGATCTGCATCTCTTTGGGATCCCAGCTGGGGTGATCCGTGCAGCCTGGCAGTGGAGAGCCCAGTGCCAGCTGGATGGTGGATGCACAAGGACATCACCCGTATGGCCTGGGGACATCACAGCATCCCCAGCCTGGAGCCAAGTGTCCTGGGGAAGGCAGTCAGGACCCTGCATCCACTCTGTGAGGTAAAGAAGGAAATGGCCATTTCCACACGTGTAATGTAGCCACAGGAAATGTCAGCTGTATATATATTTATATCCCTATAATCCTGATGGAGCTGCCCAAACCCCTTCACAATCCTCCCATCCAGCATGAAATTCCCTCTGACACCGCCATCCCCCTTCCTAGCGAACACTGAGAGAAATTTCCTATATAGTTTTGAGAGCTCTGAGTTGTCTCCTATGTGTTTCATTCTCATTGGAGTTCCCCTTCTGAGTTTATTTTTGGTAGAGCCTGAAACAGGAAATGAATTGTTGGCAGCAGGCTGGCTTTTATTGCTGCTTGCTGGCCTAGCCAAAAAACTGTGCTGTTGTCCAACCCAAGGGCTCCTTCTTTGCTTTGGGAAATCAGGAGGAAATGGGAGGAAGATCAGTGTTGCAGGGTTGGTGGAAGAGAGGATGAGCCAAAAATGTCACCGTGCTCCTCTGATCCCATGTATGATGTGCTGGTGGAACGGAGGGGCTGCTGGCTCCATCACAGCCACTCCCACAACTTCTCAGCCATGAAGCCATGACCACGTTGTCACCAAAATCCCTACCTGTCCCTCAGGGAGGGTGGATCCTGCTCTGTCTCGGGGGTGCAGAACACCTGATTTTTCCACATTATGACTGGGTTCAGCTGGTTTTCCTTGAGGTCAAAATTTTCTGCTTGCCCAAAACAGCCCTGGAAAGCAGCTCAAAACAGCAAGTGTGTATCATTTCCTGGCGGAATTCATAGCTGCAAAGAAATTGTTACACGGTTTTCAGCCTCTGTTGATTTGTCAACCCTTGAACAAGACCTCCTCACTGGTGTCTATCACGGGGACCTGTCAGTCAGAGATATCCAACATGCAGTGGTGGGATGAAACCTGCAGGATGCCTGGAAACAAGATTCATCAGCCCTTAATTATACTGAAGTGTGGCAATGCTTCATCCATGTCCTTCACAGCTCATGGCATGATAGGACATTACTGGAAGATTCTGAGCTATTCTGAGCTGGAAGGACCCTGTTGAAAAGACCCTGGAAGCAACAGAGAATCTCAGGGTGAACATCAGCGTGTTGTTTTTCCTCAGAGTAAGGCAAAGCCCATAGTGGGAGCTACTGTGAAGGGCACAGGCAGACATCTGAAGGAAGTGTCCAGATGTGATCTCCTAGTTCAAGAGGGATGTGAAGAAACTGGAGAGGCCTGGACAAGGGATATCAACACAGTCATGGAGCTGGCACACATGGCACCAGGAGGAGGGGGCAGGGCAGGGCTGGACTGGGGAAAGGATTCTGAGAACAGCCAGTGACTAAGGTCACAGAATCACAGAATGCCCTGAGCTGGAAGGGGACCCACAAGGACCATCCAGTCCAGCCCCTGTCCCTGCACAGACCCCCCAACAATCCCAGTCTGTCCATCCCTGGCAGTGCTGTCCAAACGCTCCTGGAGCTCCATGCCCATTCCCTGGGGAGCCTGGGCAGTGCCCAGCACCCTCTAGGGGAAGAATCTTTCCCTGTTAATCAGCTTAAATCTCCCCTAACACAGCTTCATGATAAAGTTGAATCTTTCTTAGTAGTGCTAGATGATGTGATTTGGTAAAACGGTCACCAGCTGAAGCTTGGAAGATTCAGGTTGATCCTGGAATAAAATTCCTCCCCAGGAGAGTGACCCTGGAACAGTCAAAGGGAGCCTGGGCATCTCCACCCTTGGAGAATCCCAAGACTTAGCCTGATATTGCCATGACCACCCTGATGTGATAGTTGGGCCAGAGCCTCTGGTGACCTCCCTGCCTGTGTGTGACAGGGGATTTTTGCATTTATCCATAGGCTGCTCACTTGCAGGCTCTCTGCTGGCTGGCTGGGACTGTGATCAGAACCTAAGGATGGGCTTATGCCTGGGTGATCCTCTGCTGTCCCAGGATAGCCAACTTTCCTGAGGCACCAGTCCCAGCTTTGCTGCCTGCATGAGTGAGAAAGTGACCCGAGAGGAGGCTGGGGCAATTCTCAAATTCACCTTGCTGGGCCACCATCGTGAGCATCACAGGTGGCTTCTCTGAGTGTCCTTCAGCACTGACATGAAGAGATGTGTATAAGGACCATGTGGTGTCTGTGTCAAGCCTTGCCTCTTAAATTGTATTTAGTTTTGCACTTTTATTACCTGGATTCAACTTCTTTACTTCTATTTTACTAACCTATGAGTAGTTATTAATCTGAGTGTCTTAAAAACCTCCTCAGTTCACCCAACAACAGCCTCCATGGTGGAGAGAGGGGCTTGAATGCCATCCCAGGTGTCACAGATTCAGTGTCCCCATTTTTCTATTGATTTTTCTCTCTTTTGTATCTGGTTACATTGAGCTCATTGACCCAACTCCTTTTTCTGCACTGTCTGATGTCCCAGGACTAGTTTCAGCCGTTGTCCTTCATCTTCCCAAATAAAACCTGAAGGAAAGCGGAGGGAGAATGAAGGAACTCGGAAAGGTGACCAGAAGCCCGTGAAGCAACACTGTGATGTCATTCTTCAGCTTTGTGTTATGTGATGATGCTTCTCCAGACAGTGTCAGGTACTGTGCTGGCTCCAGCTGCACAATGCTGAGCCATGCCCCTGGTGTGGGCCAGAGCCCCATTCCCCGCTGAGTGCTGTGCTGGGCTGGTTGCAGTCCTGGGTCCATGTGGTCTCATTCCATTCTGGTGCTCGCCAGCTGCCTTCATCACCTCTGAGATTGCTGTGGTTGGCCTTTTGGTCTGGTGGTCTTCTGGGACATCATCCCCCACTGTGGGAACAGCTCAGGATGGCTCAGTGGAGGGCACCAATGTTCCTGGCTCCCTTGGAAGCAGATAGCCCCAGTTCTAATGTCAGGGAGAGTCCTGCTTAGGAATCTTGGGCAGCTGTGTGGGATAAGCCTCAGCTTCTGGGCTGCCCCTGGGCTTGCCCCAGCCTTGTCTTCTGGCAGCATCATGCCTGGGGCTGTGTGAAGACCCCAGATGCTGACAGAGTTGGAAGCCCCTGGATAGGGGCAATGTTAGAAAGTTGAGCTCAGAGCTCTGCACCCCCATGACCTCCACATTTGTGTCCCAGTACCCTGAGCACCCAGAGGGGGCTCTCTTTGCTTAGTGGTCAGAAATCTCTTGAATCTCAGGGTCTGACCCAGGCTACACTGAGGAGTTTCTGACCATGGGATCAGTCAGCCATTGGGACAATGCTGGATCCTGGGGGAAGAGGAGCTCCTCGTCCTCAGGGCTCACGTCTGATGCCTGATGAGCACGTGTAGCAGCAGCCCCAGTGGGGACCTGCGTCCTACCCTGTCTGCTGCTTGTTACCCCCTGCCTCTACTGCTGCAAGGTCATTCATCTCCCCACTGCATCCCACTCAGGACCAGGTAGCACGTAAGCAAGGCTAGGCATGTTGCCTGCCCACAGGAAGGCGGGGAGAGGGATAGATGGCACCTAGCTATGGAAGAAATACATTTTTATTAGGAAAGCGCTCTGCAGAGGTGCTAGGCTCTCTCATACCAAACTAATCCCTCCAGCTCCACTGGATGGGATGCCGGAGCCCAAAGGGCGTCCAGCTCCATCCATAAATAGTGCTTCCTCCTGGCCAGGAGCAGCGCCGGGGCGGAGGGGAGGGAGGGTGGCATCGGTCGAAACCAGCTCGACCCCACTCCGGCACGCACCGGCAGTGGAGAGCTGTGCATGGAGGGCGCCGGGGCAGGGGAGCTGCTGCCAGCCATGGATGTGGGGCACATCTCTGGCACTGCCCTGGGCACTGAGCAGCAGCTCTCTCCCTCTCCCGTGCTCCGCGACCCCGACAGACCGGAGCGCGGGAAGCGAGCGGCTCGGTTACTGCAGAATATACCGTGGGCACGTCTAGTACAAGCGCTGCTTATGCGGTCGATAATACTGCTACAAAAAAATTGTGTGTGGGGGATACGCCACATACGGAGCCCCCCGGGGTGCGGCCGGGCCGGCTCCTTGCGGTCCTGCCCTGCGCGGAGAGGGCGGGCGAGCTGAGAGCCGGGCAGAGAGCAGGAGCAGGCCGCAGATGGAGGGACCGGGTCCTAGGGCAGGGAGGACTAAGGCATAAAGGGCGATGAGTGAGGTGGAGGGGGGATAAAGGGAGGATCAAGGCTCTTCCAGTGCCCCCTGCCCAGTCCAGGCTCCCACGTTCGCTGGTTGTGCTGGCAAATGTCCTTCTTCCCGATGTGCAGCAGGTGCAGGGCCCGTGACCAGTTCCTGGTCACTGCACTGCCTGAGCAGGCACAGCAGCTGCCCTGGGCGGCTCCAGGCTCGCTTCCCGGCTCTTCTTCCTGGGAGGCTTCTTAATGGGGGTTTTCTTGGCTGTCTGGTCAGTGGGGAGAGTCTGATCCTGGCCGCTGCCGGCACTTGGCTTCTCCACCCACTTGGGCTCCCCGGCTGCCGTCTCGGCCGCCGCAGGGATCAGTTTTTGCAGATGGGGAGAGGTGGGCAGCAAGGGTTTGCTGGTCTTCTGGCCGCCGGCGGCCACCGAGCGCTTGGCTTTCTGTGGAGGGGTGGGCTTCTCCCGGTGAGCACCGACCCCGTTGGCCCGGATGCCTCCGTCCCCCTTGTTGAGGCTCTGAGTCTTTTCCTTCAGTTGGGCGGCCAGTTCGGAGGCCAGCTGGGGATGCAGCGGCTCGGAGCGGGGTTTGCTGGTGCCGGGGCTACAAGGAGCATCCCTGGCGTCCCCGGCCCGCCGCTCCGGCTGGAAGGCGCCCATCTTTCGGAAGGCGTTCTGCACCGCCCCGTTGATGGTCTCCATCGGCTCCGAGCCGCCTTTGCTCCTCTGCTTGGGTTTGGAGGGTGACTGGGGCTCCCCGCAGAGGCTGGATTTGCCCTCAGGGATGCCGGGCTCCTTCAGTTGCTTCTGCGCTTTCTCCTTGCCCCGGGCACCGCCCTTCTCCTCCGCTCTGCCCTGCACATTGGCCGACGTCTCGCTCGGACTCCTCTTCCTCCTGGCCAAGCTCTGGTCTTGTTCGGGGCTGCCGGACCGGGCGGCCACTTGCTCTGGGGACGGGCTGGGTGCCGGCAGCGAATTGGACTGGCCCGAGCTGTACCTGCCGTGGATCCAGGAGACTTTGGGCTTCGTGGCCGGGTCTGGAGGACGGGGCTTGGTCCTTTCCGGGGATGGTGGCTTCTCGGGGCTGCGGGGCTCCGCAGTGGCATCCTCCTCCTCCTTGGACTGCTTGGAGAGGCGGGCGACCCTGGCGTAGAGAGCGGCGCCGGCCGACCCCGAGCCACAGGAGGAGCGTTCGCTGTCCGAGGACTTGAGCAGGGGGGTCTCACTGCTGTCGGTCGGGAAGGCTCTGACAGAGCCTGTCTCTTTCAGAAACGTGTATTCACCCGCTTCCTCCCCGCTGATCGGGGCCACCAGCTTGTCGCCGGGGCTGGCAGTTGTCCCTCTGTCCCTGCTGTCACCCATGCTCTCTGCGGGAAAAGAGCACAGTGGTGTCAGGTGGGATGTGCCTGAGGAGGGGAAGGACTGAGATACTGACGCAGGACAGTGTCCTCCCAGTTAGACTCCCAGTCAGAGATCTCCTGGCTCTTAAACCTGGAGCAGCAAATGCTGGAGAAGGGAGCTCTGAAACTATGTAGGAGGCATGACTGGAACCTGCACTCCTTCCTGGGGCATGAGGAACCAGGGTGACACAGTCCTCACCATGCAAGAGTGACACCTGTCCACTGAGCAGACCCCTGGTATTGTCCCCGAAGTTCCCTGGGGATGCACCCTGTTCCCTGCTCACCTTCATGGGGGACACAGTACACAGGCCCCTCGTCTGTGGTGTCAAAGGAGGAGAAGGAGCCACGGGATGACCAGGATGGGGAAGGCTGCTCCACCACAGAGGGTGGCTCGATGAAGCTGCAGTTCAGAGTGTTTTCCAGGTCATGGTGGGCCACTGTGAGGACAAGGAACTGTTGTCAGTGCCTGTTCTGCTGAGCCCCACAGTCCCTGCTGCCAGCCAGGAGGGTGGGATGCTGCAGAGCTCCCCTCTGCCCAGATTCCTGCTGGGTGTCAGGGACAGGGACAGCATCCAACGCATGGGGACACCTCTTGCTGCACAGTCCCACCAGGTCCCTCAGGCAAGTGGCCACAGAAGCCATCAACCAGCAGTGGTGGTGACCAGTATTCCCCATGCTTGGGCTGTGAGCAGCAGAGTCTGTTCAAGCCTCACAGTTCCATCTATCCCCATCTCCAGCTGCCCAAATTGAGGATGCACATGATGGAAGGACAAGGCATCCTAACCCATGAGGACTTGGTGAGTATCCGAGTGGTCACCCATGAGCTGTGCAAACTGGCACAGGCACTCTGCAGAGAGGGTCCTGGCACTGTGACTGTCCCCTTCCCAGGGAGAAAATTAGCTGCTGGCTTCAATTCCACTAATTCCCACTTCAGCATCACTGACTGCATTTTCCTTTTCCACGTGCTCTTGCACATGGATGCAGAAGGATGATCAAAGGAAGCCTGCAGCAGGGGGATGTACATCTTCCCAATTCTGCCACTTTCCAATCCCTTTGACAGCATGGCCCCAAGGCTACCAGAGCTCCAGGAGCATTTGGACAAGGCTCTCAGGCACAGGGTGGGACTGTTGGGGTGTCTGTGCAGGGCCAGGGGCCAGACTGATGGTCCCTGTGGGTCTCTCCCAGCTCAGGATATTCTGTGATTCTATGAAAACTCCATGCACAGAGAGGGTATTTCCAGGTATTTTTAACCTTTGACTGAACATCCCAACTGCATCACAACCCCAACTGCATCCCAGTCATGCTGCAAATGCCTGCCTGGACTGTTTGATCCATGCAGCACATCCCTGATTTACAGTAAAATAACTTTTAGTGTTATTGGGATGCCTACCGGAACGTTTATCCATTATTAGGGAATTTGGCTTCAGACATGTAGGGCCATTAAAATGACAGCAGTGCTGCACACTCGCCCCTGCATAGTTTGGCTTCATGGAGCAAGGAAAAAAAAACCCAAGCAGATATATTTAAAGAGCAAATGGCCCAGAGAGGGGGAAGCGGCAGTTCCAACATGGCTTTCCTTGTAACAAAAACCAAAAAGGGAAAATTAAAAGCAGCTGTCTGGAAGCGGATGAAGGGAGATGCTTCCTGAGAGGAGGCGTGACAAGCGCCGGGTACTCATGGCCACAAGGCAACTCTGGGACTCCTGTGAGACCCAGGACACAGCCAGATTATAAAATGAGGATATGTAGTGCACCTGGAAGCTTTGGGAGGCTTGGGGGCTCCAGCATGGTTGCCAGGGATTTTTCTTCTCTGGCTGTTGGGGCTGAGAGAAATGTGGATGCTTCTCACATATCCCTACCTGTCATTGCTCCCCAAAATCTCCCAGAGCCACAGCATAAGGATGACAACCCCAGCCCTGCCTGCAGTGGCCAGTTGGTCTCAAGACCAGGATGGGGCAGAGAAGAGCAGCCGAAGAACCATGACAGAGGGATCCCAGAGTCCTCCTGGCCAGCCCCTCCCACTCATCCCAAGCTCCCCGCGATCGGCATCGCCCTTGAGGCTGGTTGAGCTTTGGTGCTTGGAGAGGACACGTGGTGGGATGCAGGACTCAGGTTAGCCCTGGCATCTTCAGGGTGACGTGACCGAGACCCACACTGGTACCACTGACACCTGACGAGCAAATCGCACACACAGGGGTACCCAAACGCCGGCCCTACAGCTGCTGATGTGAGCCCAGGGTGTGGCCCTGCAGGCTGCCAGCTCAGGTGCGATCCCTGGGGAGATGCTGTGGATCCAAAGCTATGCTAAGGCTGGGGAGCAGCTTTTGAGGGAGGAACCTGAGGCTCCAGGCACCTGTTGAGCTTTAGTGGGGCTTCAAGACCTGCAGTCCCACCTGAGAATGTTCTACCATGAGTAGGCTTGTGCTCACCAGTGTTTGAGCCCAGAGAAAACCCACATGGTGTCAGCAAACACACGGCCACTGTGGCACTGAGGACAGATCCAGACTGACCACTGCCCAGGCATCAGCCAGCACCAGTTACACTGTGACATCCCCACAAGTCCTGAGCACCTCCAGCACTGACTTGGCCCTTGGGATGGGGCATTTCAGCAACCCTGGGCCCCCCCTGCTGGGGCAGAACCAATGCGGGGAACAAATGGCCTCTGCCAGTGGATACTGGCTACTGTGGCTTCCACAGCACCAGGTACGGTCATGACGTGGCACCCTGATCACTAGGCATCAGGGATGCAGCTACTATAGGCAACCCAACAGGTCCCTGTCACCCTGGGGTCCCCAGATCCGGTAGGAACTGGAGTTACTGCCAGACCACGTCTCAGTGGGACTGGGAGCTGCTGGAACCCACACGGACTCTACTCTGCTGGATAACACAAGGCAAGCCCTGACCAGCTTCCAGGAACAGCCCCAGCCCTGCTGCGACCTGAGACCATCCTGAGCACCCTCAGCCTTTCCCGGGACTGCTCCTGCCCTCTGTACACAGAGTGGCTGGACTGGTGCCAGATGCCTGCAGGCAGCCGCCCTGCCCTCACTGCACACAGGCACCTTCTGTCCTCCCCAAGCCCTTCCCTGGCCCCTTCTACAAACACAGCCTCTACGATCCTCTGTTATCCTTGCAGCAGGAATGTTTCTTGGGCCCTGGCATACCCTGATCCGGGCAGGGCTTTGCTGTGCCCCATGTGGTGAGGTGTTATCCTCTCAGCTTGGATGCTGAATGTTGTGCATGGTGTGAAGGGATGGGGATCGTCTCTGTGTCCTGCCTGGGATGAGGGATTTAGCCTCACGCTGAGCTACTGTGTGCCAGGATGTGGCTGCTCTGGGGGTTCCACCAGCATGGCATGCCCAGGGAGGTGCTGGGCTCAGGAAGAGTGCTGGGGTTGAAACGCATCCCAGCACAGGGTGGGGATTGCTGCCTTCACACAAAGTTTAGTCAACGGGGCTGCAGCAGTTCCCCAGCTCCCCGTGCTGGGAAAAGGTGTAAGGAGAGTTCAGAGAGTGCAGAGGACAGCATTCCCCAGCTTCTGGGATGCAGAGGGTCCGCAACAGCCCTGACAGTGCCAGGTCAGGGGCTTTGCCAGGTGTCAGCAGCTCCCTACATGCCAATTCTGTGCCTAGGCAGAGTGAGAAGCTCAACCCAAATCTCTGCCCCTCCATTCTCAACTATGCGGCACATGGCAGGAGGGTGGGCATCTGCCCCAATGCTCTGGCTCCTGGGCTTACTTCAGGATCAAAAGCACTAACAAGGTATCTTGCTAACAAGGACCATTCTTCTCCAGGGGAACCTCAGGAGAGTAAGCCCAAAACTACTCATCAGAGCTCCAGAACGAGGTACAACATTTGTATTTTCACAAAGCAAAATGTGCTTGGAGATCCAGAAGCTGCAGACAGAAAGGGCTGAGCTCCTGCGAGCCAGGCAGCTCATACCAACCAATTAAATGCTCCCAGGGATCTGTGAATCCCTGGCAGTGCCCTGCCATGCCCACTGGCCTGCTTTGGGGCTGCAAAGGGTGCTGTGAGCCACACACGCTGCCCTGACAGGTGTAAAACCTGGCTCTCTGCACCCTCCCCAAATACCAGTGCCTTACCCATGACCTTGGGCAGCTTCTGGCGGCGCAGGGGGATGCGTGGGAGCTTCATCCCAATCCGACTGAACCGCCCACACAAACGTCTTGGAGGCTTCTTGGCTGCTGCTGGGTCCTGGCTGGAGCTGCAGAGAAGGTAATGGCACTATCAGAGGCACTGCTCCCCTCCTGTGATGGGGACAGCTTTCATGGGCAACAGAGAGAGGCAGCAGCTCAGGGATGCTGCAAGTGCAAAGGGGTTTTGGAGCCATAATGGCGTGGATGAAAAGCAAGGATGTGCCCAGGCTGAAGGAGTTGAGGACCCACATCATCTGCTGCCAGCCCCAGGCACCAGCTTGCACCACACCAGGATGTGGAGCAGTGCCAGAGAATGGCGGGAAAGCTAGATCCAACCACGGCCATTGGCAGTGCAGCCCCACAATACCCACAATGTCTGGTCAAGACCCCAAGTCTTTAAAAAAAAGAAAATCATCCCAACCCAAAGCCAAACATGTGGCTTCTCTTTATTTGCTCTCTGGTTTTGAAGCCTCCTGGGGCCACGTTTTCAAGCAATTCTCCACAGCCGCAGGAGTGAGTGGCTTTGGGAGTTGACTCGAGGGAACCTCTGCCACGCCTACCACCCTTGCAAGGTGCTGTGCTGGGACAGCACCAAGGGTGACCCATCGATCTGGGGACACTGTGGTCTGGGCACCCTGGGAGAGAGGAAACTATCTGGAGCCATTCCCCCTCTCTCTGTGCCATTCATCACGTGATGGGTTTGTGCTTTATCCGCAGGATAATTACCTGCAGACCACAGGCTCTCCAAGCCACCTGTGCCTGCCTGGGATTGAGCTTGCAAGGCTGCAAGAGAATGCTTCTGGAAAATTCCAGTGCAGTGGCTGGTGGCACAAGGGGGTTTTATCTACATCTGGAGGAGCTCCAACAGCCCTCTCATCCCTTGCTGAGTAGCACAAACCCTTCCCCCTGCCTTGTGGGAAAGGTCCCCGCTCCTATTCTCAAGGTAGGATGTTAACCTTGTGCTGCTAAAACACTGTCAGCATCCTGACCTTGCTGGAGAAACCCACCCTCCCAGCACTGATCATCCATCCCCATGTGGGACAGTCAGCATCTCCCTCGTCCCCCAGGCCTCATCCCTTTGCCCAGGGATTTGTTCTGAGGGTTTTGTCTGTGTAGTGATGCCCTTGCTGTATTTCAGCCCCTCCTTTGCAAATCAGCTCCAGACTCTAGAGATTGGAGGGGACTTGGCAGGTCTCCATGAAATGATGGCCCACAAAAGAGAAACAAAGTCAGGGAGAGCAGGAAGGGGTTCCCCTGGAAGGGCTCACCTTGAGTACCTCCATCAGCCCTGATGATGCAGCAGGACTGCTCAGACCCAGGTACCCACACAGTGTCATGTAGGCAGCACAGCTCTGCCTCAGTTTCCCTGCAGAACTGCTCTCCCAGCATAGTTTCTGCATCCCCCTGGCAATCCCAGAACCCACCGATCTTCCTTCTGCATTCCCATCCTGGTGAGATCCCTCCTGGCCCCGACACTCACCCACTGGCTTCGTCCTTCTTGCGGTAGACGCAGCAGCAACAGAGCAGAGAGAGCAGGAGGATGAGCAGCAGTGCCAGGAGGGCCCCTGCCCCGATCACCCCCATCCTCTGGTTGGCCTCTGCAAGGCAGACCTGCGTCTCAGCCCGGGGCTGGCCCTGTGGCAGAGCCCAGCCCCTGGCCCTGGCACTCACCCATGTGGCAGGCACCCGTCAGGGGGTCGCAGGCGCCATCGTGGCAGCTGCAGACATCAGCACAGTTGGCTCCGTAGCGTCCGGGAGGGCAAGTCAGGTTACAGCTGGAGGGAAGGGCTGGATGAGAGTGGTGCATCCCCCACCTCAGGCACAGCAGTGGGGGCCACTTGGCTGCGACCTTCTCCCAGCCCCTCCATGTTCCAGGGAGCACTCCTCTAGCTTGCTCCAACATAGCTCCTGCACACCCTGGGGGAACCCTTAATCCCCAGGGAACAGGAGCCCATTACCCATACAGTGGCTTTGCCCACTGCTCAGGGGATTTGGCCCAGCTGGATCTCAGACACTCTTACTGCTCTCTGCATGAGACTTCACCATTAGACACAGTAATTAGGAGAGGTCATTAACCCAGCAGTCACATCTAAAGATACCCTGATGTCACACACAGCGACTCCAGCTCAGCTCAGTGATGATGTGGCCATGGCACCCTAAGCCCCACCCCCCACCAAACCAGGCAGAGCCACAGTGGCCACAAGCTGGGAAGGTGCCCAGATTGACTTTTTTTTTTGCCTCCAAGAAGGAAAAATAACAGAGCAGCCTTAAGACTCTCTCACTTTGGTAATGCCTGGTGCCAAATCTCCACTGCTGTTAAAATGACTTCCTGATGGTGTCATGGAGATGATGGGGACACACATAAATGGGCACCAATCCACAAGTCTCAAGAGCTTGAGCACAGAAAACATGGTGTCAGCATGTCCAACCCAACCTTCCTCCCCAGCCGTGGGCCAGGCACCGCAGAGCAGGACCCAGCTGGAACTGGGAGATGTTGGCAGCACTGCTGGGCACCAAACCCTCCTCCAGCTGCATCCCGGCTGGAGTGGCTGCAGCTGGAAGGAGCCAGTGGGCCCCAGCCCAAACCCACTCCCCTGGGGACACAGCTGCCCCCAGCCCCTGGCACTGTGCTCCAAGGCGCTCAGCCCATTTCACACTCCACCAACTTGCACAATGCCACTTGGCCAAGCCTCGTGCCTGCTGTGTGCCCGTCATGTGCCAGTCGTGTGCCAATCATGTTCCTGCCAGGATGGGTGCTGAGCTTCTGCGTCTGCTCTGCTGCACTGGGCAGCAGAACAGGAGCATGCGATAGTTCCCAGCAAGGCAAACCTCTCACCCCACCACTTGGCCCCACATTTCTGCCCCAGGCTGAGATTTTTGGAGAGCAGAGGAGGGTGGTTTTTTCCACAAGAGTCCTAACAATTCTGGGACAGACAGAGAAGATAAAGTACTTCGTGCACACATAAATATTTTAGCAGCTGCTCCTTTAGCCTCCTCCTGACACAGAGCTGAGAGGACACACTGCATAGCAAGGACATTGCTTCTGCCTTCATTGCAGAAATCCCCTTTTTAGCAAAATTGTACCCTGCTGACAAAAACATTGGTTTGGATATTGTCACAGGGATCTGCCTGGGCACCCGGAATATTCCCGAGCCTGCCTGACTGCGCTGCCTGGCACAGCTCAGATCAAGGTTACAGCACCAAGGCTGCATCCTGAGCATCCCCCATCCCCACCTTCCCAGTACTGTGCCAGGGTCTCAGAACAGGTTGATGCACACTACCCTCTGGCACTGTGCTGAAAGCATCACCAGTCCACCCTGAGGAGCATTCAGACTCTCTCACCTCTGCCTTTGCTACCAAAGGTGGCCACGATGCCCAGGCTGGGCATCCTGAACTGCTGCCAGTGCCCAGCAACTGTTCCAGCATCACAAGTGGTTGGCAAAGTCCCACAACAGCCCCAAAATGCAAATGCTCCCTGTTTTTATGCCCTGAATGAAATGCCAGCATGGGTAAGATGCCAGCTCCAAATCCCCATCCTTAGTGTCACCCTCAGTTAATTGCTGGGAAAACCTGAGCACCACCCAGCAGGACCTGGGGAATCTGTCTGCATGTCCCAGCTAGGTGGAAAATGCTTTCCTCATCTTTTCAAGCAACATTTCAGTCTTATGCTGGGAAAAACTACCCAGGGATGTAAGCAAACCCTTGACAGCCCTTCTGTCCTTGGAGTGTAGAAAGGGGGAGGCTTGGGGAAGACTCCAGTCAGAGGCAGAGCTTTAAGCAGGAGCCTCCCACGTGGCCATGTCTGTGAGGCTGTTTGGTATTCTGGGATGTGGTTTTCTCTCTGTTTTTGGATAGAAATTCCATTCTGGACTTAAAAAAACCTCCAACAAACCACCACTTTGTTGATTTGCTTTTGCCAAGCAGGCCTTTTCTAAAGCACAACACCCCTTGCTGCTTTGTGAGCTTGTCTTCCCCCTCTGCTCACCAAATCATCCATGGAACTACTGCCCATGAGCACTTCCACTGCAGAAAACCTCTCAGCTGGACAGCATAGGACATAAGGGTGTCTGAGCATCACCTGCGCCCCAGGGTGCCCCCAGGTGTGCTCACCAGTGCCTCACTTACTATGTGCCATGGGAGCCAGGGTGGCAGAGGCACTGCCCAGTCTCGAAATGGCATTGGCCGTTGACACAGTCGCTGCAGACGAAGGCGCAGTTCTCCCCGTATGTCCCATTCCGGCACTTGGTTTCACACCTGGGAGGGATGAGAGCAAGTGGCTGGAGCACCCACAGCACTTGGGGCCCTCCAGCATCCCTCCACATGCACGGAGATGGGCTGTACACCACCACGGTGCTTTGTGGTTTCTGAAGCCAGGAGAGGGCTACAGGGATGGACTGAGACCACTGACACGGCCATGGAAATGGAGGGAGCCTGCGAGACCCCTGCCCTAGGCCCCTCGGACCCTGAGTGCTTGCAGTGGGGCTCAGCTCTCAAGCTGGGATACTCTCCCTCAAACTCTAGTGCCCAGGCTTGGTTTCAGGGCTGCACAACGCTTCAATGACCCTGTTCCCTGGGAGAATCAGGGAAGCCATACACTGCTCTCCCAATCCACCTATCTGCACTCACCGGTCTCCGATCCAGCCCGGATTGCAGTGGGAGCATTTGCCATTGATGTGATTGCAGGTGTGGCCGTCCTTACAGGGGGGACAGAGCTTCTCACAGCCCTCTCCGTAGAAGCCAGGCGAGCAGGGCTGGTCGCACTTGGTGCCGTTCCAGCCCGCCTCACACGTCAGGCAGCGCCCGTCGGCCACGGTGCACGGCTGCAGGCTCTTGCACTGCCCACATCTGCAACAAGGTGAACCCATCACCCAGCACACCTCAAATCCTCCTGCTGTCACCTCCCACCAGCGCTGGATCAGACCCAGCAGGGCTGGTTACTCACCGCCTCCTGCAGCCTTGGCCATAGAAGCCGGCCGGGCATGGCTCACGGCAGTACTTGCCCCGATAGCCCGGCTCGCAGGTGCAGGTCCCGTCCACCTGGTTGCACTTGCCCTTGTAGCACTGGCAGTAGCGATCGCAGCGAGGCCCGAAGGTCCTGTCCCGGCACTGGCAGCGCCCTGTGAACTGCTCGCAGGGCGAGTTGTTGCAGGAGCACTGGTTGTTGCAGCCACGGCCCCACCAGCCAGGCTGGCACAGGCAGTTGCCTGTCTGCTGGTCACACTGGGAGTTGTGGCTGCAATAGCAGGAGCTGGAGCACTGTGGGCCCCACCAGTTGGGCTCGCAGGTGCATTTACCCGTCTTCTGGTCGCACTTGCCATGCTTGCAGAGGCAGATGTTCTCACACTTGGGGCCCCAGCGGTTGAGGTTGCAGGTGCACTGTCCCGTCACATCCTCGCACTGCCCATTGGGATGGCAGGTGCACATCTCCTTGCAGTCGGGACCCCAGAACTGCCGGGGACACTCTGTGGGGAGAGCCATCAGCCTCAGCATTGCCCACAGGGACATCCCCAAGCCAGGCACCAGTGGAGACCTGCAGTCCCAACAGCACCTCTTGACTACAGTCCTCCCTCTCCTCCTCCCCAGTGCAATGGATCTAAGAGAAGACCCCAGCAAGGGGACAATGCCCTGGGGAACAGAGCCAGGGGTCAGGTGAGGGCAGAGCAAGAGCATTCACACTCCATCCCTGATGATATGCTCTGGACAGCCACCGCAGGATGAGCCAGGTCCACCCCAGTGAACCCCCTGAGGACACAAAGGCACCCGCCAGTACTCACTGGTGTCGCAGTTGGCACCGAAGTAGCCATGGCGGCAGCGGCACTCGCCGGGCCTGACGCATACCTCATTCTCCTTGCAGGTGAAGTTCCCCTCGCACACGGCTGGACAGATGGACAGACAGCAGGCGTGAGTACCAGTGCTTGCTCCCTAAAGCTCCCCAGACCCATCCAGAGCAGAAAAAGGGCTGTGCAGTGACCCTCTGAGTGCTGCTGAGCTGTGGCACTGTGACCATCCTGGTGAGAAACTGCCTGGGCTGGATGAAACCCTTTCCAGAAAAATTCCACCAGCCTCCTGTCATCCAGCTCAGCTCCATCTCTGCCACCCAGACAGGATGCCACCCATCCTGGCCATCAGTCTCCTGCCATCCAGCCAAGCCATGTCTCTGCCAGAGGCTGCACCCAATGGTGCTGTCCCTTGCTCAGCTCCGCATTGCTAGCGGGGAAAAGGGGTCACGGAGTGGAGGCGTTCTGGGCACTGCCATCCCAGCACTGCCTCTCCCACATGGCTACCTGTCCCCAAAGGCTACCAGCCCCTCTTCTGCTGAGGGGACCTCATGCTGAGGCCAGCACCTGGAGCCAAGCAAGCATAGCACGTGGGGCAGGCAGCACTTGCAGATCCCACACCACCCTGGACAAGCTTCCTTAGGCACTGGGAGGGGGAGAGACAACCACCCATCCCAGCCACCTTACCTGGGAGTTGTTAGACCTACGGTGATGGATATTATAGAAACCCCTAAAATAGACAGATTACACAGGTTAGGAGCAGTGAGTCTAAAGGTTAGAGCAGGTTGGGGGGCAGGAGATGGGAAAAGCTCATTGTGAGACCATCCTCCCCCCACTGTCCTGGCAGATCCTGTCCTTCTCGCTTGCAAACAGGCCACATCCCGTCCCCAAGGCACGCAGCGAGCAGTTACAGGGCTCATGCACAGTGGGTTAGTTGGTTATGTGGGCTTTGGTCCCAGCTGCAAAGTGCCACCTCCAGCTCTCCCAGGGCATGGTGAGCCCTGTGGCCAGCCCGTGGCCATCCTCCCTGTGGGGGAGCCCCAAAGCAGCTGTCGTCACTGTGGTGGCAATGCAGGGAATGATGCTCCTAGGGTTTCATGCTGAGCATCCATGCTGGGCTCACTGTGGCCCCCAGTAAAGAGCTGTGACACCTTGTACGGACCCAGTCCAAGCTCAGTGGTCTTGGCAGCCCTAGCAGCCTCTCCCCAGTGAGACCATGTGCCTGGTCTGGGCAGCTTCAGCTTCACTGGTGGCTCTGGCTCAGGTCCCCACACTGCTGCAGCATCTCTAGGGAATCTCAGTCCCATTCCTGCAGCTGCACCTTCACCCTGGGGGACACTTCACTGTCCCTTAAGACCCAAGGCAGCATCCCCAAGTCCTCAGACCCAGAGCTGGCTGGTAAGGAAAGAAACCCCCACAGCTCTGTGACCCTGGACACTGGGGCTGAGCACCCATTCCATCCACATGGTGCTGGCCTAGAGCACTGCAGAGAGGCAAGACTTTGGCTGCAGGTCCCCAGGACATGGGGTCCCAACCACAGGACACATTAGGTGGCCCCTGACAGTGGTGGTGAGGCCAGGAGAGCTCAGTGAAGGATGGGCAGAACCTAATGAAGCAAAATCCTGGTGTTTACCTATTAAACACTCGCTTCCTTGTTGCCTCCATCCCAGGCAGCACACGAGAACAGAGGAGCTGCAGGGATAAAAAAAGCATCACAAATAGTTACAACCCTCAGAAAGTCCTGGTCCTTCCCAAAATCCCACCAGGAGCACCATGATGGTGAAAGGTCCTGCTGGAGGCTTCTGCACGTCCACAGGGAAAGGAGAGCTCTTGGATCCTCCTCCAGCACATGGAACTGCTGTGGGATTTCATGGATGCTCCACCAGCCATTAAGGTGATACCAGGAGTAAGAACAGGACCAGTTTTTCCCATTAATAAGGAGTGATGAAAAAGCAAAAGTCATGTTTGCAATCTCTAGAATAAAAAAATCCCCCCCGCAAAAAAAAAAAAAAAAAAAAAAAAAAAAAAAGTGGGAAGAAAGGGAAGGTTCTAAATGTCCTAGGGGAAAACATGATTTGAATCCTGGGCTTGATGCTTTGTGGCCTGGGGACAGAACCCCAAAGGCAGGTTGGAAACACCTAGCTGGAATAGCTGGAACACAGTCAGCTCCCAGGGAATGTCCCTATGTACAAGCAGGGGGATGCCAACTGCAGGCAGTTGAAATGTGTCCCTGAGCTCCTGAGAGTCCTGGAGTGCCACCACTTCCATGGAGTACCAGGCACAGGATCATTAGGCAGGAAGTTTTTGGCACAAGCTTGAGCAGAATAGGGGCTCAGACCCACTTAAGACTCAGCCAGGCATGCTCAGCTCTGCTGGGAAGGGACACGTGGGGACACCTCACTCACACTTCATCAAAGAACCTCCCCAAGCCAAGGTTTGGGGGCTTATGATGATGCAGCTGGGCATGGGGAGTACACTCCCCATGACCCCACAGAAATCCCTGTTTGTGGACCCCTGCTCATGCCTTGCGCCATTCACTGATCCTTGCGGTGACCCACACTGCCTGGTCCCACAGGCGAGGGAGCAGTGCTGGACAAACAGCCCAGACGGATGCTGCAGTCAAGGAAAACTTCACCCAGGCTGGTCTGGCGGTGCAGCCTGGAATGCATTTGGCTTTTTCTTTTTTTTTTTTTTCCCCTTTTCCTCTTTATATGTAACAAATGCAAAAGAGGAGGAGACAGCGAGGAAGTATTCGCTCAAAACCCAGTGCAGTCACAGGACCACGTCTGGCTGCCAGACCGCCTCATCCTGGGGCTGGGGAGGGAGCTGCCAGCAGCTCCGAGGCCAAAGTGGGGTCCTGGGCTGCAGCTCCTGCCCCAGCCCCTCGGTGGGCAGCACCTGCATGGCCCAGCCAGGAGCACTGTGTCCCCCTTTTTGTGGCGGACAGCAAAAAGTTGGAAAGGAGGCAGAAAAGAACCACAAAAATGATTCAAGGCCTGGAAAAAAATGCCTTGCAGCCGGAGCCCAAAATAGCTCCATCTATGCAGCCTGTGGAAGCAGCTGCAAGATGCTGAGATGGCAGCAGCACAAACGCCCCCCACAGGGATCCCAGGGCTCAATGGGGGGCTCTGCTCCCACTGAGCATGAGAGGGGATGCACGGGATTAATGGCAAAGAGGGGCCAACCACCAAATCACCTCCCCGAGGACTGGGCGGGCTGGAGTCGAGGTCCTTCTGTGCAAGAGGCTTCAGGCTGTGCCCCTCAAAAGCTTTGCCAGCTGTGCCGGAATACTCAGGCAGAGGTGGAGAAGGGTCCACGGTGCTCCTGCCCTCCCATGCATGGCCAAAGTCTCACTGTTGAACCTGGGGCTGCTTTCACCCTTTAGAAATTCCGTTTGGTGGCTTTTAGAATGAAACCATCACAGATTTGCAAGAGAAAACCCTTCCACCTGGGAAACCTGCTGCCAACAGCCCAGCCTGGCCACCAAAACGGGCATCACAGGAAATGTGGCCAAAAGTAGCCTTTGTGATGAGCAGATGGTGGGGAGCTGGGAGTTACTGGAACATGGTGGCAGGAGGGAAAAACTTCTGCCATGACCTGGAGGAGGTGAGTGGCACCACGACCACCCCCAGCTGGGACCCAACCCACTGTCTCACAGGATTTGGGCTTATCTGTTCCCTGATAGCTAATCTCTCCTTCCCCGTGCCTGCTGATGGCCTCCCACACCCTGCTCAGTCCCCACCTCATTTATCAGAAGCTTTGACAGCAAATAAACTTGGTCCTGTGGCAAGGAGAGGTAGTCAGGATGCAACACTGGAAAACCATTGCTCCCAGTGGGGTACGTGGACGGGTCCCAGAGCACGGTCAGCACACAGAAGTTCAGTGCTGGCTGCAGGTCACCAGTGCTCACCAGGGCGTGCAACTGAAAGGTGTTTTATGGTCTCAGCTCCTTGACAAACGGCTTGCTCCATGTGCCTCCTGACAACTGGGAAAGGATAACTGGGAGATGTGTTTAAAAGCTCACCCCTGGCCCAACACAGACATGGCACTGCAGATATCCACTATGCAAATACCTTCTTTCCTTCAAAGCACTATAAATTCTGGGAAAAAAACAATGAAAAGCTGTCTCTGAGCTGTGGCCAGGGCTTGAGACCTCAGCTGATGTGGAGGAAAAGAAGTGGGATGTGGGCAGAGCTGGAGCTGTCACCGGCAGGGATGAGTCCTCCATGCCAGCCTTGCCCCTGGCCCACAGTCATGTCCTGCTCATGCTGAGCATCACTGGGATCTCAGCTAATGATCCCAAACTTTTCACAGAGGTAGAATATTTTTCTTGTGAATTAGTATGATGCACTGCTCCCAAAAATCACTTTACCAATGGCTATAGCAACAACTCTGAGGCAGGAGGGGTGCCTTCTCAGTCACATCAGCATAGCCTTTCCTGAACAACGAGGAGCAGGCTCACACCCCTGGCAGCCGGAACAGGACTCTAGGGCTCAGCTGGGAGCTGCTACCTGTGGTCCCATGTGAGACCACTCGGCTCAGCCCAGTGGATGGAGCTGCAGAGGAGCCCTGCGGACACCCAGCACACCCCCGGTGCTCAGAGAACCGCTGGCACCCTCCCCATGCCCAGTGTTTCTCCCTGCTGCTCCTTCCAAGCATCACCCCAGTGCTAATCTTTCTCTGTGTCACCCACCACTAGGTGCCACCCAGCTGGTACACAGTGCTCCTGGGACCACTGGGTCCCAGGCACAGGCACTCCCCAGCTGATGCCAGCTGCAGTTCCCTGACCCCAGCCTCAGGGTGCAGACAGACAGACAGACATCCCCAGGGTAGGCAGGAACAGGATCATGGACATAAATAGAAACTCTTCAGGCAGAGAAAGAAAATTAAAGACTAAAGATTGGAAAAGAGAGTTTTAGCAAGAGAGCAGGACAAAGACAAAGCAGTGCCCAGGCTGTCACCATGGCACCTTTAGTCATACCAATGGGAAATCAGTTATAAAAGAAATTCAAATTTAAGCTGAATTTAGAACACAAAATTCCCCACGAGACCCAAATATGCCCTTTTCATCTGCCCTAAATTATTCTTTGAATTTCTACTTGGGAGCCAGGTCTCAAGAAGTCGCACAATCCTGTGGCTTCTGAAAGCCGTGGTGGCATCTCCACAGGATGTCTGGATGAGCTTTGCAGCACCAAGGGTCCAACAAACTCCAACAGCCTTGGGTGGAGAACATTGGCACCTCCTCCTAAAGTCACCTCCAGTCCCACTGCCCTGGCCCCAGGACCTGCAGCACCAGGCCACTGGGGTGGGTTTGGACAGTAACATACGGGGGGTCCTCCACATCCACTGTGCACAGCAATGATGGGGGTGGGTGCCAAGTGAATGGGTGGAGAGAGAAGAAGGGTTTGCAGAAGGGTGAGGGATAGAAAATGATGCAAACATCATCTGAACTTGCTGAGAACTGTCCGTGCTCCACCATCCCCAGCCCCTAGGCTGCCTTTAGGCCCCAGTCCTGCAGGAAGAGGTACACAGCCAACCTGTTTCACTCAACAGCCAGTGCCTCTTGCATACCCCGTGGCACCCCGCGGGGCACAGTGAGCGAGCCCTGTGGTGCTGGTGCAGCACCTCCCCCACCTTCATCCAGTGGGGATGAGGGGGTCCTTGTGCACGGGGGAGAACCCAGGCACACGGAGCAGGATACAAGAACAGGGTGGGGACACTGCTCAAGTTCCCTCTGCCACCCCAAGATGTAGTGGCAGCTTTGCTGTGCAGGTCACGGGCTGCCGAGGAGGGACGGCTCCCTGTCAAGGAACAGCACCGGTGGGAGCTGTGGCCGCTCTGGCTCGTGAAATGCCTCCTTAGGAAACTCCGGCTGTAATCTGAGGAGGGGGCACCAGCGCCCTGTGGCCCTGCTGAATGGAGCCATTATGCGGCCCCTCTCGCTCGAAGCACATGTTTTCCTTGTGGACTCGTCTGACCTCACAGGCGAGATGTAAAGGTGCATTTATGGCCTGGGCCCCCCATCAAGTGCAGGAGATCCAGCTCTCCCAGGCGGGAGGCAGTGGCTGTGGGCTCTCTCCCCTTTTGCTGGGGCTAGTCTGGCTCAGGAGCCCGGGTAGACCGAGCCTGAGCGCTGCACAGAAGCTGGGCTGAGGTGATGCGCTGCAAAGGGACCTGTGGGACACGGAGAGCACTGGGAGAAGAGACAAGTCAGTGCCACCTCCTGAGACCCTGCCCCCAGCCAGGCAGGATATGACCCTTGGGACAGCAAGACAGTGCCAGCACCTACTTTCTGAAGCCAAACACGAGGGTCCTGGGGCTGCCAACTCCACAATCACCAGCAGCCTGGGGCAGCTTCATCATGATTTCCAAAGCATCCTGTATCCCACCAGCCCAGGCTCAGCAACTCAATCTCCGGCTCCCCAGCGCAGATCCTGCCCCAGAGATGCAGGATTGCCCTCCGTCCCTCTCACGACTCTATCGCCAGAGACACTGAAACACCCCTCCCTCCAGCAGAACCGGCCCCGGGCATCCAGGACTGGCTCTGGAGGCATCCAGGACCGGATCCCCGCAGCCTCCTGGGGATCAGGACAAGCCCCCACGTCTCTGGCCCCGCTTGGGCTCAGCTCCTCACGTTCTCCCCGCCGTCGGCTCCCCCCGCCTCAGCCGCGCACAGGACGGACTTTGTCTTGGAAGGAGCCCAGCGCCGCGGCTGCCCGGGATGGGGGATGGACCGGCAAGCTCGTCCCGTCTCGTCCCGTCCCGTCCCGTCCCGTCCCGTCCCGTCCCGTCCCGTCCCGTCCCGTCCCGTCCCGTCCCGTCCCGTCCCGCGGCCCGGCCCCGTCCCGGCGCTGGTGTCCCGTCCCGCCCTGCACACCTGCCCGCCCCTGCTCCTACCCGCCGGCCCTGCAGACGTTCCTGCCGCGGGGGCTCAGCTCCTGGGCGGCTCCGCGGCTCAGCAGCGGCAGCAGCAGCAGCAGCAGCAGTGCGGCCCCGGGCCGGGCGCGGCGGGGCAGTCGCAGCCCACGGGCCGCCATCAGCGGCGGAGCGGCGGGGCCCAGCCGGACCCGGCACGGCCCATCCAGGGCCGGGCGCTGCCCCCCCGCTCCGGCTCCGCCGCTCCCGGTGCCCGCCCGCCCCGGTCCCGGCCGGTCCCCGCTGCCGCTCGGCGGGCGGAAGCCGCGCTGCGATCGCTTCGCCACCGCCTCCCCCGCGCCCCTCTCTGTAGCGGCGGGAGGGGCTCCGCCGCCAGCCAGGAAATTCCGCATTGGTTCCCCTGACGGCGGGCCAGGCTCCGGGGGCCGCCGCCGCCACCGCCCCGGCCCCGGGCAGCGCCGCCCCGACGACCCCGAGAGGCTCCACTGGGTGGGCAGCACCGCCGAAATCGGGGAGGGTCCCCAAGTGGGAATGGGAGGATGCGGAATCCTGGCTTCCAGCGCAGCCCGGGGGTCCAGCAGCTCCCGGGAGTCCTGGGAGTCCTGGGAGTCCAGTGGCTCGGGGTGTGGATGGCCCGCGAACCGGTAGCACCGGAGACGGGCAGTCACGGAGGTTTGGAAGCTCCAGAGCCCCGACAGTCCCCAGCAGTCTGATGGCCCCGGAGCCTGGCTGTCCCGGGATCCAGCAGCTCCAGGAGTTCTACAGCCGTGGGTGTCCAAGAGTTCCGGGTTTTGACTGTCCCGAGGCAGTTCCAGGCTCTGGCTGTATCTGGGATTCGGTAGCCTCAGATGCACAATCGCCCTGGGATCTGTCTGACTTGTGGTTCCAGTAGCTCCAGGGTTCCCACAGTCCTGGGTGCCCAAAGACCCGAGAGTCAGTCTGTCCTGGCAGTCTGGCAGCCCTCAGGAGCCTGAAAGCCCCAGTATGCACCTGACCCAGGGATCCAGCAGCTCCAGATGCCCAACGGCCCCAGCATCTAGCTTCCCCAAAGGTCTGCTGGCCTCAGGTATGTGACAGCCCCAGTGTCCAGCTGTCCTGCAGGTCCAGATGGTGCCAGATGCCAGTGATCTCCATGTGTCTGGCAGTCTGTTGGGAGCCATGCAGGACTCGTGGGAGCCCAGCAGTGCCTGCAGCAGCAGAACCAAGGACTCTGTACAGGGACAGAAAGGCTTCAGAGCAGCTGTGGTTAACCCACAGCTGGGAATCAGGGGGACACTCTGGGCACCTGCACGAGTCCCACACCTCTAGCACGGTGGGGCAGCCCTGTCAATAAACCTCCTCAGCCTGACAGTGCAGCAGCACTGAATGGGCCACCATTCTGTACCAGCTGGAGTTTCAGCTTAATGGTCACTGCAAGAGATGTGTCCAGCTTCTCTGAGCTCCAAGGACACCTTATCACAGTATGGGGGAAGTGTGGATGGGGACACCCTGGTCATCTCCCTTAAGGTAGTGCAAATGCAGCTGAACAGCTGCCCGTGTCTCCTAAGGAGTGCTGATGGCTTGCACAAAGTCGGGGAAGGTGAATAGACTGCATTTCCCAAAGAGCTGCCTTTGAGTGCCACACACCTCTGGAGATTTCCTGTGGATGTGGAGCCTCTGTCCCTGCAGGCATGAGTTGGGCAGCATCCTTCTGGAGGGGATCAGGGAGTTCTGAGCACCTTGGGATCCTTGCACCAAGCAGAGAGTAAAGGCATTTTGTGGGTTCTCTCCGTCTTCAGTATTGGCAGTACTGGTGCTCATGAAGGCTTCTCTCCTGCTCAGACAGGTGACTCCCAATGGAAAGTCTCTGGTGGTCTTACCAGTGGGAATGTGACCATTGGGTAGCACCCCCTCTCCTCCCTCCTTTTTTCCCTGGCACATTCCATGTGTTTGGCCGTAGCACCAGGAAGTAGCATCCCTTGCCCATCTCCCCCTGCCTCCACATCCCTGTCCCCCCCTGCCCCATGCTGCTCACAGACACAGGAATGTGAAGACCATAGAGACACAAATTGCTTCTTTGGGATTACTCAGACGCAGGCTGATCTTGGCATCCCTTTCTGCTGGGGAAAGTGGGATGGGGAGGGTCATCTCCAAAGTTAGGCAGAAATCTGGGTTTGGTGATGATGCCTCCTCTGGCAGCTGTGCCCACCTCGAGCTGTAGCCTCACTCAGGCTGTTTCCACAGCTAGCATTCCCTTCCTATCCCGCTCTCTTCATCCTCCTGCATTGTGCTGAGCAATCCTTGTACTCTGCTGTCCAGCCTCAATGAGCCAGGGCAGGATCACACTGCCTCACCCTTAGTGTCCTGGTGCTTTGTGTGAGGATGTCAACTTTTGTATATTTTTTTGGCTTCCATAAACTAAACTTTTCTTTTTCTTGGTCAGCAAGCAATACATCTCGACTGCTCTGTTTCTACCCACAGCAGGGCAGGGACTAGGCTGTAGCCAGGGAGATGAGCTGTTCCCTCAGAAGATGCTGCCAGCTGGCATAAGAGGCTGGAGAAGCTGAGGATGCTATGAAGAGGCGAAGGGAGGTTTCACAGTGCTCTGGGCTGGCTGGTGCTGCACAGCCCAAGGTAGCACCCACCCCTCCCTCCTCTCCCACTGGTCCCAGCCAGGCTGTTGTCCATGCAGAGCTTGGCCCATGCTTTCCATCACACCATTGTTTGCAGTTCTCATCTCAGACCCTGCCAGGTGCCTGTCTCCTGTCTTTCTGTGCTTTGGAAAACACCACAGAAGAAAGAAACCCCAGCACTATAGTATTTCCAAACACAAAACCAAGTAAAAAGATGCTATTTTGTCAAAGGTTCAAAGATCCCCATGGCTGCTTTGGTGGGCAGGACTGCATAGCTGGGCACAGGGGGACCTACAATGTGAGGTACTTGTCATCATCTTCACTGTGCCCAGGCTGTCAGGGTGGTTGGTGCAAGGATATGGCTCTTTCCCCTTCCAGCTCCCCCCTGCTGTAGCAGCAGCCTTGCAAGCAACAAGGCTGCAGCACAGGTCTTACACACACCGCCTTTCCATGTCTCCTCTTCCTTCAGGACAAGCAGGAAACAGCAGCAAAAGCTAAAACTGAGCATGGTGGGGAATGCCTGAGATATGGGAGGGTTGGTTGAGTCAGTGCACCTAGAAATAAAAGCAGCACTTGCAACTTTCTGGCTGAGCATGGATGCAGCTGTGCCAGGGGACAGTTAGGTGTGGTATCAGGGCAAGGTTCTTTCCCCGAGGGTGCTGGGCACGGCCCCGAGACTGCCAGAGCTCCAGGAGTGTTTGGACAGCGCTGCCAGGGATGGACAGGCTGGGATTGTTGGGGGGTCTGTGCAGGGACAGGGGCTGGATCAATGATCCCTGTGGGTCCTTTCATGCTGAGGACATTCTGTGAAAGGTTGTGGGGAAGGGGAACCAGGGATTTGGGGTTTCAAGGGCCTCCTGTGCCTTGGGTGTTCAGGAGGCAGCACCTGCAGCCCTACACAGCCCCTGCAAACGGGCGCACACAACACCACTGACCTAGGCTGCAAAGCTGTCCTGTCCTAGGAAGAAGTCTGAGGAATATCTGCAAAAAAGAGAGTCAAGAGGGGCTTCTCCTGCTTTACTACACAGATGTCTGGGGGTCTTTTTAGAAGCTCACAGTTGGTAACAGCTGCTCCTGCATCAGCCAGCCCTGGGTGCAGCTGTAGTAGCAGAGCTCAGTCCCTGGCACACCAGGGTACTCTGTGCCACTGTCACAGCATCCTGCATGAGCTGGAAAGCAGCCCAAGGCCTACAACATCTCCTATCATCCTGTAAATTAAAGGATCCCAGCTGCTGCCTGCACCAGTGCTATTCTGATCCCATGCTCCATGCAAGGCTCCCTGCTCCCCTCCAGTTTATTTTTTTTAAAGGCAGAAGAATCTCAGCTAGAGAAAAGGCAGGAGATGAACAGCTCTGGAAAGCCAAAACATCACCTCTTTGATGTGAGTGGCTCACCAAGTAGAGGAACTGACCCAGAGAAAAAGGAAGCACTGCCACAGCTCCAGGCAGGGAATCTCAGAGATGTCTGTGGTCTTGCAGAGCCCAGGAAAAAGTGCCCCTAATTTGAGGCGTGAAAGCCTGCAGGGTGCATATAGCTCAAAAGCATGTCTGAAGGTGGGGAGAGGCTCTCCCATGCTGCCACCTCCTCCTCTGCAGGTAGGGGGATGCCCCAGGGCTCCCAGCTCCCCTCAAACCCATCACAGGAAGCTCCACAGCTCCAGTCCCTGTCCCAGGAAGTTTGGCCTCACTCCTTTCCCTAAGCTCTGGCTCAGGCCAAAGCGTACAGCACTAACCCCCCTTTGAGACCATGGCAGTGCCTGGGGACACGTCGCTGCCCAATAACAGAGAGAGAGAGAGAGAGATGGGAGCAGGAACAGTTGTGATTTAATAATTTCCATTCTCTACAAATCCAGTGTACAGCAGAGACGAGCTGTGGTCCAGCTCCTGGTGCTCCCATTGCCCCTGGTCCATCATTGGAACCAGGGACTGTGGGCAGGGCAGGAATGGTACAAGGATGTGGCCAGCTCACTCCCCTCACCCCTCTTGCTCCATTGGACGTGCACCTGAGGATGGACAACCCCAGGCAGCTTATCCCAGTGGGATGGGGGAGAGCCTGGACCTGCCCAGCTCTGGTCAGTGCAAAGCCAGTGAGCAGGGAGGTAGCTGTCTGGGACAGGCAACAGGGGCTGATCCCACCCCTTCAGAGGCCTGGTGGAGGCAAAGCTCCAACCCTGGCAGAGGCTGGAGGAGCTTCTGGCTGAGGCCAGCTTGTCCCCAAGTCACCCAGCCCACCTGGACCTGAGCCCATGGGCACAAGGCAAGTGGATAAATTACCCTGTGCAATCCTGCCAGGGAAAAAAACGCCAGGACAGTGTTCATCAAGGCAGAGGGTGGACTGGCAGGAGACAGCTCGAGAGGGATGGCAGAGGGATATCCCTGTGGTAGTGCCAGCTGGGGTAATCCCAGAGGCCACCGAGACGTGTGAGTGGCTCAACAGCAACAAGGACACTTCTCTCCCCGGGCAAAGGGGGCTGGGGGAGCTGCAGCAGAAGTGGGATGGGGAATGGTGACAGTGGTTCAGGGTGAAGGTACAGGAACCCCCGGGCTGAGGCTAGGGTCAGTGGCTGAAGAGGTTTCCTGTGAGGAGACGCCTCTTGACCTCTTTCCAGAGCAGGTCCCGCTCGCGGTTTGCCCGCTGCATGAAGCCCCTGTTCTCCTGGGCCCGGCGGGACAGGTAAGGCAGCACCTCGTTCACCGGTCCATAGGGCACATACTTGTACACGGGAAAGCCAGCCTGGCCTGCAGGGAGAGAGGCTGCGGATCAGGGAAGTGCCGAGAGTGAAAAATAATGTGCAAAAAAGGAAAAAAGGTAAAAAAGGAGGAAAAAAGCGAAAAAAAGTGAAAAAAAGTGGAAAAAAAGTGAAAAAAAGTGAAAAAAAGTGAAAAGGGAAAATAGGAGGAAGATACATGAAAAGGAGAAAAAGGGGGCAAGGGGGAAAAGAGAGGGGAAAGGGGAGGAAGGGACAGGAAGGAGGAGGAAGGGACAGGAAGGGTGAGAAAAAAGGGGAGAAGAAGGAGGGAAAAAGGGCAAAGAAAAAGGGGTAAGGATAAAAGAGGTGAAGAAAAAACAGGGGGAAGAAAAAACAAGGGGAGAAGAAGAAACAAGGGCAAATTAAAAAAGAGGGGGGAAGAAGAAAAAGCCACCTTCCCTTCCCTGCCTGCTCTCCCATGCTCTGAGGCTGTGCCGATGGAGCAGGGATGAATGTGCAGTAGGCTGTGGCTGGGCACTGGGAGGGGATCCCGGCAGCGGCAGAGCCTGGTGGGGGGAGCAGCAGTGCATCCTCTCCTGGCTCAGATCCGGGAGCTTGGGAAAGCGCTAGAGGGAGCGGGCTGAGGTCACCAGGAGCCCTGGGAATGTCGGTAGCCGGGGCTGGGCCAGCTCAAGGAGCGTTCAACCAGAAACATCAAGTTAACACATTTTTCCAGCATGACCGGAGGAGGCTGCAGATGGGCGGCCAAACCCTGCTTCCAAGAGAACTCCAGGACAGAGCAGCATCTGCACTGGACAACTGCCCAGTCTGCCTCTCGCTGCTCTGCTGGCTTTGGGACTCTATTTTGGACACTGGTGTGGGCAGGGGGATCAGTCCCTGACCTGGGCTGGGTACTTGGACCCTTGTGTGTCCTGCTGTCCAGGCCCCTGGCAGTGCTGCTCCGCTGCCTGGGCTTGTGGCTGAAGCCAAGGGCACACAAGAGGCTGGTGCCATCATGTTTGCAGAGAGCCCAGGAGTTGGTGTGCACCTCCCACGGAGCCCTGGGACACCTCCCGGCCGAGGAGGTACAGGAGAGGGATTCTGTCTGCTGGGACCAGTCTCTGCCCCATCCTGGGACACCCCAATCTCTGCTCAGGCTCCAAAGTGGGAATGTCCCTGCCCAGCCACTACAGGCTCATGGAACTCCAGGAAAGAGATGTGACTCTTCACTTATATCCTCATCTACCTCTTCCCCAAGCCCCTCAGGGGTCACAGCCCTACCCATGGCTCAGCCAGTGCTCTATGACCAACCTACCTTCCTTCCTTCCTTCCTTCCTTCCTTCCTTCCTTCCTTCCTTCCTTCCTTCCTTCCTTCCTTCCTTCCTTCCTTCCTTCCTTCCTTCCTTCCTTCCTTCCTTCCTTCCTTCCTTCCTTCCTTCCTTCCTTCCTTCTTTCCTATCACTCACCCAGGGGGAAGGTGATCTGGTCACACATGCCCAGCAGCTGCCCGAAGCACACCTTCTTGTCCGAGGGATGGATTCCCAACTCCATCATCCTGCAAAACAAGCCTCAGCATTGGGGAAGAGCAGAAACAGCAGAGCTCACCAGGGCAGTGTGTCCCACCAGAGGATTGGGGAATCATCTCCAAATAGGACAGCATGGCACTGACCACTTCCCAGATGGATGCTGGGATGTAGAGTTTGAGGGATTTGTTTTTACAACAGCCTCTGGGTTGGTGATGGGACCAGCTCTGCAGCCACTGGGGCCACCATGCTGTACCTCAGCTCCAAGCTCCATCTAAAGCCCTGAGCACCAGGTGGGAGGCAGGATCCCCCTAGGTGAGCTCAGGGGGAACCTGACAAACCACAGCGAATCTCCCTGCATCTCTGCTGGGCCCCCATATTCCTCAAGTCCCTTGTCCCTGCCTCACCACGCTGCCTGCCCAGTGCCCACCTGCGCAGGGTAAACTTCACTGTGTCCTCATTGTGAGATGCCACCATCACGCTGGCTTTCCGGCTATGCTTGATCTCCTCCAG
Organism: Acridotheres tristis; assembly: GCA_037013685.1. Taxonomy (NCBI): domain Eukaryota; kingdom Metazoa; phylum Chordata; class Aves; order Passeriformes; family Sturnidae; genus Acridotheres; species Acridotheres tristis. The sequence continues at coordinate 368,397 of CM072902.1, forward strand.
GATGTAGTCCAGGCACCTGTAAGGCAGGACAGGTGTCTGGTGAGGCCTCTTCCCACTGGGGCAACAGGCAGCAGTGTGGCTGGGGCTGTCCCCTACCTGTGGTACATCTCGTTGGTCTTCTCATAGGTCGGGTTGATGGGATCCTCGTAGCCCATCTGAGCTGCCCTCTCTCTCTCCTGCTCCATGTAGGCGCCACGCACCAGCTTGGTGCCAAAGTGCCAGCCCTCCCGGCGCGACCGCTCCATGTCCCCTGTCACATTGTTGTAAGCCTCCTGTGCCCAAGTGGAAGAGATGGCACCAAGTCATTGCTCCAGTGCCACCCCTGACTGCCTCAGCAGCTGTGCCACGACACTGCCATGGCTTCAGGAGATGAGGTCTCCATCTGTCCCCCACCATTGCAGTGGGACATGCCGGCCTCACCTTCAGGTAGCACTGGTAAGTGTTGTAGATGATGGGCTGGCTCTTGTTGAAGCGGCGCTGCGTCTCCACGGTCAGGTGGCTGATGGCTGGCTGGAAGTAGCTCTGCTCGGCATCTACCATCAGCCTCACACCCTTTTCCATGGCTCTCTGAGGAGTGAATGACACCCAGGTTGGGTTCATAGGGCTGCCTGCTCCATGTGTCCCCCGTGTGTCTGCCCCAGCCCCAAGGCCCCCTCACCTTTGCAAGGATGTCCATGCGTTGCAGCACTCTCTTCATCTGCAGCTCCTCCTCCTCGCTGAAGTGTGACAGCAGAGGCTCCAGCTGCCCAGTCTGAAACAAGAACAGCTTTGTGGCACCCTGCCTTCACTCAGCTCTGCCCATGGGGTACACAAGCACCCCTGGAGGGAACTCATCCCCAGCACTGCTGCTCCATCCCAGTCCCCCAGCCCCCATCAGCCAGAACGATGTGACAGAGTGCCCACCCTGCCAGCCTGCTGGTTGCACACTGCAGTCACAGCATGGCTGAGCTTTGCAGCCACCAGCACCTACTGGGAAGAGCACGAGACCCTTGTCCTGCTCCCACAAACACTCAGTGGGACCACTCTGGGGGTAGCAAAGATGGGTACCCACCTTCCTGTTGGGGATGAGCAGAGGCCTGGAGAGCTTGATGCGGCTATCGAAGAGGCTGTTCCAGTCCAGCAGGTCCACAGTGCTGGGAGCAGAGAGGCAGGACCTTGCTGATGTCTTGCAAAGGCAGGGGGCTCTCTATCAGCTCCCAAACTCCACCAGCAGGAAGGACATACGACATGTGCCACCCTGTCCTGTCTTGTCACCTCCACCCAAACTTCCCCTACGTTCCATTGCTGTACTGATCCAGAGCTGGCCTTTGGAAATCTCACCTTGCTATTGCCCTGGGGACAGGGACAAAGTCCCCCAGCGTCCCTGCCCTGCAGCACTCCCAGCTCCCAGACAACTTACCTCCTTGTGCCTGTGAACCACTGCTGGCTCTCTGCCTTGCTTGCAATACCGAAGTTGGCCAGTGCCTCCTGCCACCAAAAGAAGTGTTGGGCCACAGGGGTCTGTCTGCTTGAGGTGTCACAGCTCAGGGCTGATCTGGCGCCTCTGTGGCCATGGCCACCTCAAGCAGTGCATCCCTGCAGCACAGCCTCCTCCCACAGGCATCACCCGCCTCACCTGCAGCTTCTCCAGCTCCAGCTTTGTGTCCAGTACTGCCCACCCGGCCTGGCCCTGCTCTGCGGCCATTTGGTGGAAGAACCTCCGCCACTTCACCAGCACCTCTGAGAACCGCACCTGTGGGGACAGGGCTCCAGGTGAGACACCCAGGCTGGAGCCTCCTGTCCTGCCAGGGCTTTGCAAGACCACACCCAGCCCAAGGCAGATGCTGACCCCAGAGCAGGGCACCTTGGCTAACCCAAGCAGTACCAACCCTACATTCCCCTTCATGTTGGGGCCTTTAAAGTTCTAAGCTCTTTGTGTCTTCCCAAAAGTTGAAGCAGGGTCTCCAGGGGTCTTGGGCCCACCGGGGACAGGCTGTTAGTGCCCACTCCTCACTGCCATTACTAGAGATGCCTCCTGGCACCTGCTCCAGCAGAAGCATCATCTGTGGCCCTGGTTCTGCCCCACCATACTCTGTCACAGCTCTGGCACTCACCAGGAACTGGGGTCTGGCCAGTGCTGTCAGCTTGATGGCAGAGAAGCCATCATCTGAACTGCCACCTGCATGGAACCACAAGGACAGAGTCAACCTAACATCAGCCCTCAGGCAGGAGAGATATGGTGGTGGTGGGACTGAGAGATCCTTGCAGCCCCCAGAACAGTGGGGCTGTCCAGGATACATGGAACACTCACTTGAGGCATCAATACAGTGGAGGAAAGTCTCCATGTGTTGGTCACACTTGGCCTCGTCAGCATAGAAATAGGTGTGGGCACCGGTGACTCCACCATGGTAATCCCCAAATCCCTGATGGGCTCGGTATCGCTTCTCCCTTTTTACTGCACCTGGGGTGGAAGAGGATGGAGATGGGCTATGTCCCACCAAGCTCCTATGGCCTCCCCAGGAGCTTCCAGTGTGGGTGAAGGGGAGAGAGGCTCTGGCTTGGACATCAGAAGAACCCCCAGCGCTGACACAGGCTCTGCTTGCTCTGTGCCTGAGTATAGGCTGAGTCTTTGCTGAGGGGCAAGACTCGGCCAGGAACCATATTCTTCATCCAGCTCATTTTTTGAGGCTGTGGTACCTGGATCCTTCCCCCACAACACCAGGCCTGAAGTGCCCAGGCCTCCAGGCTATCTCCTGTCACTCACCTCCCATCTCCTTCTCGGCTGCAGAGGTGCGGGAGCTAAGAAGAGAAACAGGAAAGATAAGGGCCAGGTCAGCAACCTCCTGCAACCCTACACTGATGGACAGGGCAGCTCTGAGGCTCCTGTGCAGCCATCCTGCTGTTCCCTTGCCATCCCATTGCCAATGGGATCCAACTGGCAATTCATATGCCTGAAAGCCACCTGTGGAAGGGAACAGGGCTTCACTATCTATCCAGGGAAGACCTGGAAGCCCTGAGGCAGCACCGTGAAGATGCCCCATCCCAGGGTTCAGAGCTGCTCTCCAAAAGCCCACTCCATGGCAAGGACAAGGTCAGTCTGGTGGGGCTGGCATGCTCCATCTCCAACCTGCTCATGGTCCTTGCTGTGGTGACATCAAGCCTCAACCCACTGCCTCCTAAACTTAATAGCACCAGCAGCCAGACCACAAAGCATAGAGCTTCTCCAGACCCTGAGCACATCAAGCCAAGGGTGCCCTGCTGCCCCATGCTCCTCTGTGCCATGGCTTCAGCCAACAACTCACAAACAGCGTCTCGTTTTCAACTCCAGCTGACCTTGGATGTCATTTTTATCCCAAACTGTCTGCCATGGAGATAACAACGGGTTCTTACAGCCTGGGGGATGCTGGCCAAGTCAAGAGATCCTTGCTGAGCTTGAGTAGCTAAGCCTTCTTGCTGACACCCTAAGCCCAGTCACAGACCCAGGGCCAGCCCCTGGAGAGCAGCCCTGGGTGTCAGCAGGGCCAACTCCTCCAGGAGGTCTCTGTCTTGGCATCCTTGTCCCCAATCTGGCCGTGCCCAATGGGGAAGAAGCACAGTGTGAGGGAAGCAGCAAAGCCACCCATCCAGAGCCAGCAGGCCTGGACAAGAGAGCAGAGAGGCACATGGCATGGTCCCAGGACATGTTCTCTCATGTGGAAACCCTGTGACAGGGATTAGGGGCTGCTGGAAGCATAAACAACTGGGAATAAGGCATTCTCTCTGGTCCCCTGGAGCCAGGAACAGCCCCACATCGCTCAAAGTGCCACAAAGCCTGGCTTGATCCAGGGCAGGAGCAGCTGGAGCTCATGGGAAGCAGAAAGCTCCATATCTAGCAGACTCTGCTTCCTGATTTTACTCATCTGAGGACAGGGAAAACAGCTTTCTGTCTATGAGTACAGAAAGAGGGTGGAGGAAATGGAGGAGGACAGATCATACTCTCAGAAATGGGATTTGTCAGCAAAGCCCTTGCTAGGTAGAAGCTCCCTTTGAAGCAGGCAGCATGGCATAGGGGACAGCTTCAGCTGAATACTGCTGTGACATGAAGGCATACAGAGACATGGGTCCTGTGAGCAGGGGACAGCTCTGAGCCCAAGGCACATCTTGGGTACAACATCCAAGGTACCAGGGATAAGTGGCTGGTGTGGAAGCACACAGCTCAAATAGCAAACAGCACCCTTGGAGTTAGTGCTTTATGTTCCTGAAGATAAACACACCCTTCCCAGGAGCATTTCTGCTGCATGACTGCACCAGCTGTTCCTTCATCCTCTAGGGGGGCATTCAAAGCAGTGCCACGGTGCTCGCTTTGTTCTTCTGCGCCAAGCAAAATAAAGGAAGCTCCTTCCAGCTGAAGAAATAAGTTCATCCTGGACATCAGCTGCTCGCTTTGCAATATTAAGCTTGGCCAGCAAAACCATTCCCTCACCCACCAAGTGCCACTAAACCCAGCTTATACCTGACCATCCCTTCTGCAATCCCACAAGTCTCCCAGAGCAGGTCTCATCTCCAGCTGCTGTCCAGATGCTCCTGGCAGGCTGTATCCAGACAGGAACAACCTCAAGGTTGAGCTCAGGGCCTGGGAGCTCACACTTGCCTAAAGCAGGTTGTGAGGACTTGCTGGGAAGGATAATCCAGCTGACACAGCAGATGGGGCTTTCAGGAAGTTTTGGATCAGGATAAGTAAACCAGCTCAGGAGCAGCACAAAGATCCCACTGTCAGAAATAATCCCTTTGGCCCTGGAGGTTACCCGGAGGGTGCCAGCAGCACAGCATGTTTGCTTTGCTCAGCAGCAAATGGGTCTGGCAAAGGGGATGAGGGATCAGGGAGAAGCTGTCCTTGAATTACTACATCCAAGGAAAAGACTCGTGGTTACATGAAGCCCATTTTGGAGGTATGCGTGGTGCTTAAAATCCCACAAGTAGGAATAAAGGAAAGCTTTTGGCAGAATAGACCAACCTGCTCCAGTGGGAGTTGTCAGCACACACCAGCCCAGGACCACCACAGGATCACCTTGGAGAGCTTCAAGCTAAACAGAAGCTGCTCCATTATCCCAGGCACATGCTGACAGAGCACAGGTGGCAGCAGCACTGGAAACAAGAGGAGAAGGGGAGGTGGCAGCTCTGGGAGCAGCATTGTCCAGGCTGGGGACAGTGAACCCACACTGGGACAAGTGCCAGATATCCACACAAGGAATTTTTAGAGGTAAACAATTTCGCACTCTGCATGGCAGAGTCTGAAGAGCATCTGACAATGCTAGGGGAAGGATAGTTCCTCCACTGTGTCAGCACACCCCTAACCCATCTGCAGTCTTGGGATGCCTGGGGGCCAGCAATGGGCCCAAGGCTGCCAGGGGGCTACAACCACCTCCACTCTGGGGGGGCTCGCTGTTTCACCCCACAGGTACCAGAAGCTCCTGCTGAGTGTGGCCTCTCCAGCCCCACCCAAAGCTGCAGCCACGCTGAAGCCACACTGAAGCCCCAGCCCTCTGCTGCCTGCAGGACACTTATTTTCCAGCTGTGTCACCATGACCTGGCAGCAGCCTTCAGCACGTGGCTGAGGCCTCCTGGGACAAGCTGGCAGACTCCTGGATACCAGCCTAAGCAGGGCAGGCAGGGGCCTGCAGCAGGCAGGATAAGCCAGTTCTTGCCCACTTTGCATTGTTGTTCCCAGCCAGAAAGGCTGTGGAAGAGGTGCCACAGCCCATTGCTAGGTTGGAAAGGGTATTTCCCTGCCATTACATCGGGCTTGCTCCAGAAGAACAATGAAAGACAGCATAAAGAGGCCAAAATACTCACTGACTGCTGTGTTTTGTGACTCTGCTTCCTGGCTGGCAGCAGCACAATCCTGAAGCATTCACCAAAGGGAAGGACACAGCTCCAGAGTCCAGCAGTCAAGAACGCAGGACTGCCCACCCTTCTCAACCACATGCAGCCCAACTCAGCACTAGCCCTAGCAGAAGCACTGAGAATTTGGGATTTTAACCCAAACAGAGCCAGGGAGGACCCAGAATGATGGTTGGCAAGGAACACCATTCAACATAACCCTTCCAATGCCACCCTGGGCTTGGTACCTGTTCATAGAATTATAGAACATCCTGAGGTGGAAGGGACAAATGAGGACATCAAGTTCCACTCCTAACCCTGCAGAGGACAACAATCCTACCTTATGCTGATTGTCCAAATTCTCCTTGAGCTCTGGCAGCCTTGGGACCATCCTCTGGGTGAAGACCCTTTTCCTGATATCCAGGCAAATCCCACTAGGACTTGGGCAGGGATGCACTGGGAACTCTCTTGAATCTGAATGGTCCACACAGCACTGGGAGAACTCACCTAGCCAGGAGTACCACATGTACAAACCCCAAGTCTGCAGCAGGAGAGGAGCAGCACAGCCCAACCAGCTCACAAACCACTGCCACCCATCAGCAGGAGGGGTACAGGCGTAGGCAGAGCCTGTCTGAAAGTCTTCTATGGACACCCACAGGAAAGCCCTTGTGCCTAGGCACAGCCAGGCATGGAGGGCAGCAGTACCAGCCTGGCAGCACCTGTGCTGCTGGCTCAGCCTCATGGGAATGCTGAACTCTACCCCGACCATGCCTGCATGTCCAACGGAGAAACACCTGGCTATATACCTTCAAACCAGCCGCTCTCCTGCCAGGAAGCATCAGGGTGTTTTGAAGCTTTTCTAGAAAACCTCCAAAGTTTGCCGCCCACTCTGGGATGGCACAGCCCTCCTTCCCCCTGCCCAGCTCCTGTGCCCACGCTGCCCTCACCAGTGTCTGCTCCCATCATGGCCACACAGACCCTTCACTCCCGGGGATGTATGGCAGCAGCAGTGAGGGGCAGTGGCAGCCGCCATGGCACATGGGGGTCCCCGATAAGCAATGTTCGGGTGTGGACCAGAGATAACGCTCCCAGCAGCAGCACCTGCATCACCACCCTGACTCACATCCTGCTGGCGAACCACCCTAAAAAGCCGTTCCGGCTGGGTTTTGAACACCACGTGACAAGCGTATGACAGCCGGACGGTGTCCCCAGCTACCAACAGGGACTGCCGCTATGCAGCTTTGCCCGGGGGACGGCGCATCCCCAGCCAGAGTCCTCTGGAAGGGCAACCTTTGTCGCGGGGAGGGGGAACACCGCCCACCCCCGTGACAGCGGCGTGCCGGCCAGCGGCCGATCGATCTGGAGAGCGCAGCGGAGCGGAACTGCAGCCTGAATAATGGAAAGTTACCGGCAGCTTTGGGTTGAAGCCAGCTCTTGGCAGAGGGAGGGAGACAGTGAAGGCTGCCAGGGACTAGGGGGCAGTACGGGAAGTGGGGCACCACCCCAGCTTGAGAGAGATGGAAATGGTGGAGGGTGGAAACCATGGAATCGTGGCACTGTTAAGATTGGAAAAGAGCTCCAAGACCATCGAGTCCATCAAAATGTATGAGGCAGCATGCCATTGTTTGTATGGTGGGGGATAGAGGGAGCAAGAATGGGGGGCAGCATCCCAATTGGAGGGGGGAAGGGGGACTTAAGTCATGACAGCAACGCTGCCTGTCTCTGTGCAGATGTCTGGGTAGGACACAACGCCCTAGGGGGTTAGGGGAAATGGGACGTGGCTGGCAGCACCCGAGAGGGAAGATGGAATGGGTGGCGTCAGCGTCCCATAGGAGATGAAGAATAGAGGTGGGAACCCCCTCAGGGTGTGCAGGAGGGTTTGGGGTGTACAGCACCGCCGGAGACGGGTTGAACTTTGCTGTGTGCAAGGAAATAGATGGGGACAGAGAGGGGGCAGCACCCGGTATGTGCAGAGGGGCGAGTGAGTGATTACAGCCTAGTGCGAGCCCCGCAACCCCGTGTGCAGGACTCAGCCCTCTGCCGTGGTGCAGGTCACAGCCACCGCCGTGTGCGGGCACTGCCATCCTGTTGCCATCCCCGTGCTCCGGGCACTGCCATCCCCGTGCTCCGGGAACTGCCATCCTCGTGCTCCGGGCACTGCCATCCCACTGCCATCCCCGTGTTCCGGGCACTGCCATCCCGTTGCCATCCCCGTGTTCCGGGCACTGCCATCCTGTTGCCACCCCCGTGCTTCGGGCACTGCCATCCCACTGCCATCCCCGTGTTCCGGGCACTGCCATCCTGTTGCCACCCCCGTGCTCCGGGCACTGCCATCCCCGTGCTCCGGGCACTGCCATCCCACTGCCATCCCCGTGTTCCGGGCACTGCCATCCCGTTGCCATCCCCGTGTTCCGGGCACTGCCATCCTGTTGCCACCCCCGTGCTCCGGGCACTGCCATCCCCGTGCTCCGGGCACTGCCATCCCACTGCCATCCCCGTGTTCCGGGCACTGCCATCCCGTTGCCATCCCCGTGTTCCGGGCACTGCCATCCTGTTGCCACCCCCGTGCTCCGGGAACTGCCATCCCCGTGCTCCGGGCACTGCCACCCCACTGCCATCCCCGTGTTCCGGGCACTGCCATCCCACTGCCATCCCCGTGTTCCGGGCACTGCCATCCTGTTGCCACCCCCGTGCTCCGGGCACTGCCATCCCCGTGCTCCGGGCACTGCCATCCCACTGCCATCCCCGTGTTCCGGGCACTGCCATCCCGTTGCCATCCCCGTGTTCCGGGCACTGCCATCCTGTTGCCACCCCCGTGCTCCGGGCACTGCCATCCCCGTGCTCCGGGCACTGCCATCCCCGTGCTCCGGGCACTGCCATCCCACTGCCATCCCCGTGTTCCGGGCACTGCCATCCCGTTGCCATCCACGTGCTCCGGGCACTGCAATCCTCATGCGCGTGCCATGGGCGGTGGCGGGGGGGCGAGGCCGTGACGCAGTGGCACTGCAGCCAATGGGAGCGGGGGGCTGGGCAGGCGCAGCCAATGGCAGCGCGGCCAGCGGCGGCCCCCGGCCCGCCCAGCCCCGCACTCACCGCCCGTCGCCCAGGTCCTCCTCCACGCTGTAATCCAGCACGGCGCCCACGCCGAACGCCTGGTTCCGCCGGAGCAGCGGCTTGATGGCCTCCTGGTCCTCCCCGGCCACGAACTGCCCGTAGAACGTCATCTTCATCAGCCGCTCGAACAGCGTCTGCCCCAGCACCCGCTGGCACAACTGCAGCAGCTGCGAGACAGCGGAGGCTCAGCACCCGTCCCGCACCGGCACCCCCGGAGGAAAAGTCCCCACGACCCAGGACTGGCATCCCCAGCCCGGGTCCGAGAGCTCCACAACACGCGCGCCCTCAGACAGAGAGTCCCTCCGGAAGGGGAATGACACGTCCCGAAATGGGCACCTCTAGGGTGAGAGCCTGTCCAGCCCAGGACGGGCAACCCCCCAGAGTGAGAGTATCCCTGGCACGTACCAACATCCTGCAAAACAGGCATTCTCCCGGAACGAAAGATCCCCCCATTTGGAGCAGTCACCCCTGGAGCGTCAGAACCCCCATCCCGACACGTCCGAAAGGGGCACTCCCCATCCTGGGACTCGCAATTCCAAAGTGGAATTCCCCGGAGCAAGAATCCCCTCCAGAAGGGGACTGACACCTCCCGGGGCGGGCGGTCCCTGAGCGAAAGCTTCGCCGGTCCAGAGCCGGTAACCCCCTGAACGGGGACAAACTCCGCCCCGGAGCAGCCCCACCGAGCTGGACCCCTTCCTCCACCCACCTCCCGGTTGTGCTGCACCAGTGGCTCCAGGGCGCACAGCCCCAGCACCACCAGCCCCCGCAGCAGCTCCGCGTTGCTCTTGCTGCGGAACGCCTCCTGCGGGTCCTCGAAATCCACGGCGGGCGGCGGCGGACCCCGCTCCGCGCCCCGTCGGGGAGGAAGCGGCCCCGGCCGAGGTCCCGCGCCCGCCGCCGCCGGGGAGAACCCGCGAGGGGCGGCGGCGGGCGCGGAGCGCGGGCGGCTCGGGTGATCGCACCAGCGAACGGCGGCGCGGAGCGCCCGGGCGACGCTCGGGAGAGCCATGGGCACGGCGGGGCCGCCGCCCGCCGCCGCCTTAAGTACGGCCCGCGCGGGACCGCCCCCGGGCCCCCGCTCCACGGCCCCGCTCCGCCCCGCCTTTGGCCGCGCTCTGCTGCCATCGGAACCGGCCCCGCGCCCCGGCACCGCCCCGGCACTGCCCCGGCACTGCCCCGGCACCAGCACCGGGACTGGGACTGCGAGCGATTCTAGGATCGGCACCAGCCCCGGCAGCGGGACTGGGACTGGGACTGATTCCGGGACTGGCACGGACTCGAGGACAGGGACCGGCAGCAGGACTGGGAACGGGACCGGCACCAAGACCTAAGCCGGAAGCGGCACCAGGACTCGGACCTGGGCAGGGACCGGGACCAACACTGGCACCGAGATTGACACTGGGACCGGAACTGCGATCAGAGCCGTGACTCCCACCAAGACCGACACTGGGATAAGTACCGGGTCGGGGGTAGGAGATGGGACTGGCAAGGTCAGGGGGCCAGCACCAGGACTGGAGCTGCCCTGCCCAGCGCGCCCCACTCCCGCAGCCACCTGCCCCGTGCCTTCCCCATTCCCATCCCCTTGGAGCAACCGGTCCCGGGGGCACCTCCCTCCTGGAAGCCCCAGGAAGGGCCTGGAGGGGCAGATGCGGCTCGAGGGGAGCCCTGGTTGGAGAGAACTCTTCCTTGGAGCAGTGCTGGGAGCGGGGCAAAGAGGGCCTCATACCTTTGGAGGAGCCCTTGGGGAAATGATGAAGGTCCCAAGGGAGACTTGAAGTGGTCCCTGAAGGGGACCTTTGCGGAGCACCAGGGCCAACCCTGCAGGGCCAAGGGGCTACTAACTGCTCAGGGCAGCCTCAGGGAGGGCCAAAGGATGTTTCAAAGGGTGCTTGTTCCCTCGTAGCCATGCATGGGGCAGGCTGTGGTCCAGCCTGTGGAGCTAGAAACACTCGGAGAAAGATCTCAGACCTGAGGGACCTGTCATGGGAGAGACCTTTCAAGCCCCTGTACTTGCTTCTCCTGATGTGTGAGTGAACAGTTTGGGGGTTTCAGCTGAATTCTCATTTGGTCGGGGTCCATAGGTGCTTGGGTTGCTTGAGGCAGCAGACTTGGCTCCCTCGTCACGGGCTGTTGGGCTTTGCCTGCTCCACGGAGCCCTAAAGGGGGCTGGCAGGACCTCGGGATCTTCCCAGGCAGGGCGAGTGCCTGTCCTGCTCCTGGCAGGCGCTTGCCTGAGCTGTTCCTCCCCAGCACACCCAGTGCTGAACTCCGGAGATTACTGAGCACCTCCCTGACACCCTGCGGCCAGAAGAGCTCTCGAGTCTTGGCCTGGCAGATCAGGTACCTCCCTTTGTTTTCGCAGGATTGTTTCACAGCAGCAGCACAGCTGCATGCTTTCTCTGTGCCCGTGTGCCTTCTCTGTGCTCTCATCCCTTCTCTTGTGCCCACGTCCTCTCTCTGTGACCATATTCCTTCTCCATGCCCACTTCTCCAGCCTCGTTTATAGTGGCTCCCGGAGGAAGACTCCGGACTGATGCAGAGCTGTCCAAATCCAGCTCCTCAGTGACATCTTGTGCTGGGAATGCTCAGCGCAGACAGGAGATGGGAAAATTAGTTCCTGCAATTGTTCTTTCTTGCCCTCCCCCACTCTGACATTGCTGTAACCAGCAGTGAAACCTCGGGGATTCCCTGAGCTCGTTTGTAAGGTTTTCTTTGAGAACATCTTGTCCTTCAGCTGAGACAGCCAGACAGCGGCATTGCCTCTGACAGAGCTGGGTACAAAACTCTAGAAAAGCATCCACTTCCTTCAAAACATTCCGTCTGTTGACTTTTTTGTGCCATTTAGTGATATTAATAATTCACCCAAAGTTCCTCGCCGTGATGAGACTGCATATATGAATTTTTGGGATGCAGTTCAAACCTTGTTTCTCAGTCAATTGCCATAGAAAATTCCCTTCAAAGGCTCTAATGGCACCGGTCACTCCTGGGAAACACTCGCCTGGTCTTGGCAGGGAAAGTGCTGCCTGTTGTGCCAGCAGAGCTGTGGCCCTACTGCATCCAGCTGGGTGCAAAACAACGTCTGAGTTTCTGAAGAAACTTCTTTAGTCTCAGAGCCAAACTCAGAGATGAAATGTTAAAAAGCCACTTTTTGATGGAAATGAAATCTGATGAGGTTTCTCTCAGGATGGTGATACCTGAAGCAGAGGAAATCCCTGAGCTGGCAGCCCTGCCAGTGGCAGGGACACCAACAAGGGGTGCTCCAGGCTGCTGTGGGGACCATAACCAAGCCCTCATGGGTCACCGTGGCCTTGCAGAGCACTGACCCCCCCCCCAGCTCCTAATCCCCCTTGGCTGTGACATTATGCCCTCAAGGCCACTGTCCCTGTCCCCACCATGCCCAGGCAGGTGCTGCTGGCACAGAGGGACCCTGCTCACAGTGGGTGCAGCTGGGATAGGAAGCTCAGTCCAGCCCGTGGCTGGAATACACATCCCAGACACAACCATGCTGCAATATTCCACATGGGCAACATAGCCGAGGCTGGACAGCACACATCCAAGTCCTTCCTTGAGAACTCTCCCTGCACCAGCCATGGGAATAAACCCAGGAGTAGCTATTATGGATGGCTTGAGAAGCCATAAAATGTGAAAAAACATTTGAATGTGAGACAAACAGGCGAGGAGGGAATTTGGCACAAGAGAAGATGCAGTTTAGAAGGGGAGGCCACGCCATGCGTATTTCATGGACCAGCCCTCAGCAGAGGCTGCTTTGACACCACAAACATCACAGATGGCAAGGAGTAACAGCAGCTGCTCCCAGCATCTGGGAAGGAGAACCTGTGGGATCATCGCTCCTTCTGCCTCATGGTAGAAGTGAGCAAGGGCACAGGATCTGGAAGCTGCTGGCTCTGCTCCCCGGGTATGGGACCAACCTTCCTCACCCTCCTCTTCCTCCAGCCCTGTGCCACACTGGGGCAAGCCTGCCCCATCCTTGTGGCTGGGGCTCTGTCCTCACTGTCCCACAGCTCTGTGAGCCCTCCAGCCCTGCTGCCCCAGCACCCTGTGCTTCCAGCATTGCTCCTCTGAGGTTTCCTGGAAGAGGGCTGACTCAGGTCCTCCTCTGTCAGCTATTTCTGACTGACCATATGCCTGACTCTTGCCCAGCACCCGTGCTACCAAATTATTCCCACCACAGGCCAGCATGTAGGAGGGATACCTGCACCCTGTGGGATCAAGGTGGATCCTCAGCTGGCCTCTGGCTCTGCCACAGGTGCCCCTTGGAGCAGCAGGCGCTGCAGTCCAGGATCTGGTGGGTCAGAGACTGACGTGGATCCACTAGCAAAACCCAGGAGAAGATGGACTTGAGGACGGCACTTCCTGAATTGCAGCCCCATGTGGGTTCTCATCTTGTAGGGGGTTATTTTTCTTCATAAGAAGCTTCATCTCCCTCTATGCAACTCTTCAGGGAGAACTCCAGATCCACTACTGCCCACTCTGAGGGGATAAACTCCTGTGAGATGTACAGAAGCTCCCAGCCTTAGGATGGGGTGTTTAGATAATGAGTTGGTACTCTCTGACCCCTCCAAAGCACCCTGTCAGCCTCAGTGTCACCCTCCTGGGGGTGACTGACTTGTGCCATAGTATGGACAACACTCTGGCAGCAGGGTGGAGGAACCAGCCTTCCTTCTCACAGTTGGGGAACCAGGGAACTGCATCCTTTCCCTTGCACTTGGTGCTGCAGAGGGTCCAGGAGGTTCAGCTGCTCCAGCAGGATTAGGGGTGATCCCCATCCAGATGTGGCACAGGCAGGTGAGGCTGCAGCACTCAGTGTCCTGCCTCCATGAGACCAGAGTAGGAGTCTTGGGAACTTGCTGGTCACCTGGGGAGTCACAGAATGGGAACTCCAGCTTCTGATGTGTTCCTTTGGGTTGGGAGCCCTGGACAGAGCAGCTGAGAGCTGCCACAGACCCTGCAGAGGAAAGAGGTGCTGGCTGGGTGGCACCTCTTGCAGCTGATCTCCTGGCCAGCCCAGACCTTGCTCTCCCAGCATGGCTGGGATTTTGAAAGCTGGGCTGTATTCTGATCCCTGGCATTTTCCACTTGCATCCCAATGATTTTTGGTGAATCACTTGCAGCCTAAGAAATAAATTCCCTCTTGATTCTTCCTGTGAGTTCTGGGGTGCAGCTCAGCAGCCATGAGGAAATACCCAGGTGAATTCCTGTCTCCATAAAGGTCAATGCTATCACAAAAATAAATTGCCTCTGAAAGGAAACCTAGGAAATATCCAAAGCAGGGAAAGACACATCAGACTTACCGCATCAATTAATTTTTATTTTGTTTTTTTGAAGAGAGTCCTCTTTCCATCCACTGGCAGAAGGGAGCCATGTGAGATGTCCACAAGTGTGCTTGGGGGGAAAGGAACATCAGTGAAGACCTGAAACAATTTTGCTGCTCTTACAGCTGAGAAAGGATCATGCTGGAAGGTTTCTGTGGAAGTGGGGCCTGGGGAATGGACATGAAAAGCCTTTTTTCCCAGCTGACTCCCTTGGCAGGTGAATTGTTTACAGAGCCAGGATGCCAGAGTGCCTGGAAGGGAGCCAGCTCTATTTTAGCCCTTTGTAAATGATTTAAACACCTCGTGCTGGGGGCACATTCTCAGGAAAGGGGCTGCTTGGCTTTTCTTCCTGGGTGTGCCAGGGGTGTGCAGGAGAGGTGGAAGGCAGAAGGAGCCAGCCCTGGCAGGGACAGCAGGAGTGTGTAGTGGGGATGGCTGTGCCCCTCCTGTCCCCCAAGAGCTGCTGCTGAGACCTGAGCCAGCTGCTCCTAGTCCAACTGCTCAGAGGCATCCTCCCAAACCCCGCCCAGGTGATGTTCCTAAGGAGCCCCTCTATTTTTTGCAGCCTTTGCCTGCCAGGAGCATCCCCTGGGAAGGCAAATGGAACCAAAGGTCCCAAGTGCCCTGTGGGACCCCAGTGAGGTGAGGACATGGGGCAGAGCTCCCTGCAGCACCTGGGGACAATCACACATCATGGGGCTGGGGACTCCTGAGGCTGGAGCAGGACAACTCCAACACGCCTTACCCTTGAGGAGCTGGCTGCTCCTTATTGATTAATGTGGTGGCTCATTTCTCTAAAAATAGGCTCTTAATTACTGAGCCTCTGGAAACAGAGTTGTCTCACAGAAAAACCTGATTAATTCAACAGCAGCTGCAGCTCCAGCGAGGGTCTGGTGGCCACAGAGCCTGGATGACCCCTGCCAGAGACAGCTCCTGGCCAGAGGGGGTTTCAGGATGGTTCAGATCAGTTCCCAGCTCACAGATGATGGATATTTGTTTTTTCCAAGTGCCACTTGGTTTTGCTTCTTAACTTTCTGTGTGTGTAATTGCAAGCAAGTGGCACTGAGGGGCACTTGGACTTCTCTTCCAGTGGAACAAAATGGGAGGCAAAAATGTTAATTTTTCCCTAGTGCTCCTGAACTGTCTGCACTGAAGTGAAAAAGCTGCTCTGGTTTCTTTATTTCTTTCTTTTGTGTTATTTTCCCACATTCTTCCTTTACATTGACTAATATTTTGTGGGAGCCTTTATGCTTTTCCCTTATTCTCCTGTCCCAGATAAGGTGTGCAAAATCCTAAAAAGGCTGAAAAGATGAAAAATAAAGAAAATAGAATTGAATATAGATTTATTTTCTGTAGTTGTTTCATCTCTCTGAGTTTGGGTTCTTGTGTCAGGAGTGTCTTGTCCTGTCCTGGGGATGGAGACGGGGTATTTGAGAGCCCTGTGGTCCCCCACCCTCCCACAAGCACCACAACCTCTGTGCAGCTGAGCGTGGCGAGGAGAATACAGGGGCATTCTGAGACAAATTAAGGAGAAAAAGGGAAGAGTGGCTGCAGTTGTTGGCTGCCAGCACTGGCCTTGCCTCCCTCCCTGGCCAGCCTGAAGGCCATCTGTCACTGACAGATCAGCTGGACACCTCTCTCCATTTCCATCTGCTCCCGTCCAGGCTCCACGTCTGCTGTGCCTCCCTCCTCCTCCATGTCCCCCGTGGGCTCTGTGCTGTGATCCCAGCCAGTCCCTGCCCCAGAGCTGGGATGGGCACTGCAGGGAGAGCTCAGAGAGCCCTGAACTCCGCATCCAATCCCACGGGTCCTTGCTCACTGCATGGGCTCATAGGTTTTTTCACCCTTTATGTTTTATATATTTCAAGGCTGAATCTTTCACTCTCGTGGTTGTGTGGCTTAATTTTTCTCATTCAAAATTTCTTCCAAATGAAATTTTATGGGTAATGCTTTAATTCTTTGCCCAAGGAGGTATCAAAGGGAGCATCCCTCCTCAGAGTGATTCAAGCCATGGCATCCACAGGGGAGGCTCACCTTGCTGATCCCCATTCCTGCTATGCCACAGCTGTGACAGCCACCCCAGAACGGGGGAGAACACAGGACAGAGCCTCTCCAGAGCTCTGGAGGACACTCCACCAGGACAGCCAGGGGACACTGGGCCTAGGACAGCAGTGCTGGCAGCTGTCACTAGAACTCACACCTCGACTCTGGGAGAACTCAAATAGTTTTTCAACATCACCAGCCAAATTTTCTGCAGATTTTTCTGGGGATGGGGGAAGGCAACACTCCCAAGTCCCTGTTCCTCAGGCTGGCAACATGATTGCTTTCCACTGGAATGACAGATTTTTTTTTTTCTTAATGCAGGCCGAAGTAACTTTCTCTCATTAGAACTGCTGATACAGCTGGAAAAAGTGAGCTCTCTCTCCAAAGCCTCATCTGCCAGTGAAGGACAGCATCCTCCCAGCAGATCTCAGGGTGTTTGGCTGCCCCAGCTTCTCGTTCCTCTTGCTGTGGCCCTCTGCACTGGAACTTGGAAATAAAAATACTCCAGAATGGAAAATTTCAGGCCTAAAGAGTAAAGCTGGACAGAATCTAGGTGGGACTTGGCAAAGAGATCCAGCAAAGGTTGTTCCTTGTGCTGACATTTTTGCTCTGTGCTTTGGAGAGCTTCTCTGCAGCTCTGCTCCAGCCAGGTCAGGCTCTGCCAGTGTAAGAGATGATGTTAACACCACAACATGTGACTTTCTTTGGATTTTCCCAATTTTTTTTTTTTTTTTTTTTTCAGAAGCAGTGGTCTTCCATGCTGTGGGGATGGCTGTCCCATTAGCCACCCCACTCTCACAGGTGGCCCAGAGGCTTTGGTCCTCTGGCTGCTTGTGCACAGCAGACACTGCACGTCTGTGTTAGCACCAGAACAACCCTGACACAGCCCAGAAAAATCACCTGATGGAAATGAGGAACTGGGGTTTTGTTGCAAGCTCTGGTTACAGGAAACCAAAACCAAAGAGCTACTGTGTATCCATGTGTTGCTCCCTCCGGGATGCGCGAGGGTGCTTTGAACAAGGGACATGTAGAGACATGCAGAGACTGCTGTGACTCCATCTCCCCCTGAGAATTCTTCCACTCAGGTCTTGCCAGAGGATGCCAACCCATCCTTGCAAGGTTTGAGGAGCTCTGCAGAAGGATCTTCATGGGCTGTACTGAGTCCTGGGCTCCTCTGCACCAGGATGGGCCCCACAGCACTCCTTGGGGACCCCATGAGTCACTGAGAAAGTCCCCAGGTGCTGAGGCCAAAAGCCTCAAAATTCACCTGTGGAGAAACAAGGTTAGATCTGAGTCATTCCAAGGGTTTAAACAATTTTTGTGTTACTAAAAAGATTTCTTTATACTCTGGATATTTTTCTTTCAGCAAAGGAGACAGGTGAAAAGAAAAAAGCAATTTGAAGATGAGAGATGAATCTGTTCTGGTGTAAGTTTGGAGAAGTCATCACCAAATTTGATGTGGGGTTGCTGTCCTCTCCTTCCCTTCAGGGAGCACTGTGGCATCTCCTTTCCCCTAGATTTTGGAGAGAACGGATTTGTGTTTCTTACCCAGAAACAGAAATAAAGCTCCAACAACCTGCCTGTGCAGATCTCTTGTTCCCTGCTTTGCTGACTGTGTTCCTTCATCAGGAGGATGACAAGCGGCCAAAGACACACCAGGGCCTGTGCATGGTCAGGAAGGGGCTGCTCATCTCTAGAGAGGTGGCTGTGCTTTTGTTCCAGAGCAAAGGTGCTTAAAGCACCATGATGCAGACGTGATCCTTAGTAGATGCTCCTGTCCCTCCATGGGTCACATGACCCACTCGAGACAGCAACGCAGCTTGGACATTATTTTGGGTGGAGCACAAGGCGGTGGCAGTGGTTCCTGGCTGTCCTGTGCTGAGAGGACAGCTGGGTGCAGCCAGGAGGGAGAGCTGGGGCTGGCTGTGGGTTGGGTGTGCTGGTGGAGCTGTTGGAGAGAATTCAGAGGAGGCTCTGAGAATTCATGGAGATGTTCTGAGGCCTTGGAGCCCCTCTGCTCTGGAGCCAGGCTGGGAGAGCTGGGGCTGCTCACCTGGAGACGAGAAGGATCCAGGGAGAGTTCAGAGCCCCTTCCAGGGCCTAAAGGGGCTCCAGGAGAGCTGGAGACGGACTGGGGACAAGGGATGGAGGGACAGGACACAGGGAATGGCTTCCACTGCCAGAGGGCAGGGCTGGATGGGATATTAGAAGG
The DNA here is from genome assembly GCA_037013685.1 of Acridotheres tristis. Lineage (NCBI taxonomy): Eukaryota > Metazoa > Chordata > Aves > Passeriformes > Sturnidae > Acridotheres > Acridotheres tristis. Next base: position 386,937 of record CM072902.1, read on the forward strand.
AATTGTTCCCTGGGAGGGTGAGCAGGCCCTGGCACAGGGTGCCCAGAGCAGCTGTGGCTGCCCCTGAATCCCTGGCAGTGTCCAAGGCCAGGCTGGACACTGGGGCTTGGAGCAGGCAGGGACAGTGGGAGGTGTCCCTGCCATGGCTGGAGTGGCACTGGATGAGCTTTGCGGGTCCCTGGAGCATTCCCGGTTCCACGCGGAGGGGCAGGGTCAGTGGCGGCTCTCGGCCGCTCGGTGGCGCTGCGGCCCCGCTGCCCGGGGACCCCGCGAGCTCCGGCTGCCCTCGGGAACTGCGGCCTCGTCCGGCTGTCCCTGCCCTTCCCGTTGCGTGTCCCCATCCCCAGCCCACGGTGTGGCCTGCTCTGGAAGCGGCTGCTCTCGTGAAGTTTTCCAGCCTCAGCCCCTCAGGCTCCTCCAGCATCTGCCGCGATCTCCCCTCACCCCTCCCTCAGCAGAGCTCTGGGGACCTTCCAGTTCTCATGAAAACTATCCAGTTATCCTGCTGTCCTCTAAGAAACTCCGGTTATCCAGCTGGGCTCTAGCTGAGGTGTCCTGTCATCTATCCTCCAGCCTGAGCCCGGGCTCTTCAGGCAGCAGGGTGAGCAGTGGGCAGGGGTGTTCAGCTCTCCCATAGTGGGGGTGGAATTCATGAGGTGTCAGGGACTGGAGCCCGAAGGTGGCTGTCTCAGGTGGGTGGCACTGAGGCTGCCCTTGGATGGCTGCACCAATTCCCTCACTGTCTGCCTGCACCAGGTCTCCTGCAGGGTGCTGGGAGGGCCAAGTGGGCTGGGGACACCTGGGCTGTCCCCTGTTCATGTGCTATGGGACATGGCAGCTGAAAGAGCCTTTCTCCTCTGTGTGCTGCCATCCAGCCCCAGCAGAGCCAGAGCCCGTGTGGGGTGGTGCTGGGTGCTGGGGAGCAGGGCTGAGCACACGCAGGGCTGTGCAGAGAGTGTGTGTGTGCACCCTGGACGTGCACACGAGGGGGATTCGGGCAGAGAAGAGTGTTTATTGGGGTACACACATGTCCGGAGGGTGGGAGGAGGAAGGGGTGTGTGCATGGAGCAGTGCCCAGCAGGACCAAGTGTGTCCATCAGCCCTGTCCCTGCTCTGCCCCAGGGACTCCTTTCCAGACTGTCCCCCATACACCTCATCCTGGCCCAGCTGGCAATGGAGTTTTATTGCTTCTCCTCAGAGCTGCTGTAGAGAGATCCTGGGAGGAGCTCCCAGCCCATCCATCACACACTCACTTGGCATTTATGAAGAACCTGAAGCAACAAATTTTCCTTGGGACGTGTGGGTGTCGGTGTCAAAGACAGGCTCAGCAAAATTCCTACAACCCCTGCCTGTGCCTGCTTCCTCCTGGCACCCACAGGACCCTCCTTGGGCTGGCCCAAGGGCTGCCCTTTCCTGGGAAAGGGAGTCCAGAGTCACCTTGGCCACATTGCAATGTGCCCATCTGCCATCCTGGACATGGGGTGAGTACAATCATGGTTGAATGTCTCACCAGAACAGGCACAGCTCCCATAGCCTAGCTCTCTGGTGCCAGGAATTACTGGGGTGGTAGTTTGGTTTTACAGACAGGCATGGTGGCATCTGGAGTGTTTCACCCTGCTGTGCTTCCCAGTGCAAGACAGATGCTGGTTACTGGACCAAGTGAGGATGGTTAAACCACTCATGAGAGAAGGAATGCTCTCTACCCTTGGAGATATCCCAAAGCCTGTGGGCTGTAGCCCAGAGAATCCAATTTTAGCTAACGCTGCTTGAGAAGGGATGGTGTTGGACCATCTCAGTGGTTCCCCAACCTCAGAGAGCTGTGAGTTGAGAGTGTTGAGTCCTGGAACAATGGGGCAAATGTCCAAGGCCAGAGAAGAAAGAGAAATAAGAATCCAGTTTTGTTTTCTTTTGGAAGCATCTCTAGTTGCAGAGGATGGACAGCACTGAAGGGAAAAGCTGTGTGGTGGTGGAAGATGGAAGAGATCTAAAATCCTGCACTTCCTTTAGCTGTCCAGCATCACCAAAGGGAAATGTGGCATGTTTCCAAATAAAGCAGCAATTCAGGCCCAGTCTCATATTTCTCCTCCCATAAGCAGACGCTGGCAACAAAAAAATATGATAAACAATATACAAAATTTGGCAATTTTTTTCCATGAAGGGTGTTGGGATTCTGATGAAACCTGGCTTTATCATGACATTTTGCTCTGTGAGAAAGCTCTTTTTGGCTGTCCCCAACCCTGTGTGTTGCTCAGCAGAGCACAGACGGCCTGACAACAATTTGGCTGCTAAAACTTCTAAAAATAAAAGCCACCCTTTTTTCTTTCTTTTTTCCCTCTCTGAAGAAACATTGCAGCATCACACCTTCTTCCCAGTACAAACTGTCAAACCTCTTCAGGCTGAGGAGCTGTGCATGACGCTGAACTCCAAGATTGTGTCATTTTGGTTTTCTGCATTATTTTGTTCTCAAAATGAGGTATTTTCTCTGGTCTTGGCAGAAAAAAAGGAGGAAAGAAAATGTCATAGGGTGAGTTCAAACACTTTTTATTGTTTGGGGCTGCCCAGAGAGGAACATACTTCTGGAACTGTCTACTCTGATGAGGAGGTGGAGCTGGAGCTCACCCCTCTGCTCTCTGGGGTCAGGGTGGTTCCTGGTGGTCTGTGCTGAACTGGTTTGAACTGGGAGCTCCATCATGAAGCATCCCCCCTCACTGCAGCAAGGCAGCTGCCTGAGGCTCCCTTCGTGCTGCCCCAGGGCTGTGACAGAGCTGGCACTGCTGCTGGTCATTGCTTAACGACCAGGAGCCTTCAGAGTGAGGCTGCAGTGCAGAATTAAATAACAATAATAGATTATTTTCATCTGAATATGCATCTGTACCTACGTCTATACCTCTATCATCTATATCTACATTTAACAGGGCTTTACTCAAAGCCATGCACCTCCCTTTGTCTGGAATGTCCAGTTAAGAGGAATTGCTTTCAGTTGCAGATATTTTCAAGAAGCTTCTACTCTCCTTCCCAAGGGAAACGTGGCACCACTGAGTGTCTGTCAGGGGTTGGAGGTCCCTGGTGTCTTTGGGATCCACAGAGGTGTCACCCCAGTATTTGGCCATGGACAGGCCCCCTGGTCATGCTGTAGGAAAATAAAAGGCATCCAGACCACGAGAACAGCCCTGCCACTCCCCTTGCCCCTACTCTCAGCTCCCAGCTTTGCTTGCAGCACCTATTGCTCCCAGTTTTACCCATCTCCCATGTTTTCTCTCAGATTGTACTTCCCTGCCTGTTCCTGGGAATGAATCAGAGGCTTTGCATAATGGATCACATCCATTGTTTCTTCCTCATTAAACCAAATACTCTGGCAAGGAAGGAAATTAGATCACCCTGACATAATTTTTCCTGGTGGAGTTGTGTTGGCTGGTTTTTATCCTTTATTTTTATCACAGTATTGGTGCTTATAAATTGTTCAATAATTGCTTCCAAAATTTTTCAAGGAACTGAAGCCAGCTTGGCTGATCTGTAACTCCCCGAACTCTTAATTTCCTGTATTTACGTATTTTTTTTTCCACAGAAAAAGTGCTTTTTCTGCACTTCTCCAGGATTCTGTAAGCTTTCAAAATTTGTCACAATCTGCTGCTAATTGTTCAGAGGTTGCTTACATTTTCCAGGGTGATTTCTCTTGACCTCTGACTACTCAATGCACTGAGCTTCCCTTGCTACTTGTGATGGCTCTGGGCACTGGTTACAGGCTTGCACTCTGCAGCCACAGTGAAGAAGGCCCTTTTTGTGTCTCTGTGTCATCCTTTTGGTTCTTTCCACCACAAAACACAAATGCTGACTCATTTTTCTTTTCATTGCACTTCCAGTATATTTCTGGAACTTATTTTCTTGCCTTTTACGCCCCTCACTGGCTATAACTCTCTCTGCTCCTTACCCTTTTTCTGCCCCCGTGTGCTTGAACTTCCCCTTTATATTCATATTCCTCACACCCTCATCCCCATTTTTATAGGATTCCTTTTTGATTTTCAGGACACTAATATGCTCCTGATGCAACAATACTGGCCTTTTACTGTTGTCCTGTGGTTTCTCTGCAGCAGGAAGTTGAGCTGCTGTGCACCTCATATACTCTCTTTTAGTAACTTCCCCCAGTCCAGTATTTCTGATTTTTTCCTTGAGATGCCCTCCTGAGGCATGTTACTGGTGGAAAAGCATCCCCCCAAGTTTATTTTGTTCATATTTGTGCAGCTACATGTCTTTTCTTGGATTCTCTCTTTTAATTTCAAAACCGATGAGCCACTGTTGGTGTTGGCTCTGCCCCACAGGTCCCAGCTGGTCCTTCCATACTGGTCAGAGGCTGGAGGAGCTGCTCTCACTCTACCACCCCAGAACAGCACCTTGGAATAAAAAAGTATCCAGAGAACTTTCCAAATAATCCTTGGGTGGGCTGTATCCTCCTGCATTTGTTGCATGATAAAATGTAAAAACGGGATAGTTCAGACATAAAAAATTGCTGTTTATTCAGCCAAATACTTGCTGAATGGAGCCTTAACTTGAGAATAATTGCAGATAAAATGAAGCTATATTTCTGATGAATAAATTGCTCTTCTTTCAAATGTGCTCAATCTGAGGTTTAGTGCCATGATAAATTTTCACTAACTTCTCTTCCTGAGAGAAGCAGCAGCAGGGAGGGAATGTGTCCAGCCTGACGTGGGGGGGATGGTCCAAGCAGTGATCCTGCAGGGAAATGGAGCTCCTTCCCTCTGGAGGGAGTGATGACCCTGCCAGGCCTGAGTCTGAATGTGGAATGGGAAGGGAGAGTGGGAGGGCGGGAGGGGTGGGTTAAAGAGTGGTTATCACCACAGAAAATGTACCTAAATTGCCACACTTATTCTCTAGCCAGAGTCAGTCTGTCCACTCATCCCTTCATCCATCCATCCATCATCCATCCATCATCCATCATCCATCATCCATCATCCATCATCCATCATCCATCATCCATCCATCATCCATCCATCCATCATCCATCATCCATCATCCATCATCCATCATCCATCCATCATCCATCCATCATCCATCCATCATCCATCATCCATCCATCCATCCATCCATCCATCCATCCATCATCCATCCATCCATCATCCATCATCCATCCATCATCCATCCATCCGTCCATCATCCATCATCCATCCATCCATCATCCATCATCCATCATCCAACATCCATCATCCATCCATCCATCCATCCATCCGTCCATCATCCATCATCCATCATCCATCATCCATCATCCATCCATCATCCATCCATCCATCCATCCATCCATCCATCCATCCATCATCCATCCATCATCCATCATCCATCATCCATCCATCCATCATCCATCATCCATCCATCATCCATCCATCCATCCATCCATCCATCCATCCATCCATCCATCATCCATCCATCATCCATCATCCATCATCCATCATCCATTATCCATCATCCATCGTCCATCATCCATCATCCATCATCCATCATCCATCCATCCATCCATCCATCCATCCATCCATCCATCATCCATCCATCATCCATCATCCATCATCCATCATCCATCATCCATCATCCATCATCCATCCATCCATCCATGAACTGGGTTTGCATGGCCAGGTTTTGGCAGCAAGGAGACTCCAGGGGTGAGTGCTGTGAGAAGCTACTGGAACCCTCCCTCATGTCCAGCACAGCCAATTCCAGCTGGCTCCAGAATAAGTCCATCACTGGCCAAGGCCGAGCCCAGTGGTGACAGAGGTAGCAGGACTTGTGACCCTGTGGGTGGCCCACATGGGAGCAGCCTGATCCTGAAGGACTGACCTGGTGGAGGGACCCATGCTGGAGCAGGGGAGGAGTGAGGAGTCCTCCCTCTGGGGAGGAAGCAGTGGCAGAGGCAACGTGTGATGGGGACCACAGCCCTGTCTTCCTACACTGCTGGGGAAAGCAGGTGTAGAAATCAGGAGTGAGATTGAGCCCAGGAAGAGGGGAGGGGTGGGTAGAAGGTTTAAGATTTGAGTTTATTTTCCCCAACCAAGCCTGTTTTGCCTGTGATGGTAATGGGGGGGTGATCTCTCCTCTCAGCCAGGGGAAGGTCAGCAGGAGGCTGGGATGGGGAAAAGGACTCAGCCATGGGCTGGGAGATGGAAGGAAGCCAGAAGCTGTGGTCAGTCAGAAGAACCAGGAGACAATTTCCCATCTCAAATGTGAAACCATGTTCTGTGTTATTTTGTGCAAATTTTTCGGCAAGTTTGTGGCCTCTGCAATCTATACTTGATGAAAACCTCGGGAAACATAATTGCAGTAGCCCATTGGCTACAAAGTCATCATCAGGCCTGTCTTGTCCTCGATGCAGTGGGAACTGCTCTGTTGGGCATGCTCTTCAGCCTTTTTCACTCCATGTCCTTGTTGGATCTATCTATCATCTGTGACCACTGGATCAGGACTAGGAAGCAATGGCCAGTCCCCATGGGGACTGTGCCAGCCCAGAGGGACACTGGAGGGGACTCTGCCCTGCTGGCAGAGGTGGTGATGCACATCATTGTGAGCTGCCCTGTGCTGCCCCTCACATCTCTGCTGAAGTGCCAGAGAAGAGTGGGCTCTGCCCTTTGTCTGGCACAGACTGGACAGTGTGAGACCCAGGGCCACAAGTATGGACCTCTCTGGCTTGTGCCACCAGGGAGGGCAGGGCTGGCCCCTGGCCCAGTGGCCTGTGAGGGCTGCCCAGTCCTGTCCTGGGAACAGCAGTGGCCACACGTCACATCTGTGACCTCAAAAGAGAAACACTAAGCTGCTCTGATTTGGGAGAAGCTTAGCACTTAAAGCTGATTTCAACAGCTTTTGCCTAAAGTTTTAAGACCTGTCACTAATCAGCAGCTGGTTTATGGCTGCTGTAAAAGATCAGAAAAAAAAATAAAGAAACCTCCTGCAGTTGGGGGACCGCTTCCCAGCTCCTGCATCCATCACGGCCATGCTGACATTTACGAGCACAGGGAGCCATAAATCCACACGGGGCTGGCATCGGCCGGGGACTGAATGCTGAAGGGGAATTGTTGTGTCTGAATCTGTGTCCTGCCCGGGGAGAAACTTCATTAATGCTTTGCACGATGAGACAGATGCATCCAAGCCCTGAGACATTCATCCCCAGATTTTGCAGGCTCTTCTGCTGCAGCCTGGCACTCCTGGTGTGTGGTTTTGTGCTCCTGAGCCTTCTTTGGGCAGGAGATCGAGGTGGTGTTTTGGGAGGGGGATCAGGAAGTGGCACATGTTGCTGTGACTTTGGTTACTCTCGTGCCTCCTCTGATTTGTGGAGCAGTTTGTGGTTCAAACTGCCTCTCTCCTCCGACCTGAAATTGAATGGAAGAATTTGGTCCAGGACGGTCCCTGGTGCATAACTGCTTGATCACTGGACAGAATTGCTCTGCCTCAGGTCTGGGACGCTCTGGGACATGAGGAAAATCACCTTCAAGGGATGGTCATGGTCTGAGGTGTCTCTTTTCAGGTGACAAGGACTTCTGCATATAGCAGGTGGATGCACCGCTGCCGCAGGAACTCATTGGGGAAGGCTCTCTGCCCTGCACTCGAGGCTTGTGGTAAAATTCAGCCCAAGGGGAGGTGTTGTAGGCAGCACGAGTGTCCTGGCTCCTGTCTTTGGGCACAGCTGGGACCTCCTGGGGCAGTGGGAGCTGCAGCAGGGAGTGGAGGAGCTCGAGCAATCTCATCCAGCCCTTGGTGCTGGACATGTCTGTGCTCAGCCTGGTGCAAACCTGAGCTGAGCCTGCTGGCAGCAGAGACCAGAGGCAGCCACCTTCCCTGCTGCTGGCAGATGTCCCAGAGCACTCTGCGTGTGCACAAACCTTTTGCATGATGGTTATCACCTGCCCAGGCCAAGCTTCCTCTTTTGAGTGCAGCACTCTAGTCCTTTCCCTGTCAGCCACAGAGCCAGGAGCAGGAGTGAGCACGGGACAACTGAAGTGAGGGGAAGTGAAGGGAATGCTCCATCCCCAGCCTGGTGAGCACAAGCAGAACGAGGTGCCCGTGGAAGCCAGCGATGTGTGGCAAGGAGACCTTGGCCACCATCAAGGCGATGTGCTCACTCAGCAGCCCTGCTTCCAGGGCAGGACCTCACTCCATCGCCTAGGAAAACATTTTCTTTGCAAACCTAAGGGAACTATGTACGTGTGTGTGCAGGGGAGAGGCCTGAGATGTCCCCAGCCACCACCTTGCTCTGCTTACACATAAATTTGCATCTTGTAGGAGAGCTGTCCAGAATACTGAGTAATTATACCTCACCCTGAATCACAGAGGAATGTGGGCACAGCAGCTCTCTTACAAATCACTGCAAAGGCCTTACAGATTAAACCCTTCTTCCCCCCTGTTAAAGGGCTGCATTTGTGCTGTAAACAGTAAAAATAGCAAGTGCTGTTATTAATGAGGATGTGCTGCAACTGCTGACTCGAAGACACAGCTTGTCTCCATATGGCCATTTCAGTTGAAGGACAAAACCAATACTTTATGTTTCTCACAGTTATTGTTCATCAAATGTTTATGAAAATGTGTAATGACTGTACATGATGAGCGCATTTTTCAATAATGGGAGTCAGATGAGGACCTGTGTGAATTTCCAATTCAAGAAAGAAAGACCATTAAATTAATAGCCTAATTACATGATGAATTAAAAAAAAATTCTAGAATGTATTTTATTTTTATTTAACCTAATAACATGTTTAGCTGCAACTCTTTCTGGGATTTGTGTAATAAACCTGCAGCAGTGAAGCTTCTCTAAGTGTCAGTTTGTATTTTTATTGCTGTTCTGGAAGTTCTTGCTGTTCTGCTGAGGGTGGGGTCCTGCTGCTCTGTGGTCCCCTGGCACATACCAGGCTGGGCTGTGTGATCACAGACAGGCTCTGAGAGCTCCCAAAAATGCTGAAAGCATTACAGTTCTGATCTCAGTCCAGCAGGACCTGCATGGGTTTATTCTGAGGTGCTCCCAGCTAGCTCAGGCGCCTGCACAGGCTGTGCAAGAGAGATTCAATAGTGCGTCTTTCAAGCAAGCAATTGCTGTTAATTCCCCTCCCTTCCTCACTGTGGCTGTCCAGTTTTGTGTCAAGTCCCTGTGGTGCCATTCCCAGCTTTGAATGAGGGGCTGAGGATGGCATCCCCACTCTGTCAGGAGTGCTGATGAAGTGGGAGATGAGCAGAAGAGAGCTGCAGGAAGGGCAGAGTGGCTGGAAGAGATGCCTTGGCCTGGGCAGTGAGGGGCAGTGAGCTGCCTGCAGAGCAGGAGCCCCTTGCTTTGAGAGAGATGGGAACAGCACACAGAGAAGGGCCCTTGATAGAGTCACTAGGATAAGTCAGATCAGAAATAAAAGATGTGCATGGACAGCTTAATTAAGGATCTATCAGATTCGGTGTCTCTGACTATCTCCTCCCAGGGAGCTGTCAGGGTGCCTTCAGACTCTGCCCCAGTGAGCTTTGAGTGGGAGAGGGGAGTGGGGAGTGGAGAGGGGGGCTGGGAGATGGTGGGAGCTAAATCCTGCAGGTTTGAGGTGTGTGGGGGCTGCTTGGGCTTCCTCCACATCTCTTTCCCTTGGCTCTGCCCATGTCCTCATCCCCTCGAAGCCACATGCCCCTGTGCATCTCCACTTCCTCCTCCACGTCTCTTGTGGTGCCTGCTCACCCAAAAAAACCAGTGTCCACACCAAGAAACCTCTCTGGGAATGGTCTTGTAGCAGTTTAGGGAGCAGCCTGTGATGCCCCATCACTGTCCTGTCACAGATGGGCTCTTGGTTTGACCTGTGCACATCACCTTGGAAAACTGGGGCAATTTCTCCCCAAATCCATGAGCGAAACCAACATCTGGGGTATTTTCTATTCCTTTTCTGGTTGAATTAGCAGTGGAAATGTCCCTTCATGCAGTTAATGTGTCTGGCAGGGAGATTTAAGGCTCGTGCTCCTCAGCAGATCTGCTGTGCACTCTCAGCTACGGGTATGTCAGCAATAACCAACACCCCACAACAGCAGCAGGACCTTGCAGCAGCTTCTAAGGCATCCTGCAATTAGCTGAAACTTCTGTAAACTATAAATATAAAATTAGAGTCTGTCTAACGACTTATAGTGGTGGAGAGGAGTGTGCGTGCACAATTCCTGGGCAAAACTCCTCCCTTGCTGAGAGCAGCACATTCCAGCAGTGTCACGGTGTTTATGTCCCACTTAATATTCCACTTGCAAAAAGGTGTTTTATTAAATGACAATTTGAAACTTAATTGTATTAATTTTCCATTTATTGCATATCTAATTGTAAATGAACTCACTAGCAACTCACTTCCCTGCTGCACATTGAATTAATCTCAGTACTTGATACAGTTGCAAACACAACATGGAAGAAGACACAGGCTTGCCACCAGCCTGTCACCCGCTCCAGCAGGTGCTGAATACTCACCCTTTGCACCCAAAGAACAGGGCCAAAGTTTTGCTCTGAAGAGAAGGATGCTCTTGGGGCTTTCCATCCAGTCAGGGCTCTTGGCCTGACCTTGGCTCTTGGCTCTTGGTCCTCTGCTCGCTGAGATCCTGTTGGAGGCTCCTAAGTCATGCCAGACCTGCCAGGCTGGTCACAAATAGTCACCCTCAGCAGATGTGGGTGTCTCAGAGATGGTGCACACAGCCCCATGATTGCTTCAGGGATGGCTGAGACCCTGAAGGAAGTAAGAAATGCCACTGGCCAGGACCTTCTTTGTGTCCCTGGATTTCTCTTCTGTGCTTTACCTGGGGTATACAATGGGACTGTTGCTCTCTGTCCATGGCCACTACTAGCCTTGAACTCTTTCAGGCCCTGCTGCCCTGGTGCTACTCCCATGTGTCCAAGAACTGGGGTGCACAGTGCCTGTACAGGTGGGACCACACCCCAGGGTGCACAGAAGGGTGGGACAGGTTGTGATGACCCAGTGAAATGACCACAGCTCCTCTGCCATCCGCCACAACTGCTGCTGCCCCTCTGGGTCCTTCTATGCCATCTGCCCCTGACTGGGGCTGTCCTTGTCACCAGGAACAATCACCATCAGTGGCCCTGCCTGGTGAGCTGGACTCTCTGGGGTAAGACCCATGATATGGGACAATCCATGACAATGCTGAAGTTCCCTCCTGCCAGCACAAGAATGAGCCCAGATATTTCTCCAAAAAGCCTTTGAGGCGTGGGAGATGCTATGCAGTCCCTGCCCCTCAATACTCTCATGTCCCCTAATGCTGGACCCAGAAGAGGAGCTGAAGAACAATCACCAACAGCGTCTTCAACCTTAATCCATCCAGGGGCTACTCCAGATGCTCCTGTGACTGGAGAAAGGAGAGGTTCTGAAGAAGAACCATTTGCAGGTGCCAAGCAAGAGCCTTGCTGAGTCCATGAGCATCACCATGGGCTGTTGTCAGTGCTCTGCTGCCCTGGACCCTCCCCAGCCCCAAATCCATGTCCTCCTAATGGAAACAAGAGCGTGTCTCACTTAGGAGCACTCATGCTCTGGTTCGCACTCCCCAGGAGCTTCTCCATCCACACCACACATGAGAAGAAGCATGGGCAGGTCCCCCAGTCCCAGTTTGCTGGATGGGTAGGGTGGTGGTGGGAGTCTTCAGGGGAGGCGTGAGCTGTCTAGTGGTCAAAATGGAGGTGGTGGCGTTTCCCTTCAAAGGCCATGGGACACTGTTGGCTGGGGAACTGTGGGATAATGACCTATGTGCAGAGCAGGCACATGGAGAGCTCCTGAGGTGCAGGGGTGGCTGCTCTTGGCACTATGGATCGGAATGGCTGGAGGAGCTGGGTTATGTCCTGGCCCAGGAATTGTTGCAGGAGCTGGGCAATGTCCTTGCCCCAGGCATGATCACAGGAGCTGGGCAATGTCCTGGCCCAGGAATTGTTGCAGGAGCTGGGCAATGTCCTTGCCCCAGGCACCATGTCCCTGCTCCTGCTGCACCCAAGCTCAGCATCTCTGCTGAACACGACCATCATTTCTTTTATAAGCACTACAGCAGCCATTGCTTTATTCGAATGGAGGCTTCTTACGGTTTACTATCATTAAATACAGATGCAACTTGTGTTCCTAAAGCCATAATGCCCCTTCCTGTTACTGCCTCACAATTAACTGGGCTATAAAGCTTTCAAACATATTGCAGGCACTAATTCAACTGGATGGTGAAGAAACACGGTTTTATTGGGCAATTACAGTGCTTGGAACATGTTCCAGTCTGCATAGTACCTTCCCAATAGGAGCAGGGGCTGCCAGGCCATGTCACTGAGACAGGTCCAAAGGTGGCATCCAAATGGCTGCATCTCCAGGCTGCAGGGATGGTTTTATTTCCATCTTAATCAAAAGCTCTCCAGGAGTGATGAGAGCTCCACGGTCTGTGCAGGTTGGGCTGGACCATTCCCTTGGCACCTCTGCTGCTGCCCAGACATCCCCACCTTGCTGCTGCTGCTGCTAATCTACTCATCCTGCTGCTCCCGGTTCAGCTTCACATTCCTGGGCCATGCCTTCTACACTCAGCCCTCACACAGTGTTTTGGTCTCTGGAGAGCTATCTGGAGACTCCCTCCATTCTCCTGCTCCTGCCCTGGGGGTTCTCTGGGCAGGAGTAGCAGTGAGGACACAGCAGCTCTCTGGGTCTTGGTCTCATGTGTGGGGTCCTATTCCTTCAGCAGGGTCCTGTCCTGGCTCCAGGGTTCACTGTGAAGAGGTGAAGAAAGGTGCGGAGCTGGGTGGTCCTGGGCTGCCGGGGGAGTTGGAGTCTGGGAAGCTGCGAGTGGTCCTGGGATCATTGCTCGGATGGCTCCCAGGCAGGAGAGGGTTCTTATCTCCTGACACACCTGCAGACTGCCCCAGGGACAGATCCCTCAGTTCCTTTGCCCCTGACGTGGGACACATGTGGATGACAGGACATGGCATGATATGACGTGTACCAGACATGTGGACATGTGGGTAGACAGGACATGAGAGCAGGCACAAGGTTATTCAACTATGCTGAGTGCAGAGCTCTCCCTGGGGAATGTCCTTCCACACAAGTGTCCCTTCTCATCCCTGCAGGCCCTTGGAAAAGGGAATCTAAGCACTGCGAGCAAAATGCCACATGGGATGGGACCGTGCAGGCACAAGAGAGGCAAAGGCAGGTGACCATGTCCTTTCAGTCCATTCAGCCTACCCTACTCTGGGGCTGTGCTGAAGCTGTGGCTTTGCTGATGACTCTCATCTGCTGGAGCAGTCAGAGGGCGTCAGCTGGGAGCTGATGGGGCAGCTGGGACACAGGTGACAGTACAGAGAGGGGCTGGCTGCTCTTGCTGTGCTGTCACAGCTGCTGGTTCCAGTTTCATCCAGAGAAGCATCAGGGAGAATTTGCTTTTTGGTTCTTTGCAAGGTCAAGCAAGACCCTGTTCACTTTCTAGGAAATTCCCTGCCTGGCAGAAACGGTTCAAAGCCAAATGGACAGACATGGGTGTGAGCACCTACTGTGGTCCCATGGAGACTTTCCTGGAAGAGGCACAACACTGAGAACTCCCTGTGCCATTCGAGGATGAAGCCCTCAGTCTGGGGCAGGAGACTAAAGCCCCCAGTCACTGAGTGACCCCCCTCTGGCTCTCCTGCCTTGGTAATGAGACTGCTCTTGCTTGGTAAGACTCTTTTCCTTCCTCTTGTCTAGAGATGTTTTTTCTGTGGTGTCCAACTCTCCATGGAACATAAATCCACTCCTACCCTGGTGCTGGCCGTGCCTTGAGCTGGCAGTGGTTGCCTTTTGCTGCTGGTGGCCATGGATGATGCAGGTGACTTTCCTGAGAGCGGTGAGGGGACAATATGTCTGGAGAGTGATTCACTCTTCTCTTCCCAGAAAAGGAGTAATTTCCTCAGTGTGGAGAAGGGAGTGAACACTCCTCACTCCTGGTAGCCTATGCTGGTGCCAGCTCAGCCTTCCCCATGTCCTCAGGTGGGAGCAGAGGCTTTTTGCACATCTACAATCATCCAGTCCCTGAGCTCCTGGGCCTGTGTGAGAGCAGGACCCAGACAGCAGCTGGGCAATTCTTCCCTGCCCCAGGGTCAAGGGTGCTGTGTGCCACAGAACAGCTTGGGTAAGGAATGAGGTGGAGCCTGTTCAGGATCTTCTTGATAAAGCTGTGCCAAAGGTAGCAGATAATCAAACATTCCCAGGGTGCAGGTGTGGTGTCCTGGTCTCCATCCTCCTGGATGGCAGTTCCTACCACAGTGCTTTGCCATCCTGCACAGAATGATGACTCCTATGAGGATGGCTCAAGGGAAGAAGGGAAAGAACTGCTCCCATGTCACCTGTAGTGACCTCTGCCAGTGCAGGGCCCAGGGAATAATCCCATCCATCCCACGAGGTGTCCCTCATTCACAAGAGGTGCTTCAGCCTGTTTGCAGTGTGGAAGCCCTGGTGACATGAGGTGGGGATGCTTAGCAGGCCTTGAAGGGAAAACATTCACTGCTAAGGAAAGGAAAAGCACCCTCAGTGAGTCTGATCTGGGTCATTCCTGGAGGTCACTCACAGCAACAGCACCAGTGGCATGGCCAGGAGCAGCCAGAGTGCTGGGAGCAAATGCTGGTGCCAGCAGGGCTCTGTGACACTTCTGAGCCCAAAGGCAAGCAGGAGTGGGACTTTGATTTGGGAATTTCTTTGGAGTTAATGACCACATTCACGAAAGGAAGTGGAGTCAGATACTCCTTCTTGAAACTGATACATGGCCCAGACTGGGAGTAAGAGCAGACTATATTCATATTCCTTTTTATTTCCCCCCCCATTTTGGAAATGGAGAAAATTTGTTAAGTCTTGAAGGAAAATGTGCTATAATAGCAGATTTTTGCACCCTTGTTTATCCTTGATATGACTGCTGCTTTCATGGTATTACCTTCAAGAAACGACTTCTCATTTATACTTCTCTCTCTGGAGGGAAAGGTCATATCCCTCACAAATGGGAAAACTAATTAGAGAAGTAATTCAGCAGTTCCCTGATAGGTCACATATCAGAAGTAAATATAGAGGTTAATGCATTATTATGACAGTAGTTTTTGTCCCTTTAGTGAGTTGTCATGAAAATGTGTTGTATTAAGAGAAGATTAATTTTATCCCTCAGTGGTGGAGCAGAGGGGCTGTAGCCACTGAGGGAGTCCTGACCCAGCCTGGGAGTCTCCCAGAGTTCCCCTGCAGGCCTGGAGAACACCTCTGCAAGGGGCCCAAGGGTGGGCAGCAAAGCCTGATTGAGAAGAGATGTGGAATCATGGAATTATACAATCCTTAAGGTTGGAAAAGCCCTATAAGATCAACCATTGAGTCCAACCATTAACCTAGCATCACTGTGTTCACCATGTCCCCAAGTGACACATCTGTATGTCTTGTGACCCCTCCTAGGATGGGCACTCCACCACTGCCCTGGGCAGTTGTGCCAGTGCCTGACCACACTTTTAGCAGAGAAATTTTCCCAGTACCCAGTTTAACACAGTCTAATCCCTGGCCCAGCCTGAGGCCGTTCTCTCTCCTCCTGTCCCTGTTCCCTGGGAGCAGAGCCCGACCCCCCCGTCTGTCCCCTCCTGTCAGGGAGTTGTGCAGAGCCACAAGGGCCCCCATGAGCCTCCTTTTCTCCAGGCTGAGCCCCTTTCCCAGCTCCCTCAGCGTCTCCTGGGGCTCCAGCCCCTTCCCCAGCTCCGTTCCACTCTCTGGACACATGAGCAACATGAACAAGTGGATATTCCCTTCCCCCAAATTTTTGCAAAGGGTGCAGCTGATACATAGAGAAGGAAAAGCAAAGCCCCACATCACCAGCCATGAACCTACTCGAGATCTCTTCAAACATCTTCTGGGTTTAGGTACATCCCAGGCAAGGCTCCACACAGCTGTCTCCCACAGCTCTGCATCCTGAAGGATGCACTGGCAACTTCCTATACCTGCCTATGCACTCTTTCCTTGAATGTGTCTGCCCAGAGTGGGCTGAGAAGGCTCATGGAGCTGGTGTTCAGAGGGTCCTGTTGTGCTGCCTGTGCTCCTCCAGTGGAAAGCCCAGTGTTGGTGAATCTCCACACAGCCTTGAGCCCCAGGGGCAGAAGCAGGAGCAGCTTCCTGTGACAGCATGCTATGGGTGGGAAGGCAAGGAGTCCCTCCACGGAGCTGGAGCCCGGTGGGGCCGGTGAAGGACACCTGTGTTGTAGCTATTTACTGCTTGCAAGTGAGCCACAGCCTTGGAAATGTTCACAGGAACGACTCCAAGTAACAAATTCTTTCGAGAAAGCCACAATCTGCTCATGGCTAATTCGAGAACAGAAAGAGAGGAGGGCTGGGGCATGTGATGAATTATTCACAGGGTGCTGAGGGGGTGCAGGAGGCCTGTGGTGCAAAGGGGTGATGCATCCACAGCTTGGGCTTTGCAGTTTCAGGTGGGGTGTACCCTGAACTGTGCTCAGGTCTAGAAACAAATTCCTGTCCTTGTTCTTGAAACGGAGGGAAGCAAGTGAAATACTGGGCTGGCAAAGCAAGTTCAGGCTGTGAGGTGCCTGTGTGTGTGCACACAAATGACTGTAGCCAGCAGGGAGGTTACACCTGGGGGAGAATGAATAATGTGCTTTAGGTCCTCCTGAACTGGGAAAATCCCTGCCCCCAGCCCAAGAGTGGCTGAGCAACCACCTGGGAGAGCAGGTTGTACAGCAGATAGGTATGCCATGGTCTCCACAGGTCTTGGTACTGCTGGTGGTGCATCTGTGACCTGCCTGGCCAGGATAATTGTGGACATAGAATTGTCTAAAGGCAGCTCCAGAACTACATGAGAGGTTGGAGCAGGGACAGTGCAGGAGGACACAAGTGGGACTGATAGTTGACAGGGATGCTGGAGGTTGAGATGAAGCTGGGCTGGAGGCAAGAAAGGAGTGGAGGGAATGTGTAGGCGAGGTGGAGGAGCCAAGGTTTTTGACCTGTTCAGTGAATACGGCTCTGGGACCTAGAGCCACAGGCAGCATATTGTTCAAATGGACACTTCTTTTTTCATGGGATTTGGCACAACAGTGGTCCAGACTACCCCACAAAAGGGTCACCCACAAGGCTAGAGGCTTCTGGAACACCACAGTCCTGCCTGTCTGGGAAACTGTCCTTGAGCTGAAGCTGTGCAGACAATGTCAGCTGCTTCCCAGTGGTCCTGAAAGGGTCAGGATCTCCTCAAGCTGGAAATCAGCAGAAGCAAATATAACCTTGGGCACCGAGCAGATTGGGAAGTTAGACATTACCAGTACCTGTCTGGCCAGTGCTGCTGGGAGCTTACTGCGAACAAACATTTTTGGACAGAAGTGACAAGAAAATAAAATCCCTAAGATAGAGATTGTCCAGGTGAAGCAATAAAGTGTCATTTCCTCATTTAAGAAGTTTTTAAAGAATCTGCACGGTTCCTGTGGATGAGATGGAATGGGAAAGAGGGTGATCACTCTCCAGCTCTGTGGGTTGAGCACCCCCCTCCTACAAATGCTGTTTCTGTCTTCCAGCCCCTGTGCACTTTCATTTTGAAGGGTGGTGCCAATTGGAGGCAGTTTCCTTGACGCAGGGTTAGGAATGGGAGCCTCCATTAACCTGCCCCATGGCTGTGGGAGGAGGCGCTGGCCCTGCCTGACCCTGCTGTTTGTCATGGCTTTGTAATTTAATTTGAATTTATTGATTTGTTTGTCACAGTCCGGGATTAATCGCTGCTATGATCAGGATCCAGAGCTCGGGAGGTGCTGCTGACCTGCTCCTCCTGGCCAGCTTGGGGCAAACCTTAGAGCTCCAGAGCCTGTGGATGAGTGTGAGGAGACTGGGGACTGCCACCCACACCAGCCACACTGCTAGGCTGTGTCTCTGGGAGGGACTGGGTGACAATGTCCTCTGCAGGCATGTGAGGAAGGCAGCCAAGATGACTCATTAATAAATGACACTTGCAGGCAGAATTCTGATGTCTAAAAGCAGTTTTATATCTCAGCAGTGTTTTCTGAGTGATGGAAGGAACAATGAGGAGCATTTGGGTAAGAAGTGCTCATGAAATGGACCTGCCCAGGGCAGGAGCAGTCCTGCTGTGGGGATGAACATCTCCCATCAGAGGGCAGAAAGTGCCCTCATGAGCTCGGGATGCTCTGGGAAGGTGGGAGATGTGCTGCAGGGCTGAAGGGACCTCCTGCTGTAGGTTTGCTGTGAGGGTGGGCAGACCCTGGCACAAACTGCCCAGAGCAGCTGTGGCTGTCCCATTCCTGGAGGTTGGGTGGGGCTTGGAGTGGCCTGGCTTGGTGGAAGGTGTCCCTGCCCATGGCAAGGGGGTCAAATTAGGCCTTTAAAGGATCCTTCCAACCCTTAACACTCTGTGGTTCGGCTGGAGCTGCTGGGCTTGGCTGCCAGGGACTTATCTCTTGTGCCACATGGCTTTGTCACAATTTGCTTCAAGTCTCTGCTCTCCAAACGTCCAGCTGGATGGAGCCTGTGACCCAAACTCCAGTGTCAGCCTGGTCCAAGCAGCAGGCCGGGTGTGTCCATGGCACTCAGAACCCTTCTTGCCCCGGTGGCTCTGTAGGTGCTGCTCATGAAGGGCCAGTGTGTCGGATGCTGGTCACTGCACCCCTCAGAGCATGGTCCTGCTGGACCCCCGCACCTCCAGGATGAAGGGGACGTGGCCAGATGCTGCAGGAGAAGGTGCAGCACCAGGGCTTGCATGTGAGGCATAATTCTGGTTTCTGAGAGCTGGAGACTGGCTTCCTCCCAAGGTACCAGGCAGAGTCTCTGCCAGACCCACTGCTGTGCTCAGCAGCACGTGAATAATCTTGTTATCAGTGTAAATGTACAAGATCTGCTTCTGTCTTGCTAAATTCCGAGGCTAAAGTGTCTTCAGGTACTGGGAGGCCCACAGGCACCTTCTGCAAAAAGATGTTGCCTCTCCCCATGGGAGCTGCTGCTTTCCAGATTCACTGGGTGTCCTTGGATTTTGAGGGAGGGAGAACAGATGCTGTGAGTCGCTCTTCTCTAGATCATTTATCACATCACCGGGTCCCTCTGGCCTGTGCCTTCTCCAAAAAACACTCATAGGCTGTCTGACCTCTCTTCACAGCTGAGCTGCTCCAGGCCCCAGGCTCTGCCTGATATTCTCCAGGAGCAGTTCAGCTCTGCCACTTTCTTCCAGTGGCTCATTTTCCTGGTTTAAACCACATCATCAGCACAAACTGGGATTTCAACCGTCTGCATTTGCTTTCAGACCGTGAAGGGGCATCACATGCAAATTCCTTCATGGCAGGTGCCCTTGAACTCCTGTTTCCTGGGCAGGGCTGTCTCGAGGCCAGGCACCCCTTCCACCCCATCAGTGCACCATCGTGCTCAGTTTGCATGGCTGGAACATCCTCAGGGAAGCTCGAGCTCCTTGGCCAGGCCAGACCACCTGGAGAGGCTGCTGCTTATGGGCAGCACCAGATTTGTCATGTGGTGATGCTGCTGGGAGGAGCAGAGAGGTTTGCTGAGCAAAACCAAGACTTGACTACAGGCAAAGCTGCAGTGTGGATGTTGCTGGAGGTGCTGCTCCACAGGGAGGTGGGGAGCAGCCTCCCACCCTTGCTGGGAAAGCTGGGCCCGTGGAGAGCTGGGACATCTGAGGCACATCAGCACTGCTCCCCAAAGGAGGCTGCAGCAGAGGGATTTTGCTGAATGCTCACTGTTTGCTGTTGGAGATA
Source organism: Acridotheres tristis (assembly GCA_037013685.1). NCBI lineage: Eukaryota > Metazoa > Chordata > Aves > Passeriformes > Sturnidae > Acridotheres > Acridotheres tristis. The sequence continues at coordinate 406,657 of CM072902.1, forward strand.
AGGCTACTAGGAGCTAAAAACACAGCTCTGATAGCTGAGCTTTCTGCAAATATTTGGTGAGTGCATTTGACTCCCTGTGGACAGAGACCACCAGTGTGCTCTGTCTATAATGGAGAGATTGTTTTCCAGGTTGTCAGGGGAATTCTGGTTGTCATCTCCATCTGGAGCTGTTTTCAATCTCGAGCTCATGGCCTCAGCTCACATCTGTTTTGGTCTTGACCCAGCCTGGAGCTGACCCAGCAGATGGGAAGTTCCAATCACAAGAGAGTGATTGCTGTACTCTCCTGGCCAGGAGCTGGGATGACACAATTCCTGATGGACGATTCTAGTGGTCTGCTGACAGGGATACCTATTACTGTCCCTTTGCTGTGTTGTAAAGCCAGGCTGGTCCAGAAGGGAGTCCAGGGCAGGGCCAGACATACAGAGCATGTGGACAGGGGTTTGTGTGCCATTGTGTGCCATTATGAGACCCTATTCAAGTCCTTGCTCGATATTTGCTCAAGTGACTCTTCTCCAGCATCATCCTGGCTGTGAGGAGAGCTGCTCCCAGAAATACACATCCTGCTGCCCCTCACCTCTCTCAGGCTGCTTCTCCCGCCCTCCTGTTAGTCCAGCTGGTGTCTCATGTGATGGCCCTCAGGACAGTGAGCTGGGCTGGTCCCAGAGGTCCTGCTGCTCTCAGGCTCTCCAGACCTCTCCCTCTGCTTTTGACCTGATGGATCCCGGACCCAGGCTCTCACCCTGGGATGCAGCCTGGCTCCAGGAGTTTCTCACTGATGCCACATCCAGAGATGGCAGCATTAAGCTTTGCTATCCTATGACAAATGAATTCAATTGATTGAGGTTTCTGCTGACAGCTGGGGTGCAGCAGGCTCTGGAGTCATGGCCCCACCTGCAGATGCTCTGAGTGCATGGGCAGCCCATCCCTGGGGAGAGTTTGGGGTGACAAGTCCTCTACTGAGCTGCCACTGCCCTCAGCAAGTGCCCAAGGAGGCTGCCCATCTGCTTACTGGTAGGCTTGCCTGAGTGCATCTGCACAAGATGTCTTATTTTCTTGGAGAAAAATGCAATTATGAATGGGACTTCGGCCTCTAAGCTGTGATGAACAGTAATTTCTTTAAGGGATGTGGGGCTTTCCCCAAAGAGTTTGTCCTGGACAAGTGGTGAGGCTTTTCTGGGCAAGAATCCTTGTAAGCAAAGTGCTCCCAGCAGGGGAGTAGAAACAAGTGACACACAAGTTGAAGTGAGGATTCTTGTGGCTTCCTGGTCTCCAACAAGCCAGAGTCGTGTCACTTGCAAGTTCAAGCATCCCCAAGACAGCATCTCTCCCCACGAGAGGTGGAGACCTGAGGAAGCTCCTGCTTCCCTTTCCCACTTACTGAGACATTTCCCTGCTAGTTAAAGCTCCCTCCAGCACCAAGTGTCTCCTCCACAGGAAGGTGTTTGTGTGGGATGGCTGAACCAGCCCGCAGACCTTCTATTTATCGAGACAGACAGGTGGAGCTCTTTCGAGTCCCTCATTTCCCATCCCTCTCACCCCTGGATGCCGTGGCTCTGCCAGGCTGGGCTCAGCACCTACAAAGGTGACATTACTGCCCTCCTCCCCCCGTCCCAGTCCGTGCACTCACAATGAACCACAGAGCCCATGCCATCCCTTCAGGACTCCTTGATGAAGCACTGGGCTGTAACACAACGCATGGGAGAGGGTTCAATCTCCTGGGAGATCCCAGCCTGTCCTCAGCCTTGCTGAGAGCTCTGTGGGATTTATCAATCACTCCTTGCTTTGTGTTGGCCACAGATTCTCTATGAATGAGTTTTTAATATGTCTGTTTGAATCACTGATGAAAATATTGACTAGTCTGAGCCTCCTGCTCCAAAACATTATGAGAAACACAGATTTAATGACAGCTCTCCATCAGGGGCTGCTGCCTGGGCTCTTCACGGTTTCCCTGTCTCCCGTGTGTCTCCCAGATGCAGCCGAGCGCTCGTTTCTAATCAGCCGGGTTGGAGTACATCACATCTGTTCAGCCACTTCCAGCAGCCACACAGGGAACCTCCTCTGGGAGTGAAATGAAGGCTGACAAGACCTCTTTTCCATAAAAATAATGCACTGGCATAAATCTTCCGACTTCCTTTCGGCTGCCTCCGGGATCCCTTTCCTTTGTCCTTGCCTGTGCCTGGTGGTCAAAAGGAGCCTCGCCCACCCTGCCATCTCCTTTGGATGCTCCAGCTTCCCCAGTGGTCTGAGATATAGCGGGGCTGCTCCTACACAGCCCCGTCCAGGTCTGCCTGCGGTGTCACTCATCCCACTCAGTGCTGTTTAACACCTGCTTAGATTGAAAAAATGCTGGTGAGTTTTCAGCATCCTCTTGTGATACAGACACTAAGGCAGCCCAGTTGCATTTCTGCCCTATCAAGAGTTTGGCCAACTCTATAAAACAAACATTGGCACTATTTTTTTTTGTTGTTGTTCACAGATAATTTCAGTTGCTTCCTTACTGCCATTCATTCCCTAAGTCATGCATTTTTAACTGATGAATGTAGCTTCTCATAGCAATTTTCTGTACTTCATAACTTCTAATTCAAAATCAATGGTTATCTATTTTCCCCCTACACTCTGTTTTGCTGTATACTGCTTTTTTTTTTTTTTTTTTTTTTTAAATTTCTAATATCTGTAATATCTGCCTCTGCTTCATCACTGAGGAGGATGGGCATCTGACCAAAGACGTCCTCTTACTTGATTATGGAATTATGTCTCTTGCCATTGAAGAAAAATTCCCTGTTTTCACTCCTATTTTTCTGTCAATGTTGTGTACTTTCCAATTAGTCTTACTCTAAATTCACCTCCCTGCTGGGGAGCAACACCAGGTGAATCACTTCTGGTGGTGGGTCCCTCTGTCTGCCAAGGCACTCCAAGGGAGTGCAACTCTTATCTGCTTCTCCAGAGTCCTTCCTGGCTCCCATTCCAGTAATTCTACAAACATAATAATTACAGGAGTCCTCGAGCCACTTTCACTCTGGTAATTTCTTTCCCTCCCACCTTCCAGCTCAACACCTCCCAGCCAAGTTAGCCACTCTAGAGGTGGATTTCCATTCACTACAGGTCCAAACCCCAGTTTGTTCCCAGCCTTGTGTGTGTCTTTGCCTGCTTCTCACAGGACAGGACTGGTTCTATCAGGGTGACCAAACAAAAGCCCCCTTGGGACTGATTTGAAGGGACTGACCCCCTCCAAAAGGCAGGGACACCCTGTCCTGGGTGTACGGGGCAGGTGTTGCCTGCCTCCATCACCCGAGCACTTCTGGGGCACCTTCAGTGAGAGCCCAAGCTTCTGTAGAGCTGCAACCTAAAAAGAGAACAGGGCAAATTGAAATTAATAATTTATGAGTGACAGTAACAATTTCCACCATTCGAGGAAGCAAAGAAAATTGCTCCATAAACATTTTTCTTTTCAATTTCCTACCAGTTACTTGAAATTTGATTTCCATCTAGTTTGTTTCATCAAACCTCCCCAAAGTGATTTAAAAGGTGTCGCTGGCAATTACCCAGCTGCAGAAGGAAAGAAATGGCAGTGGGACAACTCCTATTCACCAGGCCAAAAGGACCAGGGAGGAGGAGGGTTGGGGTCACTGGCAGAGAAACAATCAGCCAGCACCAGAAATCTCTTGTCAGTAGTTTGGCCAGCACAGCCTCAGCCACACTCAGCTGCACAACAGCCTTGGGGTGTCAGGGACAGCATGGCTCATTCCTGGGGACAGTGAAGAGGTTCAGGGGCTGCAGGTCTCTGGCTGCACATCACTCTCCCTCCACACTGCTGGATCCTCAGCACTCCAGAATTCCTCCTTTTCAGCCCTGGTGGGGCTGGGGCTGGTGTCCACCACGTGCTCCTGTTCTACCTTTGTTGGAGTGAGGGGCCCCCTGGGCTTGGCAAATGCTTGGCCAAGGGATCCTTCCTGCAAAGTGCTGAGGGCAGGTGGAGCTGCCTTATCTTTCTCACTTCTGACACTGTGACACTGCCTTGGCTGTCCCACCCGTTTTCTACTTTGGGGTCTGCTTCTGATCCCTCTCCCAGGGATATCCTGCACTTTTTCCTGGCAGTAGAGGCCAATCTCTTCTGCAGGACCAGTTATCTCTGATGTTAAAGCATGAGCAGTTGCCACTCCTTTCTTTCACAGTTATTCTCCCACATGGGATCAGGCCTCCAAGCACCATCCTGGGCTGCTCGAGCCTGCCATGGTCCTGGCACTGGGGCAGAACTGCTATGAGTATGTCAGCAAGAGCATTCACTCCTGGCTCAGATTTGCTCCAAGAGCTGGATCTGTTCAAGTGTCTCTCAGACCAGGGGTTGGGCTGGCTCACCCTCACTCATCCCAGCAGTGGGGGTATTTATCTGGAGATCAAAGACAGAGGTTCCTCTGCAGCTGGAGTTCCCCAAGGTGCTTAGGTAACAGGCCACTGGAGCCCTTTGCTGGGGTCTCCACCTCTGCCATATCACCATTGCCACTCAATTAAATAACACACACTGAGTTAAATAACATTGAGAGTAAGAAAATGGTATCTGAAAACCAGGGATTCAAGGGGCTGGTGATGAATAAACATCCACAGCTCGAGTGAATCACTGCGTATCCCTGAACATCCCTGAGCACAAGGGCACTGATGCCAGGAGTCAAGGAAGGTGAGGAGAGGAAGCTGCTTATGCTAAAGCCTCACCCAAACTTCCCTGTCCTTCAGATAATTGAGGAAGACAAGTGTTGAGTAGGCAGCAACCCTCAATGGGCATAATTCAAGCCTGGAAGTGTTTACAGTGTCAACTCTTTGAGCACAATAGGGAATTACATGAATAGGCTGGCTGCGTTCTTAAAGTAATAGCTTTGTTAAAAGCAGTTAGGATCAGACACTGCTGGTCAGTGCCGTGGCTGCCTCGTGTCCACGGCACTCACGGCTTTGCTGTCCTGCTCTGGCTAAGGAACACAATCTCTTCCCTTCTGAAGTAAATAGCGATAAGTACAGAAATTAAGAGCGATTCCCAGCACCTATTGTGCAGGAGCACTCGGAGTGTCTAAAGCCTTGCGGAGCATGGGCAGCACTGATGTCCTCACTCTAGCAATGGGTTGTTCTCATGATCTTTTGCATTTAAATAAAGACCCAGGATGGTGATAACTGCTCCGGGTGTGATTTCATTATCCCGAGGGATCAGTGCAGGAAGGTGAGAGGGAATATGTGACTGCACTGAGGAGAGAGGTAGCAGAGGCTGCACACAGTGGCAGTGCCCGTGTTGTCCCCCCCGCCCCAGGCGAGAGCTCAGCGCACATCAGAGGCAACACCACATCCACAAAGGGCAGGTGTTCCCCCTGGAGGAGGGGATGCCCCGTGGGATGTGTGGGACTCATGCCGGGGGGTCAAATGGGACCTGATTTTGCAAGGATCAGACCCTCTTTGCTGGGTATCAGATCCAGTGATAGGTAAACTTCTCTTTAGGATATCCTGTCCCTCCAGTTTCCCCATGACACCAAATGTCGTACCCCAGGTCACAGAACACAATGCAACATCAGTGTCACATCCTCTCACCTTAAGTGCTAAAGGGGTTTCCATGGAGATCCTATTTTTAGCATTTCACCCAGCTGCAGAGCTCTGAGGACTCATAAGCGTGCTCTGGAAGCTAATTAGACGATTCTTGAAAAGTTTGACTAAAGTTGGTGAACTTGTCATGGAGATCCAGGTTAGGAGGCATTACTAAGATTTAAACTTGCTCTTTGAATAGTAGTTTTTGAAGCAGATACATTTATCTTAAGTAGAAAAGCTTTTCACATCTTCCATGGGACAGCCCAGGCCAAGGCAGGAGACCAACAGTATTTAAGCACAGCTTGTAATGAGGTTTTTAGTCAAGGGTTAGAAGTGCACCTTTTGGTGGCCATTTTAAATATCGAGGTCACAGATGTGAAAATCTGATTTGCTTTTGATATGTTTTTGTTGAAAATATGGGAGGTGCAGACACAGAGCTGAGTTCCTCTCCCATGGCAGCCCCAGGACACAGCACAGCCTGGTGCTGGTCAGGGACTGCCACCCCTCTGGGCTCCCTCTTGCTGTGTGGCCAGGAAGATGGGTGGGGTGGGGAAGGGAGAGACCAGGAAGGGAACGAGGTGTTGGGAAAGGCAGAGATTTGCTGCAGAGGTGAGGAATGGGCCCAAGTTTGGGTCTCTTGGCCATGGTTGGTTAGGTTGATGAAGACCATGGTCTGTGGGTTAAGGAGATGGGCGAAATGCTGGTGTTTCCAAGGAAAGGCGACACATGTGGAGATGGTCTGTGCAGGGGATGAGGCAGAGCTCTCTCTAGGTGCTGGTGGTGGGGCTGAGCCATGGCAGGGGGATGGAGGAGGGTGTAGGAGGGTCAGTTTGGGCTGGGCATCACCCATTCTTGGGAATAGGCACTGCAGGATGTCACCCATCCTGCAGCTGCATGTCCAAGGGGACACCTCAGTGCCAGTGTCACTGCCTCCCCCGAGGGCAGTGCCCAGCTCCCCTCGGCAGCCCTGGGCATGGTGGCCATCCCTTCCTGTCCTCACTAGCTGGGCCACTCCCTTGGTCCACTCAGACCTGTGTGTGCTCTGACCCAGCAGTTCTGCCTTATGCCATTGTCCCGTCTGCAAGGCCATGCCGGCTGTGCCTGGGGGATGTCCCCACCCCTTGGTGACGTCCCCACCCCTTGGTGACAGGGCCAGGATGCCTTCTCTGCTCTCCATCCTCTCAGCCCCACGGCGTGGTGCAGGCTGGGGCTGGTGGCAGTGGTGGAGGTGCTGCAGAGCCCTACTTCCATCCTTCAACATAAACCATTTGAGGTGAAGCATAACATGGTGTCAGCACCAGAGCCCACACCAGCCATGGCCACCACGAAAGGGGGTTTGTGGCACTGAAGTGATGCCTTGGGCTACAAATGGTCACTCAAAGCAGGAGAAGCCCTGACAGTTCTTCTGGAGTTTGATGGCAGACAACAGCCTTGCTGGCAGATACTTAATACAAATCCAGTGGGACTGGATATAATACAAATATAATACATATAATACAAATACATGTGGGACTTCACTTTACTCCTTGGAGGGCTGTGGGTTGGTGCTCAGTCTTCCTCCCAGCCGCTCACCACACCTGATCCCAGCAGAGCCCCTGCCTCTGCCAGCTCTCACTGAGCTGTGTTTGGGTTGCTGCTCTGCTGTTTCAGAGAAGCCAGAGCCTTGAAAAATTCATGTGGAGTGCTAGAAGGAAAAAATCCCGAGCTTAATTTGGGTTTTCAGGACACACAAGCCCTCTATTAGGCCTCGTAAACTTTTTCTGACATTACCACTTCATGAAAACTTTGATTTCAGCTGTTGACTAAATCTTTAATCTCCCTCTACCTGCTAGGTCTGTCTCCTTTTCTTACTTAAAAAAACCTTTGGATTTTTCTTCAACAGCATCTTTCAAATGTCAGCAGTAACCAGACTAACACGGAATGCAAAGGCCTTGGCAAACAGTCTTTTAAAGAGCTGGGGCATATAAATTCAAAGGCATGATACAATCTAGGAGGAATCCATCAGCCAGGGGAGCCTCTTGCATGAAGTGTATTGAGAACTAAGCACAATATGAACAGAAGGAAAATTGCTTTTTCCCTTTTGAATTTTTATTCACTTAGCAGCAATATTTACTAGTAGCAGGCAGAACCCATTTTTCATTTTCTGGGGAGATGCAAGAATTCCAGTGCCACTCATCTTGTCACCAGATTAAATCTGTCGACTTGCTGCCAGGTCACCGTGATATTAATGATACAGTTGTAATCCCTTTCTTTTGGGAGGCCTGAGGATGGAGAAGCAACACACTTGACCATTGCTCATATGTTGTAATAGAAGGAAAAATAGCACTTCTGAAATCCCGGGAAATTGCAGCTCCCTCTGCCATTGATTTCCTTTGTGTTCACGGAGTCGGGCTGCACCCAGCTCTGGCAGCTCTGCGTGCGGCGCCTCGCCGTCACCAGCCCTGTCTGCTAATTATCCAGCAGCCCCGCTCGGTAATTATCCAGCAGCCCCGCTCGGTAATTATCCAGCAGCCCCGCTCGGTGGCCGGCGCTGCCGGCCCGGCCAGGCGCTGCCACAGCTCAGCGGTTCTGTGCGTTCCAGCCATCCGGACCGGGAGCGATGCCTGCGCTGGCCCCGCATCTCTGCCCCCGGCCGGGGCCGTGTCACCTCCTCCTTGTGCTGCTGTGGGGATGAGCAGCCAACGCTTCCTTTCCAGAGGGACAAACTCCCAGCAGACAGGGAAGGAAAAGCCCCAGTACTAAGTACAGAACGCAGCTGTCACCTCCTCTGCTGCTGTGACCTTGTTTAGAGAGGATTTTGCTGTGGTTGGAGAGGAGTCTGGGACCTGGGGTGGCAACAGGAGGGCCTGAAGTCTTCTGTATTCCTCATGAGCCAGCTGGGTGACAGGGGTGACAGCACACCCATCCTTGGAGGTGTTCAAGACCCGGCTGGATGTGGGTCTGAGACACCTGGTCTAGTGGAATGTGTCTTTTCCATGGCAGGGGACTGGAATGAGACTAGATTTAGGGTCCCTTCCAACCCAAACCATTCCATGATTCTGTGATGACTCAAGGGCAGGTGTCTTGCAACAGAAAGTCTTAGTCTAGAGTGGAGATTCCTCAGTATTTTAGGTCAAAAATTCCTCTCCCTTGACCAGAGATACCTGCTGAAGTCCATCTGCAGCTGGTCAGGAGAAAGCTGGGACATCCTTATGAGGCTTTAGAAGAACAACTTGTTTCTCAGGACAGTTATGGATAAACACAACCCAAACAAACCTGAGCCCTTTCCAAATGCTGCACACAGCTCAGATCTCCCCTGCTCCCTTTCCCTAAAGCTTTGGCTTATCCAAAACCTGGATGTGGGGTTGTGTTTAGGAAATGGGGCTGCTATGGAAAAAGCTGAACTCCCAGTGATAGATTTAGCTTTGAGCTTCCCTGGTAAGGGAATCTCTGGGCTATCTGCTATTAATCCTGGGGAGAAGTGTCCTCCATGCTGACCTGACTGACCAGGCTTGTGGCAGTGCCTTGCACCCCATCATCTCCTGGCTGTCCCCCAGCAGGAGGAGAGCAGCCCTGCAGTAGAGTGGCCTTGGAGCCCTGCTGGAGTATCTCCCCCAGGCAGCAACCACATCCCAGGGCAGGATGGAGGGACTCAGGGAGGCTTCCTGGGATTACACCATGTCTCTGCCCTTCCTGCCCACCGTCTCCTAATTTGCATTCCTTTAGCACACTTAATTAGCACATTCCTGCCTTTAAGTTATAGGCTGCTTTCCTATATTTACACCCTCCTAAAACATCAAGGGAGAGGTCTATAAATTACATCTCATGAAAAACATTAATTTTGTGAAGTCCTCCTAGCATTTATAATGCTCAGCTTGTTCCCTGCTCTGCCTGGAACCTGCAAACACACACAGATGGGGGATTTACACACGTGCTGCCTCTGTTGCCACCTGCACACACCTACAAACACCTGCACACAGGTATCCATCACCCCCGAGCCAGGGCTACCCACATGGAGCAGCACCCTGTGCTCTGTGAGGTGTTTGTCCAACATCTCCTGACCACACTGGTGGGGTGGGAGGCTGCAGTGGGTTCAGCTGCCCGAGAATCTCCCAGCGCAGCACTGGTGTGCACTGGAGAAAAGGTTTGTATGTGTATATAAAAGTTAATATATCAGTCTATATCTATATACCCACATATATATTAATCCATAAATATACATATCCCTGCATCTAGGGAATGGGTGTGCAGGGCTGTGGGTGACACCTTCCAGGTGCTCCACTAGCCTTTGTGTCACTTGAGAGCCAAGCAAAGCAAAGAAGGCTTTAGTTTGGTGACTCATTTCAGGAAGACCTGATTGTTGAACCTCAGAATGATGTGGGTGGGAAGGGACCTTTAAGCCCATCCACTCCACCCCAGTCATGGGCAGGGACACCTTCCACTGTCCCAGGCTGCTCCAAGCCCCAGTGTCCAGCCTGGTCTTGGACACTTCCAGGGATCTAGGGGCAGCCACAGCTGCTCTGGGCACCCTGTGCCAGGGCCTGCCCACCCTCCCAGGGAAGAATTACTTCCTAATGTGTCATCTAAACCTGCCCTTTGCTAGTTTGAAGCTCCCTCAGGAAAGAGCTGTCCTTGCTGCCCCCAGCCAGCTCCCTCCCTGGAGCCTGTCAGGGACCCTTCCTGGCTGAGGCACCCAAGCTCAGCAGAGAGGGTTGGAAAAGGGATGCCTGTGGCCCAGGGAGGAAAAGGTCTGATTGGTGTAATGGGACCCCAATTTAAAGCACTTCTTGATGTTTCTGACTTGTTTTTAAGTCTGAAGCCCTCACATCCCCCTCTGCAGCCCCAACACTCCACTGTCTTTCACAGTGCCCGTGTCCCCTTCAGCCTTACCCCAGCCCAGTGCCTCAGCTCCTCTGTTCTTGGCAGCAGGAGATGGGCATGGTGGGCCTGAGCTGTGCCTGGCTTCTCCTTCACGCTCTTGGCTTGGGCTCTGCTACATCCCTCTATCCGTGCCCAGCCTTCCCCCCTCTTTCTTTTCCCCTGTTATCGTCTCCTGTATTTCCTTCTTTCACCCTCCCTTCCCATCCTTTCTCTCCCAGTCCATGCTCTAGTTTGCTCATAGCCAGCGAGGTTGTTTTGGGGGTAGAAAACAACCTTGCCAAGAGCAGCATTTTGCTGTCCCCTGGATTTATTTGGCAGTCTGGCAGACCCCAGTTAATACAACGACAAATAAAAATGTGCCTTTCAGGACATATATTAGGAGAGAACTGGTTAAACCCTGGGTGGGTGGAAGTCAATGGAGCACCACTTGCTTCCAGGGGGCTCCCCTGATTTACACCCGCTGAGCTCAGGCCAAACATTTTCATTTACAGTGAACAGACATGATAAAATGGAATAAAAACAAAATATTAAACTTGATCCCATCTTAAAGCTTTATGTGAACTATAAATGTGTTTGAAATAAATCAGGTACATTTTATGGGCCCTGTAAGTCAGACCCCTTGGCTTTCAGAGGATTGAGGTGCAAAGCCAATTGTTCAGCCCTCCTGCTTCTTCTTGTGGAGAGCTGATGCTCCCTGGAGGTGTCCTCTGTTCAGAATATGGGCTACAAGTGCTTGCCTTGACTGAAGAGTCAAGCCCTCCAAAGTCAGGGGATGCTGGCATTGGGCCTGCGTGGGTAACATGAACTCACTTTTCCTGGCACTTCTGAGTTATGAAATGCCCTCTAGCCACAGACATGGCTGATTTTTCACATCTCACTCATTTTATGTGGCTTACTATTTATTTTCAGGTTTAGATTTATGGGAAATTCCTTTAGATGTTGACTGAGACACTAAATAAGGGAAAAAATAAAACAACTAAAGGAAAACTTCCTTTCCCTTATAGATGATCTACCACTGTGTTAAATTTCAGGTTCGTACTTGGGGCATCTGACATTACCATTGTTCAAAGAGATCTGAAAGACAGCAGCTAAATTATTCCTAATCTTGTCTCCTAGGCTGCTTAAAACATGGTTATGTTGCTCTAAAAAATACATATACCCCAAGGCAGAGAGCATGGGTTGAAATGAGGGGACAGGTGAATTTAAAAGTAACTAAAAGCAGAGTTACAGAGGCAGTTGTGCCTTGTGGCTTGCCTTCAGTGAAATCTGCAATACTACATGTTTTGGGGCTTGCAGAGCAGAGCACCTGTTTTCCTTACTGCTTTAAGGGCTTTTCCTCGAGTCCTCCCATAGCTGCAGCATGCTCCGTGTCTGAGCACCCTCTTTCAGCAAAAAAGCAGCTTCTCAGCTCAGGGTTGCTGCATTTTGTGAGAGTTTGTGTTGGTTTCTGCTTGTGATGTTTGAGTGACTTTCAAATACAGGGCAGCAAAATCCTTCCTGACACACCACAAAAAGTGATAGGGACAAAATCTCTGCTCATGAGGGGGATTATGCTGGTCCCCTATGCCACTGTTTGATCCCTCCTGCTCTTCAGCACCTGCTGCTGTTACTTCGGATGAGTCTGGAGAAAGCCTCTAGCTGTGCATGCCCCAGCTGGTGGTGCAGGTGTGCCCAGGCAGCTCCAGCAGCCCATGGGGCATTCACCACAGCACCTCTTCCTGTGCCTGCTCTCCGGGCCTCTTCTCTTTGCTAAAAGGAGCTCACCTGGGATGTTTCATCTGGTCTTGCCTGAGCCTCTGGGACTTGAGCCAGGGAGGGGGGCAGGTCTGCTCTGGACCCTGGCTGCAGCAGCCAACAGAGATGGTGGGGTGTGGATGTGTCCCAAAACCGTGGTGCCCCATAACAGGGGACAGAAATACAGCCCATGCAGCACCTGCAGAGTCTCCACCAAGCTTTCTCTGTCTGAGAACCCTTCTATGTCTGAGTTTCTAGTGGTCCAGGCTACACTTGGAACGGGACAAAATGGGCATTCTAGAACCGGGAAACTGGCAAGGCTGTTTATCCCAAATGTCTGGCACTGATGTTCACTAAGATAAAAAAAGAATAAAGGAGGGAAAAAATGCTGCAAGCTTACATGACAAGCCAAATCCTGGGATTTATTGCTACCTCCTGAGGGATTAGAGTAGCAGAAAGGAGCTGAGCCTGTTTTCTCTCTGATGAGTGATTGCAATGGGTACTGTCCCTCTTTAGCCTTCCTGACAAGAACTTTGGCTTTGCTTCATGCACCTGAGCTGCGGGATAAATTGTTGGGGTGATCCCACAGACCTTGAGCAGCTTAAGTTACTGTGTGGTTTTGCTGCATTCCAAAGTGCCTGGCGAAGTGAGAAGCAGACCTCCCATTATCACACGTGACCCCCATTCTCTGTCACTTTGGCTGGGGCTCTTTGCTGCCCCTGTCCTCCCCCGTGCCTGTCACACCTGCCCCTGCCATGGTGATATTTGCTGCACGGTACCTGTGTGCCACGGGGTGTCCTTGGAGCGCTCCATCCCGGCCCTTTGTGGCTTTCATGGGTCTTTCTCAAAGGGACAGGCTTTGTTCCTGCCCCTGCATGACTCTGGGCACTGGCCACCCTGCTGTGAGCAGGGGAGCCACCAACACCAACATCTCCTTGTCGTTTTGCACTACTCACTGTTCCCTTTAGGGTCTGCAAAGCACCAGGCCGACCCAAGGCTCCAAATGGGTACAGGTGTTATTATCATATCAATATCCCATTATCATAATGAAAACCAGGACAGGAAGGAGGTGGCTGCACATGGAACAACGCCTGCCAGATGCAGCCAATTCCTTTATTTCCAGTTCTGATGGGATCACAGAGCTCATGGCAAAGCATTTCTGCTCCTTCAGAGTTGTCCCCCTGCCCCTTCATGTCAACACATGTTTTGGCCCCCATATGTGTAAATTCATTTATTTACTGGCACACTTGCATCTACCCAATGAAGATAATAAAGGGCAAAGCGTGACTCAAGGACTGAGCTGGAAAATCCCCACAGCAGATCTGACACTGATACATACATTGCATTTTTTAAAGTTCTTTATTCTGCTGCCTGTCATTCACACAATGCATTTCATAGGCAGCTTTCCCCAGAGATTCCCTCTGTCTCTTTTCACTCTGGTCCTGCCAGCCCATGGCATCACTCCTGCCTCTTCCAGGGAACATTTTCCTTCCTGCATCCCTGCATAGCCTCCACTCTCCTGCTGAACCAGCCCTATGTCTCTGTTCCTTCCCTGGCTCCATTTTAGAGTTTATTTGTACTGCATGACCACGCAAGGTGGGACATCAGGTGCCAAGGAAATCTCTGCCAGGCTGCAGGGCTGGTTTTGGATGGGCTCCTAAGAGGCAACCAAGGACCATCCATATTTGGCAGATAAACCCAGGGATGCAGCTGATGCCTAAACCCCCAGCTGGGTAGAGACAATATCTCCAAAAGCTAGTGAATTTGGGTGCTATGGGAGCTGTATGGGAGCAGCCCTTGGCTCTTGTGCAAGAGAGAGAGCCTGGGAGAGCCTGAGACAAAGGGACATGGTGGCCAGGGACATTTGTCCACACTTAGGCTGATCTGAAAAGGGGAAGAAGATCTCAAGCTAAAATATAAATGGGAGGTTTAGATTAGTCATTGGGAAAAATTTCTTCCCAGAAAGGATGGTCAGGCATTGGAACTGCCCAGAATGGTGGTGGAGTCTCCATCTCTGGAAATGTTCAAAGGGCATTTGAATGTGGCACATGGAGACATGGTTCTGTGATGAACACAGTGGTGCTGGGTTAAGGGTTGGACTTTTCAACCATAATTATTCTAAAAGGTGATTTTATATCTGTGGCTGCCCCAAACAAAGCTGGGGGTGCTGAGAGACTGAAATATCTCACAAAGGACACTTCTACCATTTTTTTTTTTTTTATTCAGCACAGACTTATCAGCCTGTCTTGGCCAAAAGCAACCAGGTAGATTGGACCTGGATATTTCCAAATATTCTCCCTCTCTGTCCCTTCAGATGCAGGGGAAAAACACCTGGGAGCCTCAAACCATGGAACAGGGAAGAAGGACTCAGTGTCTGAAAAACACAGCATTCCAAGGGAACTCAGTGAGGGGACTAAAATGTATCTCTGGGAGTATAAAGCTGGTAGGGCTGCCATGAGAGGAGGCAGAAAAGAGCCATCAGAGGCAGCAGTCAGTGGGTAGGGAAGGGTAGCTGCCTGTCCAAGGCTGGTGAGGGCACAACCAGTATGGACGAGTACAAGGGCTGCGGTTCCAGGCAAAGCCAAATAATGGCATGGCCCTGGCAGTGCTGGGTTATGCAGTGATAGAACAAGGGGCAATGGCTTCAAACTGAAAAAGATTTAGATTTATATTAGAGATTAGAGATTAGGAATAAATTCTTCCCTGGGAAGCTGGTGATGCCCTGGCTCAGGGTGCCCAGAGAAGCTGTTGCCCTATCCCTGGCAGTGTCCAATGCCAGGTTGGACAGGGCTTGGAGCATCCTGGGACAGTGGAAGGTGTCCCTGCCCATGACAGAGATGGCACTGGATGATCTTTAAGGTCCCTTTCAAACCAAGCCATTTTATGACCCTATGATTCTGTGATCATGTTACTCAGAATTTAATAGGAATTTAGTTAAGCCTGAGCATCCCTGGGAGCCCAAATAATGTGATGCAGTTTTTGCTCTGTCCTGGCTGGTGGGATCTGGAAGAGGAAGAGTGTCAAGGTAAAGCGGCATTTGGACTTCAGAGAGGTGGCATCAAAAGGCACTTCAAAGGCACCCTCAGGTCCCTGGGTTTTGTGGCAGAGCATGGGCAGGGACTTTGGCACGTGGTGCTGGAAATCAGGGATCAGGCCTTTCTCTTTAAAGCTGGTGCCCCCCAAGTGTTCAGTAACCAAATCCAGCCTGGAGAGGGAAGGAGCCAAGCTCAGATCTTGAATAGTGGTCCAAGGGGAACCAGAATGATTTTGTAAAAGCTCTGTCAATGCATTTTAGCCAATCAGTACATCCCGTTTGGCCCGGCTTTCCTCAACTAGGTCACTGGTTAATCTGATGTAGGCAATGAGCCACTTTCTTCATATTTATTCTTTGATTTTGCTTTTCTAGCAGGTATGGCTTCACAACCAGCATGATGAAAGAGTATTTATTGCTGGCACCTGAAAGCATTATGCTCCAATAGGTGTCTGCATTTAATTTCAAACACATCAGGACGTCTCTAATTCCCCAGCCATGGGAAGTTGGGTGCAGTGAACTTTAGAGTAATTTTTTATTAGTTCTCTAGTGTGGCTATAGTGAAGCTGAATTTTTAAAGTTAAGATAAAATGTCTGCTTGTCCAATTAGAATCATCTCAGAATGGCGGAAACACTAGTTTTATGTGTACAAATGAAGTTATTGCAATTAAAAAGTTATGCAAGAAGGAAAATTCTCAAAGTCTCCAAAAGAGCAAAGATAATATAGTTTATAGACTCCGGGAATGAGGGCTGTTAAACATAGACTTGGGAAATAATTGCTGCAATACATTAAAAGAAGCAGGAAGGCAACTTAGTGAAAAGGAATTTTTTGGTGATTTGCAGGAAGCATCACAGAATTTTCTTTTGGGAGCACAAGGCAACAAGGAAGTCCTTGATGTTTTTGTGGTCTGTGTTTGTCCCTGTGTGTTCTGAGATAGCACAGTCTGAATATTTATGATCAATAAATTAGATGGGAAATGATTAATGTTATTTGATTTCAAAATTATTGCCTTGTCCCTTTAACAGGCAGTTGAGAGCTTTTTTGAAACTGTTATTTCAGGCTGCCTTCAGGTGTGAGGAAGAGATTGCTGTCTCTGATTCACATCTGCAGGTTTCTCCAGCAAACATCAATGCTATAAACTTTTATTTGCAATGAAAGTTTAGATTACGGAACCTTCTGAGGATGAATTCACTAATTACTCCATATCTGAAATAAAGTAAAAAATGATGTCTGCAAATTTCAGGTACAGGAGGAGATGCTGTTTGGGTCTGGGATACAGTCTGTGAGTACTGGACTGCTACAGCAGGGAGCAAGCACCGTGCTCATTCACTGCTGGAGGAGTCCAGAGGAGGCCACAGAGCTGCTCCAAGGGCTGGAGCCCCTCTGCTCTGGAGCCAGGCTGGGAGAGCTGGGGGTTCACCTGGAGAGGAGAAGGATCCAGGGAGAGCTCAGAGCCCCTTCCAGGGCCTAAAGGGGCTCCAGGAGAGCTGGAGAGGGACTGGGGACAAGGGATGGAGGGACAGGACACAGGGAATGGCTTCCACTGCCAGAGGGCAGGGCTGGATGGGATATTGGGCAGGAATTGTTCCCTGGCAGGGTGGGCAGGCCCTGGCACAGGGTGCCCAGAGCAGCTGTGGCTGCCCCTGGATCCCTGGCAGTGTCCAAGGCCAGGCTGGACATTGGGGCTTGGAGCAGCCTGGGACAGTGGGAGGTGTCCCTGCCCATGGCAGGGGGTGGGAATGAGATGAGCTGTAATGTCCCTTCCAACCCAAACTCTTCCATTAATTTGTGAATATTCCTCCTGATCCCAACTATGAACTCAGCCCCCCAGGGCCAGTTTTGGCACACAGAGAGTGACGCCACCACCCTCCATCCCCATCACTCAAATGAACAAGCCACAGGACATGACATGGAACATGGATCTTGGACTTGCTTCAGTGCTCTTGGTTCTTCTTTTTCAGTAAAAATCGATGTAAAGCTGAAGAATCTCTCAGTCTCCCCCTTCTTTGACTACACATATCTGACAGGGATCCTATAAACTTCTGCTGCCAGATGAAATGGAATACAGAAAAACAGGATAAAGAATAAATGAGCCCATCTGTCCATCTCCCTTTCAAAGTGCATCACATCAATGGGCGCTCACCTAACAGACCATTAACAAACCTCAGGTTAGGAGGATTTCTCTGACCACCTAGGCCAGTGCTCTGCTCTGCAGATTATAAGGAATTTCTCCAACACCAAGTGGCTTTTAACCTTTGCTGGAGTTCAGGCTCAAACCTTTCTGAACTTTTTTTTTTTTGCACTCATCATCTTTCATCTCGTGTTGTATCAGGAGCAAATGCAGAAATTACATACAATTAAGAGCATCCCAAATGCTGAACCTATGAACAAATTCAAACCAGAGTATGCTTAAACGTTTTTCCCTGCTCATTCTGCCTCAAGAAACAGCTACCAGGAAAAAAAAGGAAATTTGAAAGCAGTTTTTCTTGACAATTGCTTGCTCTGAAGCTCCTGAAGAGTTTCACATTTTTTAGACAAGTCAAGCAGAAGAAGCTAAGTGCACCCAGCTGTGGCACAGAAAATTGGGGGGTGCACAGTCCATGTAGAAAATAAACCCCATGAGTGAGAGGCTTTTGAGCGAAGGGCACACAAAGAAAGCAAAATCATAGGATTACTGGTGATTGATCTAGAGAGAGGAGTCAATCTTGCAATTTTGGGGGCTTGCTGAGTCTCTGATAAAAGACAGGGCTGCGACTGAGATCTGAGACAGAGGAAACACAGGGAGACAAGGAGTGAGAAATGATGTGCGGGAAGACCCAGCTGTAACTCTCGACAAAACAGTCACAGTTTCCAAGTGAGATCTCCATGATGAGATAGATGGAAAAAAGGAAAAAAGGGGGAAAAAGGGAGAGTCCAGATACTGTCAGATGGGACTCACACAGTGGAAGAAAACCTTCCTGAATTTCTGAATACAGCAACTATTTGGAGAAGTGCCTGATGTCACCAGGGCTCACCTGAGCGACAGTGGCTGGCTGCCTCCACCAGAGCTGTAGCCCTTGCAAAGCTCAAATAAGGATGCCCTGGCTGCAGTGGGTGTGGAAGATGGCCCAGCAGAGATGGTGGGGCAGGAGGAGACCAGGGGCTGCCCACCTTCTATGTGGGCTTTGCCTGGAGCAGCACCGTGCTGTGACACTGGGCAGCCTCCCAATGCACGTTCCTGTCTGCAGCACCAACCAGCCAGGTTCCCTGAACCTTAAGACAAGTGTAGGCTGCCTCTCTGGTGACAGTTTTTCACTTACACACTCCCAGGTAATGGATGATGAAGACATATTGTCGTGTTATGTAATTTAAAGTGAATTTTGTCTGTCAGCACAGTTGAAATAAATGTGTTCATTTCCCCAAAATGGCCGATCTGTCACATTATCCTGTGTCCTTGTTTCCCCCATCCAGTCTAATAGTGGAAACAGGAGATCTGATTGTTTTAAAAAGTGAATTTATCATATCCTTAATTTCCCTCTACGATGAAGAGCCATCTTTAATGTTTGTTTGTCCAGTCGTAGGCAGTGCTCTCCCTTGGACCCCAGTGTGGGCAGGACGAGGAGCTGCTCCAGGGTATGTGTGAAGCACCCCCAGAGCTGCTAGTGCAGGGCATGTCAGATCTCACTCAGCCAAGGCTCACCCCACTGTTTTCTTAAAAGCAAAGAATCCTTGTGCTGGTACCTGGTGCTGCTCTTCAATTTTCTCTCAAGCAATGGTGCAGCTCTGGTCCTTTCCTATACAGCCCATCAGGAACAAGTTGCTTGCCTGCAATTACACTGGTTGGTGTTAATTCTAGAATTTAATTCTTTATCCACTGAAACTTTGTGGTTACTGCGCTGCAAAGAGAGAGAAAGGACAGTAACACACACGGAGCTCTTTGGGGAAAAAAGGCCAATTTATTGTAGGGACAGCCCGGATTTAAAGTGTGTTAGTGCAGCCAGGACAGGACAGGAGTTCATTGGACAATTGGGAAAAACATCCTCGGGACAGCACCTCAGGATGTATCCCAAGGGGAAAGACACCAGGTGTTAATCTTTATGATGAATTCCACTCTGTTTGTCACCATGTTATCACCCTGGGAGATTTTCTCCCTAACTAAAGCTGCAGTCAGCTTGTCAGCCTGGGAATGGAGCTGAGAGTCAGGAGAAATCCAGGCCTGGAAAGAATTTCCAAGCTGTAATTCCCTGGCTCTCTAAATGTGTGTGTCCACGAAACTTGTGTCAGTTTTCCTGTTATTTCCTGTGACTGATTTCAGATGAGAGACCTACTTTATTCATGGGGCACAGCAAAGTAAAACATCAGTGTTCTCCCCATCTCCCTGTTGTCTCTGATAGAGTCAAAATTAATAAAGGCCAGATATCTCCTTGTTAGCTCACGGGGTGCTGGGGAACCTTGTATGCTGTGATTAGTTTGGAAGTGCTTCCCAGTGAGAGGCTGCATTTAACCCTCTACAGCAGTGAGGGAAACTTTCCCCGGCTCTCCCCAGCACATCCTCAGGCTCCCCTCCACACAGCACATACATATTTCTGTTCCTGTCTTCCCTGCCTCATTATTAGCAACTTTATCATCTCTGTCTAATAACAGTCCTGCTGACTTGTATTCTTTGATGAATCTTCTGTCTCCTTTCCCAGTAGGAGGTTGCTGGCTGTGGTTTTCTGCATCCCAGAGAGCTGGAGCAGTGCTGGAAGTGGTGCTTCCCAGTCTTTATTCAAGCCCTGTGCCTGTTCCTGCCCCACTCTGTGGAGCTCGCTCCCAGAGTGTTTTGAGGGTTACAGGTTTTGAGGCTGTAGATGGGCTGGAACCTCTCAGTCCTGCTCACTGTCTTGCTCATGGAATCATGGAATATTCCGAGCTGGAAAGGACCCACAGGATCATCCAGGCCAGCCCCTGTTCCTGCCCAGACCCCCCAACAATCCCAGCCTGTCCATCCCTGGCAGCGCTGTCCAAATGCTCCTGGAGCTCTGGCAGCCTCGGGGCCGTGCCCATTCCCTGGGGAGCCTGGGCAGTGCCCAGCACCCTGTGGGGGAAGAGCCTTGCCCTGAGCTCCAGCCTGAGCCTGCCCTGGCCCATCTTCATGCTCCCCATCTCCCCCTGCACTGCTGTGCCCTCCCATCCCCTGGCTCTTGTGGCTGCTCAGTGTCGCCCTGGCACTGGGGAAGGTTGTGCCTGCAGAAGCTGCAGCCCAGACTGCTGAGCCAACCTCCAGTCTGAGGGCCACATCTGACCCTGGGTGTCCTGCACAGAGCAAGGAGTAGAGGGGCAGGATGAACCAAGAGCTCAACCAGGCTGCTTTTGTCCCTGGCAAATGCCCTGGCTGAGGAGAAGTTGCTGGGCTCTGGGGATCCTGAGCAGTGCTGCATCCCCATGTTTGTCCCTGGCTCTAGCTCTGTGCCCAGCCCCACAGAGCCCCTTGGCACTGTTGGGTGCATTCACACAGCGTCTGCCTCTCCACAGGCTGGGAAGGCAGGGATACAACTGCACATTCCCACTGCAGCCTTGCAGGATGAATGTCTGATGGACATGGACAGCCTGCTCTGGTGGAACGTGTCCCTGTCCGTGCCTGGGGTGGAAAGAGATGAGCTTTAAGCTGCCTTCTGACCCGAATCATTCCATGATTCCATGATTTTATGAATGTGCTACAGATGAAGGCTTTGGGTACTGCAGAGCTTCTCCCAGCAGCAGGGCGGAGGTGTCCTCTCTGCAGGACTTTGTCCATGTCAGGAAGGATGAAACCACTGCAAAACATGTTAATTCCTCCCATAGTGCCAGCAAACAGCAATTTTTTTGTTAAAATGGGAGTTTATTTAATGACAAATATTTAAACTTTGATTTACAGAGTAAACCAAACGTGGTCTGTCTCGTTCCAAGTACCTTGCAGCAGCACTGGTGCAGCTGGAATGAGCTCTGGGGGACTGCAGGCTGGGAGGTGGACAGGGAAGAGCAGGGATCTCCTGGACTGGACTAGGACAGTCCATATCACTCATCCCAGTGCTCCGGGCTCTGCATGAGCAGAGACCCCTCAGTTTAAGGAGGGGTGGGAATGGCTTTTTAGCCTCCTCTGCTCTTCAGGAGGTGCTGTTACTGAGGTGTGAAAACACGGTCCCACCACAGTGAAAAATGAGGGGTTTTCTGTCTTTCAACCAGTCCCTTCCTTCCCACCTTGTGTGTTGGGAGGCTGAGCCCTCTGTCTGCTCCTCTGCCTGCTTCCACTCCATCACTTTTATATCAGTTTCTGAGGTGAAGTGTTGTATCACAAGGTTCCTACAGTTGTCCTTCCCTCCCCCCTGCTAGCCTGCGATGCAGATCCCGCTGTGCAGGTTTCCCTTTGCTGGGAGTATTTCCTTCTGCCCTCTCTGCTCTGTGATAGGCTCAGAGACAGTGGGAATGTGAGTTTCTTCCCTGGGAAACTTAAGCCCTCCTCTTGGAACATGAGGGCTGGTGGGATGGCCATGCATGGGGCAAGGGAACAGTTAAAAGGATTTTGATTCTGTGCATCTCTTCCTTCCAAGAGCACCATTATTTCATACAACTTATTCCTACCATTGAAACCTTCGAATAATTTCCCTTTATAATCAAACTTTTCTGTCCCTAAATCAGTTTTATAACCACCTTATTATACCTTGAAACTCAAAATGAAAAATAACTGTTATAAATAACTGGGCTGTGCTGTGAATACTAAGCACAGCTGCGGCTTCCAGCAGATGGGATAACAGGGACATCCTCTGCCACCCACCCAGGCAAGGGCTTGTTGGCTTAGCTTGTCTTCTTCAGTGCTCCTAGTGGGGTGCAGAGAGGAGAGGGGAGGTGGGATTCAGTTTTTGCCAGGCTCTAGACCTACCCTGGAGTTAGCAGGAGACTCTGTGCTACTGCTGGGGGGCGTGTTTGTGACAAAGCAGCGATCCTGGTGTTTGCTCCATCCGGGGGCTGGGGCCGTGCATCCCCATTTGTGCTCAGCTGTCCCCATAGTTCCCACCCCTGAAAGGGGTCAGCCCTGAGCTGAGAGCATTACTGAGTGCCTTATCAGAGTCCCTGTGCAGTCTCTGCCCACAGGAAAGCTCCTGAGTGGGGCTGCAGCACTGCTGAGCTGCTGCCCATCCTCAGCTCATCGATGCCTTCCCCTGCACCAGGAGCATGAAACCTCCAAAGCCTGAGGATCACAGAATCCCAGACTGGTGTGGGCTGAAAGGGACCTTAAAAATCACCCAGTCCCACCGCCTGCCATGGGCAGGGACACCTTGCACTATCCCAGGTTGCTCCAAGTCCCATCCAGCCTGGGCTTGGACACTTCCAGGGATCCAGGGACAGCCACAGCTGCTCTGGGTCCTTGATCTCAGGCCATTTATTCGTCCATCTCAAATTGTACTAAGCTGACACAAAGTAGAAAAGAGTTTTTCCCCCCCGGCCTCCCCTCTGTCTTGCAGGGATCTGTCTGTCTCTCTCCAGAGTGGGATGTGCCTCCAGGGGAGCTCCAGCCATCTCATCATCAGGTGTGTGGCAAGGAGAAGGAATTTGTTGCTGGCTTGCAGCTTGTGTGATGATTTTATTTAGTAGATTCACAGAGACTAAAGCCAGAGAGATGCATTAGATCATCACTCTTGGTTTCCTGTAAATCACAGGCCATTACATTTCACCACGTTCATCACACAGTGCATCCAGTGACTTGGGTTTGACTGAAACGCATCTTTCAGGAGGATCTCTTCAGGCTACTTTCAGTGGTGGATAAATGTTTTCCTTCCAAAAAACTGTCTAATTTATAATTCAAATGTTGCTGGCTTCAGCTTCCAGCTCTTGTTTTACCTTTTGCATTGCAGTCACAGAGTCTTTACTGCAAGATATTTTCTCCCCCTGAAGGAGTTTAGATGTGATGATGAAGTCACCTCTCAGTCTTCTTCTTTAAAAGCTAACCAGCTTGGAGCCTTTAAATCTCTGCATAGAAAGTGCTCTTCCTGGCCTTTAAATCAACCTTGCAGCTTTTTTCCTGCACCCCTCTATTCTTCCAACCATTTTTTAGAATTTATTTAAACAGAGACCTACAGAAATACTGCAGTTTGGCAGAACGTGGTGTTGAACTGAAGGGTGGGGAACAGGCCAATATCGGGCTCTAGAGAATGGTCCGTGCTCCTGCTACCCAAACAAATAATTACAGAGCTGTAAATGAGGTGTAGACAGCTCCTTTATCCCTGAGCTCCTTCAGCGGCTCCTGGCTGCCAGGTGAGTGGTTGAGCAAGAAGGGGCCAAGGGATACCAAAGAAGCAATATCCATGCTGGCATGAAGAACCCTCCTCTCTCCTCTCAGGTGGAGGAATGGAGGAGATGCTCCCTGGGATTCTGCTGTGATCTCTTTGCAGGAAACTCCCCATGAGGAGCCAGCATGTCCCTGTGAGATCTGGACAAATACAGGTGTGGATTTTTATTCTTTTTATTCTTTTACAGAAATGCATTTTTATTTTCATTTTACAGGTGCATCAGTAACTGTCCCTTCTGACCCAGGCATCAAAAACAATATTCAAACTGAATCTGGTGCTGGACGGACTCCTGTATCTCCTGTTCTCCTCATGCTGCTGCTGAGGTCTGGGCTGTTCCTGCAAGGCATGGACCTCCTCGGCAGCTCTGAGGGGTGCAGGTGAAACACACAGGAAGGTACTACCCAGAACTGAAATCCTCCCACAGCATCACTCCCACACTCCAAGGCTCCGCGTGGCTGCAGATATGATGAACAAAGACTCTGAAGGCTTCTCCTCCATGCCATGGGTAGATGCTCTTGGGGCCACTGCCCTCAGCCGAGCTCTTGTGGAGATCTCCTGACTGGCTGGCAATAATTCTCTTTAAATAAAAGGCTGAAATTTAGCCTCTGAATGCCCAGAGGCTGAGTGTTCCTCAGTGTCTGATGATCCCAAGACATTGAGTTGGTCTGTTATCCACCACAGCTGAGGCAGGTACAAGAATCACAGTCAGGAAACATGACTTTTTAACTATTGAGGAAGGAGACAGAACAGGAATGATAAGGAGTGGCTGCAGCCATCAGCTGTGCTGAGAGCTGATAATTGAGATGTGTGGGACAAGAGCATGTGTGCCTGGAGGATCTCTGTCCTCTGCCAGCCAGGCACAAAACACATCCTTTCCTGAGTTGCTGGTGAGCTCCCCCTTATGCACTTTAGGCAATTAAAGGAGCTTAGAGATAGGCACGATAGCCAAATTCAAAGGCTGGAGAATCATTTTTACATATCTCACATAATCTAAATAGTATCTCCATAAGAAAAGCTGATTAATCTCAGTTAAATCCAATGCAACCAAAGAAAGCATTTAAATAAGTTATTTAAAAGAAATCACTCAAAGGAGTAGTATTGAAACCCATCAAATGTCTGGATGCAGAGAGTCCTAAACCCGAATTAAATCCCACTATTTCTCTGTGTTTACCAAGATTAGCACATGTCTTTTCTCAAGGAACACATGGTCTAAGCGAGTTGGTATTTAACGGGAGAAGATGTTAATACCTTCAATTACAACAGCATTTCATTATCCCATTAAATTCATTATGAGAATACATTAACTCTGATTCCTTGCCAGAACACTGACAGCCTCCTATTGCTCTCAGTGCTGAGAAAATAAATGTGCTGTGTGGCATTAAAACCAGGAGGTGTCATGACTCCTCTCCATGTTCACTACTCTCTGCTTTAGCTCTCTAGCCACTGCTTACCCAAAAAAAATTAACTGTGTGAGCTCAAATGAAACTGTGATTTCTGTCATCCTTTCCCTGGCTGGATGTTTTGGCTTGCTCATGGCCACGGAGCACCTTTCTGCATGTGCAACATCACCCTGATGGCTTCTGCTGCTGTGCTGGGAGAATCCCAGAGCATCTGCAGTGTTCACCTCTCTGCTTTGGTCCACTCTCTTAAATGTCCCTTGAGATCTTCTATGGTTACTGCGCTGCAGAGAGGGAGAAAAGACAGCAACACACACGGACCTCTTTTGGGGAAAAAAGGCCAATTTATTGTACGGACATCCTGTATTTAAAGTGTGTTATGTGCAGCTAGGACAGGATAGAAATTCATTGGACAACTGGGAAAAACATCCTCGGGACAGCATGTCCGGATGTCCCACGGGAAAGACGCCAGGTGTTAATCTTTATTATGAATTCCATTCTGTTTGTCACCATGTTATCACCCTGGGAGACTTCCTCCCTAACTGAAGCTGCAGTCAGCTTGTCAGCCTGGGAATGGAGCTGAGACTCAGGAGAAATCCAGGCCTGAAAAGAATTTCCAAGCTGTAATTCGCTAGCTCTGTGAATGTGTGTGTCCACAATCTTCGGGAATTTAAAGCACTTGATGCTTTGCTTTACCACGGACAAATCTCTCTTCCATGACTCTTCAGCATGACTACTGTCTTTGAGAAACTGACATTTTAGAGACAGTTTTGAAATAGAATGATCTTCATTCATTGCAGGCATCATTTGGATGTTAAGAAGCAGTTCTTCACAGAAAGGCTGGGCAGGCATTGTGAGGGGCTTCTCAGGGAGGTGGTGTCCCGGGAGATGTTTAAGGAAGGACTGGATGTGACACTCAGTGCCATGCTCTGGTTGACATTGTGGTGCTGGTCACAGGTTGGACTCAATCTCAAAGGTCTTTTCCAGCCCAATTTATTCTATGATTGTCTTTTTAATGTTACTCCTTGGGAGTGAGTCCTGCCCTGCTGTGTTTGTATTGGGCAGCATCAGTGTCCCCCTTGAGAGAACCTGTGACCAGCAGGTGAAGGTCACAGGTGGCTGAGGGGTTTTTGCCACACAAAGGAGGCAGCCCAGGTACCACAGGTCTGTGTGCCAGGTGAGGCATCCACAGTTCTGCTTAGATCAGGCTGGGCCCACTTCTGCTCCATTCTGTACTCAGATAGTGCCTGCTTTGAGATCCAATTATGACATCAAATGGCCTTGTTACACCTGTACACCTCCATCTCCCACACTCAGAACAAAAGCAACAGGAATTATTATGAGGCTTACATGTGGAAGCAGATCATTTGTAAATAAACACCTCTGAAGGAGCTTATCAAGGAAAAAATACCCAGAAAAGCTTTGACCTTTATACAGAAATATGAATTTAGATGTAAGGAAGGTGTTCAGAGAGACATTCTTCAGTTCTAAATGTTCTACTTAACATTTGAGGAATAAAGATGTTAGCATGCTTATGAAATTGATTCATTTTAATAAGAGTAATTTTAAAGCTGCACAGAATATTCTTGAAAGAAAGGCTTTTTCTTTTTTTTTGCGTGCCTGGGTAAAAGTTATTTCACTTTTATGATGCAGTTTACAGCTTCTAGTTAAGGATCGCTGGGGTCATCCTTTTTGATCCGAAATAAGGCACTTCTCTCTTCCTATAGATGGGCTTTTCTATACCTGAATGACTGGGAAAGCTTTTTCTCTTGCTATAGTGCTACTCAGGTGTTTGAGAGGCATCTTGCTTTTAAGAGGCCAATTGTGTAATTGTTTGTTTCTGACACAAAATTCCTTGTGATATGATTAGTCCTGTGTGTACTTTCACAGTGTGCAATTAAAGACAGGGGTAACAAATTCTGCAGAAGGCACAACTCCAAGTGACAATGCTCCATGGTCAGAATATGGCACAAAGGCCAAGGGATGATGAGCTTCAGCCAGGAGAGACAGGAGCAGAGCTGAGCCCTGGCTGGGTACAGGGGGAGCACAGAGAGCCATCGAGCCCGAAGGTGAGCTGGGTGTGCTGGGGCAGCCCTTGAAGAGCCTTGTCCCTGCCCTAGCCATGGCAGAGTTTCACTGTGTGACAGTGCCGAGCCCACATTTCCCTTCAGACGTTTCCTGTAATGTTTATTTTCATCCCAACCCTGCCACAATTCAGGCAGGATTGTCACCTTCTCTGATATGGCTCTGGCTCCCAGTGCCCTCCTGGGGCTGGAGCCATTCAGCCCTCCAGGAGCTGATGCTTCACCCCCCTCCTGACATGGGATGAACAAGGGGGTGCTGGACCTTTAGCACTGTCCCCAAACCCTGCCAGGCTTGAGGTCTAGGCCAAGGTCAGCTGTGCAGGGCCAGGGCCACAAGGACTATTCCACAGGGGTGGATGGGGAGGGCCCCACTCCTGCTGCCAGGACCCCCCAGTGCTTTCCTGTGTCCTCATCTGTCACCCCAGTCCCCTCCAGCACCACCTTTTCTCTTCAAGTGCAGCTGCACAGGGTGTGCTGCTCATCACTGACCATCCCAGCTGCCAAAGGTGAGTTTTAGGCTCTCAGCCCATTTCTGCACAGGCTGAGGAACCCTCTTCTCCTTCCCACCACTCCTGGCAGGCTGTTCCTCCTGCCAGCAAGCAACAGCACATCTGCAGATGTCACTTCCAGCAATGCGAAACCACCAGCTGAGTTGAGACCAGCTGTGGGACCTCTCGGCTTTTCAGCCTTGGACATCCTTGACAGGGCAAGGGGGAATAGCTTCACCCTGCCAGAGGGCAGGGCTGGATGGGATATTGGGAAGGAATTGTTCCCTGGCAGGGTGGGCAGGCCCTGGCACAGGGTGCCCAGAGCAGCTGTGGCTGCCCCTGGATCCCTGGAAGTGTCCAAGGCCAGGCTGGACACTGGGGCTTGGAGCAACCTGGGATGGTGGAAGGTGTCTCTCTCCATGGCAGGGGTGGCACTGGATGGGCTTTAAGGTCCCTTCCCACCCACACCATTCTGGGATTCCACAATTCTGTGGCCCCTGAACTCTGTCCTGCCCTGGTTGATTATTTTCTCCCTGCTTTAATTACCTGCAGTTCATGCCTTTCTCTGTGCACTCCAGCTCTGTTCTGCCCAGGCCTCCAGGTGTTTGTGAGAGTGAGCCTGGCACAAGGTGTATGCTGCCAACAGAGATGTGCTGTCCCCCAGGGCCCTGCCTTGGCTTCCCACGGGATCAGGAAAATCCAACACCCTAATGAGCTCAGTGCCATGAAAGATTCCAGAGACCAGGGCAGGATTTCCCTGCCCAGCTGGGACTTCCCTGCTGTGTTCTAAACTTCTGGTTATTTGTTGGAGGGTGCTGTGGGGCATTTGTCATGACTTCACAGGTCATTGCTTCCATGCCTGCCAAGGTAATTGCTCCTTCCAGCTGTGACATTTCCATCTATTTCTCCCTGAAGATCTCAGTTCCCTGCATGGTGCCACTGCTGGGTGGCCACTTGCCTTTCTGGGAGAATCTGGGGGGGCTGATCGGGGGCTGGGGTGCAGGAGGTGGGTGACTAGGCTGACCCAAAACTGGGTTTGGTCTCAGCCTGTGCAGACACAGCTTCCCTCAGCCCCTGAGGTAAGTGTGCAGGTGAATGGAAGGTGTATTTCCTCTTCTACCAAAACCTCCAGATGTAACAGATATGCCAGGTCTGTTTGCCTGGCAGCAAGGGCCATACACATTTGCTGTGGTGGGGTAGCTGTGCTTTGTCAGCAGAGTGCTGAGGTGCCATGGGGTGTCCTACACCCCTCAGCTCCCCAGGTAAAGCCCCACTGCAGCCCCTGCTGGCACTCAGGGGCTCAGGCAGAACTGGATCCTCCTTCCTGGATCTCCACTGTGCACACAGGCAATCAGAGGGCACTGCAGCACCTGGGAGCAGTGTGAGGCTGTCCCTGATACCCTGCTGGTATCGAGTTGAGCTGCACCTGGGGAGCAGAGCAGCCAAGGCTGTAGGACCTCTGTGGGGCCCGATAAGCTGCAGTGACCAAGGGCTGGGGGACATACACCTGGAATGAGGCTGAGGGGACTGACTGTGAATCAGAAGGTGCAATGGATGGTGAAAGGTTTATGAAAGCTTTATGAAAGGGACCAACAGGACAGGCTGGGCTGTTGAAGGTGAGGTAGGAGGGAGTTGAGTACTTGGAGCAGAGGCTAGGGGGCTGGGAAATGGGATGGAGGGGGCAGTAGGGCTGTGCAGGAGGGACGTGGGATGAGAGGGCAGGTGTGGCCCTGACTAACCCTGAGGGTACTGCCATCCACAGACCTTGTGCTGTCTGTGCAGAGCTCCCAGCCTGGGTCTGCAGGTGCACCCAGACCCTTCGTATCTCCCAAAAAAGGTCCCTCACAGGTTCTGCCATGGCTCGTGTCCCCACAGCCCCTCCAAGCGCTGAGACTTGTTCACACACTGCTTATGCGGAGCCCAAAGCACCTGCACCCCAAAGCTCCTGAGGGGGACCAGCAGGTGACAGCATCTACGTCCTGCTGTGTGCCAAGTGTCTGAAACGAGACAAAAGGTGAGAGTTACGCTGCACAATCAGTAGAGTCGATAAAAGCCTCTGACATTTTTTTTAATTGGGGTGTTGGGAAAATCTTATCAGCTCTAAGACGGTTCTGCAGTTTTGTGTAACTACCTCATCAAAGTGGTAATGTATTCTAATTATTTAGCAGAGCCCTGGCTGCCTCATGAACCTGTAATATTTTGTGACATGTGACATTACAATGAAAATGTATGAATAATAATTTTTCATTTTAATTACCAGATGTATGATCAAGTTTTTTGTAGTATTATGGAGGTTTGGGGTAAATACTCCATAAATATGTAGATAACTTGTGCTGTTGCTGCGTTGAGTAATTGCAGGAGGACATGGCTTGTAGTACAGATGAACCAAGGGGGAGCACTCCGAGATTTTGTGTCTTTTGGGCACATGGCTGGGGCTGCCTGATTCTTGCATTTTCTCCCCAGAGTGTGGGCTCCCTTTGAGGACACCTGAAACACCTTCTCAGGTGCTGCACCCTTTGCAGCCACTCTTCCCACCCAGCTAGGGATCTCTCTGTGACACCTGGATAGCAGAGCTGCCTGGTGTGGAATCCTCCTGGGGATTCATCATGGGCTGAGAGTCACCGGGTCCATCCCTGCTGTTTTTGTGAGATTAAATCTTCTGAAGAAACTCTTCTTGTTCCTTCCCCAGTCAGCCTGGCCTTGGGACTGATTGCCCTCATTGACAGGAGACCCACTGAGCCCACAGGAAAGAAGTGAGCACAAATCCAAATATTTTTTCACATCAGCTAAAAAGCAAGATATGTTTCTTTGGGGAAAATAATTTGGTTTAGCTTTTAGCTTATTTTCCTAAATTGCTTTCTAATTTTTATCCAGTTCAAAATAAGGCAGAATGCGTAAATGAGGAAGCAGGTGTGCAGATTCAAAAGCTCCAGTTTCCACCATTTTTTCCCACCTGAGTGTGACCCTGAAAACCTCCCTGCCCATGCTGTGCCAGAGCCACTCTGGCCCTCCAAGCCCATGTGGTCGCAGGCAGGAATGCAGGTGCTGGACCAGCGAGCCTGGACATAATCTATGTTTTCTGTGCCTCCAGCTGTTACTTCCATGGGGTAATACAGTACCTGGAGCTGCTGAGGATCAGGGAGGAGCTGCAGACACAGGACTGGGCATGCTGACCCCCAGTGAGTCCCTTCTGCCTCAGGAACTCTGAGGACCCTCTTCACATGGCTCCTGAGCCATCCATCATGTCGGTGACCCGTCCCTAGTTCTCCCTGCCTGGAGCAGTTGGTCTGTGGACACAGATGCAGGATGCTTCAGTCTTGTCTTCTCTTTGCCTGGGAACAGGAGCAATGCTCCAGGTCTGCTGGAAAGCAGTGGTTCATGGGATGTCCTTCTCCATCACCTGGACAGGGAAGCTGCCCTTGTGTGGACCTGTGGGAGAAGGTGAAATATGCTGTTTTGAGGCATTTTTTACAGTGGAAATACTGGAGAGGAACTTGAGAATTAAAACACGAAGGAGAACAAAATGTGTCTGCACCAGGGAGAGGTGAAAACAGTAGCACTTTCATTATGGAAATGGTATTTCTGGAAGAAAAACAGCAGGGGTGAAATATCCTGGAATGTTTGGGGTCAGCATGAGAGTGCTGAGAGACTTCCTAGAGTAGTGATGGGCCACCAGAAGGGGAAAGGAGGAATTAAGAGAACCCCAGCAGCATCAGCCTGCCCGTCATCACCAGCATTGTGCTGTGAGCACTGCCCAGCCTCCAGGGCTGAGCTGGGCCTGTGTCTGCTCTGCCACACCTGGGTGACAGCATCTCCCTGGGGCAGGAGCTGCACACGGTGCACCCGGAGCCCACACTGGGACTCGGCAGCTCCCAGCTCAGTGTTCAGGGAGCGCCTGCACTCCTGAGCAGAGCCAGTGTCTCACAGGGTGTATGTTGCTATTGTCAAGATAAACATGACTGGCACCATCACTAATCTTTTACTAAAAACTTCTCATGCCTTTTCTCAGGGGACTTCTCTCAGGCAGCTCCACACACCACTGACTCTTTCCCTCTGTATGACTGGCTAACACCAACTGTCCCTTATCCAGCTGCCTAACCCTGTCTATCCCTCACACAGCATCTTCTCACCTTGTCTGTCCCTTGCACAACTGCATGTCCCTTCCTCCTCACAGCCAGCAGACTCCATCCCAAACTGCAGCAGACTCCAACTAGCTGGTAGCTAGCTAACCCATTCTTTTATTACACCCATCCTCATTGGACAGGCAAGGCTGTTTCTGCTCCTCGGTAATTAGTACAGCTGTAATTCATGGAGGAAAATTGCCTTCTGCACTATCCTTACAAACCATTCTCCTACAGCTGTGCCTGTGTTCATACATGTCCCGGGCAGCTGGAGGACAGTGCAGTACTGCCTGTGCTGCTGCAGGTCCCACTGATGCTGTTGAGAACATCTCACACCCTTGCTGCTGTGGCCTCTGCTGCCTGCAGGACCTGAGGGTGCCCTGGGGCTGTCTCTCTGCTCTGAACAAGGGTGCTGGCATGTTCCCTGGTCCCCTGGCACCTCCCTGTGCCCGGGAAGTGACAGCTGACCAGTCTTGTGCTGCGTCCCCTCTGCTGGAGACATGGTCGCTTTGGGACAGACACTGTCCCCTCTCATCCCCAGGCCCTATCTGGGCCCTGCCAGAGGTGCCCAAGGCACACTGGCCAGAGGGATGAGCTCCTGGCCCTGCAGAGGGGCAGGGGCTGCAGGACAGGAGCAGAACGGCCCTGTGCCGTGTGTCCGGCAGACTGGCTGTCCTCAGGCTCTCCTTGGGGGATGGGTGACAATAGAGACAGTGGCATGAGCTGTGCCGAGGAATTTCAATGCCCGCAGGGTCCATGGCTGCCTGCAGAGGCTGGGCACAGCGGGATGGCTCCTGTCTGAGCTGCCCAGCAGGTCACTGTCACCTGTCATACAAGCAGAGGTCACTGTGCTGGAGCAGAGCTGCTGACCAGGTGCAGAGTGGGGGGTCCTGGGGATGATGGGGAAAGGTGGAGAGCCCTCACCCAGCCCATGCTCCTTGGGATAAACCCACAAAATGAGGCACAGTGATCTGCTGGGGTCCTGGGACCAGCTGGGGGCCCCGAGGGAGCAGGGGGAACACAGGGAACAGAGGCAGTAGCAGTGATGCTGTGCCTGTGTCAGGGCTGGTGGGGGCAGGTGCTGCACAGGGAACACAACCAGCTCCCACCACTCCTGTCAAGTGAAGAGAGAAGGACTCAGCGCCGGTTAATTATTTAGATTAGAGCAATCCAAAGGGGATTAAAATATGCCTGGAAAACGTTGATTTGACAAGTGTATCTGGGGGGGTGACAGTGCTGCCACCAAGCCCCCTGCCTCTGGCTGTCCCATAGGGGAGCTTGCTTGAGGCTGGGGAAGCTGAAGGGGGCCACAGCCCCTTCTTTTCACTGGGTGCAGAAAACAGAATATGTTTTCCTTTTTCTCTGCCTGAGCTCTGTTAGCAGCTTAGAGTGTGACTGGAAAAGCAATGGAGCTGGGAGAGGGAATCCCACCATCACACAGCCTCAAGAGAGGGAATATTTGATGAAGCTGAGTCCTGTGAAGAGAAAGCAGAGGCTGTTACCATCACAGATACTTCAGCACAGATGCCACAGAAGAAAGAAACCGGGCTTTGTAAAGAGCCTTTGTATTATTTCCTGTCTCTCCAGCTTCACTGAAGTGAAAATGAGGCATTTTTTTTAGAGCAAGGGAAAAAAAAAAGGCAGAACAACTTTTTGTCTCTGCTGAAAGCTTGGTGCTGTGCTTTAACTCTTCCCTGAGCTCATCTGCCGAAGACAGCCTCCTTGCAGGCTTTCTGGGCTTCAGTGCAAAATGGATTTTCTTTAGCAGACCCTGGTGAGTCACTTCTCTTAGCAGATATATCTGCTGGGCTGGCGGAGGGGAGCTCTGCTCTGCCTGCCTGGAATCAGCATTGAGTGGCTGCAGATGAAAGACGCCAAATGCCATCGATCACACAGTCCCTGCAGGGCCAGGGAAAAGCAGCTGGCAGTTCTTCAGCTCGACCCATGTGCTACCAGGTGGCCCCTTCCTCCCCTTCATTCGAGGCATTATTCTGACTCGCTTTCTCCAGCTAGGGCTGGCTCCAAAGCCGTGCCAAGAGCTCAGCTTCTCTTGGAATTGAGAACTTTCTAAGTTCGAGCCAAGGCTTTTGCACCCCTTGCAGCCATCACAGACGAATGAAGAGCTCCATTCTCTCCTTTATTTTACTTCTTCCAGAGCAGGAGCACACTAGCTTTGTGCAGGGCAGGGAAGAGCAGGAGGAGGGAGCAGCCCAACTGTGTGACACATCATGGAGAAGAGGACGTGCCTCTGCACTCCTGCCTCTGCTCCCAGGGAACTGCCTGAACAGAGAGCTCATGATCCACCCTGGTAGCCCCGGACAAGCTGCACCTGCACATTGACACCTGTGAAAAAAATCCCCCAAATAGTGCTTTTTACCTGGATTTTCTAATAGGAACCACAGGAGGGACCAGATGCTGATCCTTGCTGTGGTGGGTGAGGAAGATCACTGAAATCCTGCTGGCACATTCTGGGCTCTTGGGGAAGCCTCCACATTCTGGATCCAATGTGTTCTGGATCCAATCCATTTCTGGCCCATCCCCTGTGTGTCTAGGTTGTGATGCTTCCCATGGCATCATTCTCCTTCCTCTTGCAAGCTTGCCTGACCAGGTTGGGATAAGGATTTTCTCCTTTACTTCTGGTTGTTGGGAGAGAGCCACAGCTCTGGTACGGTGAGAAGGTGAGGCATAACTGCCTAAAGTATTCCACTCTCACCTACAAATAATGCAGGACACTCCAGGCCAGAACTGCTACAATTCACAAGGCCATGAGATTAAAGGATGTTCAAGAAGAAAACCCCGAAGTCCCATAAACTTCATACATTTCTATTTATTGTAGAATATTCTACAGTTTCTACATACATATTTCTCCATATCTACGTACGTGTGGTACAAGGGGGAACGGCTTCACACTGACAGAGGAGAGATTTACTTTTGGTATTAGGAGGAAATTCTTCACTAGGAGAGTGCTTGAGCCCTGGCAGAGGTTGCCAAGAGAAGCTATGGTTGCCTCATCCCTGAAAGTGTCGAAGGCCAGGTGGGATGGGGCCGGTTACTTCAAGGGCAGATGTCCCATCACAGACTGGAGCTAAGGTGAAAATTTCAGACTGTCATCAGAAGATGAGGAGGAAGAGGAGGATAAGGTGACATGTGCTGAGGAGGCCCCACCCATATAATCAGCTACCTGAGGATGAAAAATGATGTGTTCATTTCACTGACAGTTCCTGCCTTATTGCAGGGATGCATTGAACATGGAAGGTTGCCATGAGGGGCCCTACACGGCAAGTGGCATAAAGTATTGAGAGACAAGGTGGATCAAATCAGGCTGCAGAGCTGAAGAGGCTGGAACAGCTACTCCAGAGCATCCCCTACTCAGCTCTGTGTGGGTGAGAGAGGGGTTTGAGTAGAGTAGTGGAATAACAGAATCACAGAATGTCCTGAGCTGGGACCCACAGGATCATCCAGGCCAGACCCCCCAACAATCCCAGCCTGTCCATCCCTGGCAGCGCTGTCCAAACGCTCCTGGAGCTCTGGCAGCCTCGGGGCCGTGCCCATTCCCTGGGGAGCCTGGGCAGTGCCCAGCACCCTCTGGGGGAAGAACCTTGCCCTGAGCTCCAGCCTGAGCCTGCCCTGGCCCAGCTCCAGCCCTTCCCTGCTCCTGTCCCTGTCCCAGGAGCTGAGATTGGAGCTGCCCTCGGGAGGAGCTGCAGATGCCTGTGGGGGTCTGAGCTCTGCCCTCTTCTCCAGCTGGGCAAACCAAGCACTCTTCAGCTGCTCCTTCTATGGCTTCACCTTGAGATTCTTCATCAAAGAATAACCTGAGCTGGAAGGAACCCAGAGGGTTCCCAGAGTCCAAGTCCACTCCAGTAGAGCTGGGTGAAGACTTTTCTCCTTGGCTCCTCTGTACAATAGGATCTGTATTCATGCCTGCCTAGTGGAGCTGGTGTTACTCCCACAGACTGCTCCTTGTCACTTGGATCCCACGACCATTCGTTTGACTGCAATTTCACAGCATATGGGCAAACTCAGCTGTAGAACTAACATCTCCAGCACCAAGCTGCTGCCTGTGTGGGGACAGACAGCTACACAGGCAGCTACATTTATATGGAAGCTGACCTTGAGTGATGAACTGTGGGATGAAAATTGAATTAGAAAAATAATCAGCTTTCACTGTTGTTGTGCAAAAACCAGAGGAGCAGCAGCAATCATGAGCAGCCACATCAACCTTTCCACTAGCATCCCAAGGTAACATTCCATTCCCAGAGCTCTCTGTCAGTCCTGGTGTTTTGTGTCAATGAGGCCTGAGCACTTCTCTGGGATTAAGCACAGGCTGAAGAGCTGTGTGGGGTGGCACACACAGTAGGGGAGCTCAGATCCTGCAGCCTCATGTCATAGATCCTATTGTGTGTTTTATGGACATGGAGAGGCTCATGTTTCCTGTGCCTCTGCTCCATGCCAGGGCTGAAGAAACTGATCCCTGGCAAGGATGCTCTTGGCCAGCCTTCAGAGACCCTGAGGCTGCATGGAAATCTTATCAGCAGAGACAGATGGGGGTTTAAAATTGAACTGCAACATAAAATTCTGCTGTGAGCTGTCATATCCGTGGTGTTTTATCATGACATCTCTCTGTCAAATGCATTGCTATTGTTTTATATCAATCACATCAATGAATACAAATTTTATATACATTTATGCAAAATTTCAATTTCTGCTTACATTGCCTGGGTCTTAGAAATCACATTACTTACATTTTTCAATAGAAGCCTTGCTTTTTCCTGTAGGAGAACTATCAATAGTTTGATGTTTTTTATGTGGATCACTTTCTCAGTGAAAACATTTGTAAAGCTTTATTCTCGTAGTCTATCTACTTCAGTGTGGTGAAGTCATAAACTACTGTGGAGAGGGTGAACTTGGCACGATCCTGCAGGGGCAAGCACATGGCTGTAATCAACCCCCATACTGAAAACCTCCTCAGGTCAGGAAGAGGAGAGCAATAACGAGGTGGGAGAAAGGATGAAAAAGTGGAAAGTGAGGAGCTGTTTCTGTTGAACTTCTTCTCCTTCTTATTCCTCTTCTTCTTCGTCTTCTTCTTGACCATTGTTACTATTTTCAGTATTGGTTGTTGGCATTTTATGTGCCCTGGAATTGTTCTGGGTGCTTGTTCTGTGGATTTGGCACAAGACAGACATCCAGATCCTCTGTGTCTGCCTGTGGCCCTCCTACAAGGATGGCCCATGCATGGACGACCTGTCAAGAGTGAATTCTGCTGAGTGCCCCAGAGGCTGCTCTATGTCAAATATGCCTTGTTGTCCTCCTGAAACAGCCTAGCTGTACCCAGAGCTCCAGGAGGGGCAGAGAAAAACATTTGGGATCCCCAGGAGCTGCAGTTCATGCCTATTCATCAGCAGGGTTCTTACCAGAATGGTGATCCTGGGTTTAGTCTGATTAGTGAGACATGCAGAGCCATTTGTTATCTGCTCCTCCAGTGATGCAGGCAGAGCACAGGCCATGCAAAATGTGCCAGGGCTGTGTAACGAGATGATAATTAAGCAATAATATGCAACCAGGGGTGTCAAAGGGTGAGACCAGAGCAAAACACGGCAGCTGCTGTCAGGAGGTGAGTCTGGGCAAGGGAGAAGGATTTTCTCTCTCAGCAGCCTTTATTTCATGGATTTCAGCAGAATGGTTAACAAAGAGCAAAGCCAGGCCATGTGTTCACACAATCAACAGCTCCACCTCACCTGCTGATCCCTGAAAGAGAAACATGAAGACCATGAACAGCAAACTATGAGGAAACCGAGGTAGACTTGGGGAGGGCAAAGCTCCTGCCTGCCCAGGGTTTTCTGCAGTCTGGGAGGCAGAGGACAGATTGCTGTACCTGGGCTGGGAGGCTGCAGCACTGGGAATTTGCTGCAATTGCTGCTGTTTGTCCTCATCCTGGGTTTTACAACCTGGCTACATCAAAGTATGGGCTTTTCACACAGACCCAGCTGGCTCAGAGTTGGACCTCTTCTCTTACTGCTTCATACTTGGCATTACTTGGGCACCTTGCAAATTTTGTCTAACAGGCAAACTGCTCTCCTCCGACCAACCTCCATCTCCATCATC
Organism: Acridotheres tristis; assembly: GCA_037013685.1. Taxonomy (NCBI): domain Eukaryota; kingdom Metazoa; phylum Chordata; class Aves; order Passeriformes; family Sturnidae; genus Acridotheres; species Acridotheres tristis. The sequence goes on from CM072902.1 coordinate 444,323, forward strand.
TCCATCATCTCCATCTCATGTCCATGTCCATGTCCATGTCCATGTCCATGTCCATGTCCATCTCTCTCTCATCATCTTCCTTCCCCACAGTTCCAGTGTTTAGATCAGTCCTTCACGAAATTCCCTCCATCACACTCTTACTTGACGAGAATTCCCTGCCTGTTTGGAGATCTGCTATTTCTGTCCAGCACTCAGCATATTTACAAATGGGCTTTATCAGCATTGGCTGGTAAATCTGTGGCAGGTAAACCTGGTTTTAATCCAAATCTGCAAAACCTGACGTACCTGGGCTCTCTATCCTATCAGCCACATGGGTACTTTCCCTCTCCCCTGCAAATGAGAACAGATTTGCTGGAGCTGAATTCCATAATATTGTTCTGACTGGCCTTGATAATATTCCTAGCCTTTAATTCTTTTTTAATTCAATTCTGTATCACCTTTTCTGCTTCTCTGCCAAGGACTGATATCGCTGGAGAATGTTACCCTGCAAATTCAGCCTTGACACATTAATTTACACTAAGAAACCCCATGTTTTTCTTCATTTACCCAGTGACATATTGAATTTGACCCTTTTTCTCCCTTTTTGTCAGCATCCAAGGATGTAACTGCTCTTATGCTCTTGCTGGGGTGTTAACCAGTGTTCCTGGAAATCTATCTCCCTTGAACGATGGTCAATGCTTTCTCTTGATACATGGACTGTGAATATGATAATGGATCTCAGCTTTCCTCAAGAAATGTTAGAGACAGTTAGCAACACAGTGTGTGTGTTTGTGTTCAACTGTGGGTGGTGTATGAAGCCATAAGAAGCTGCCTCTCTCCTCATCTTGCCCTCAACGCAGGAGTGTGCCCAGCGGGAATGGTGGCACTGTGGCATTGCCTGCACTTCTCTGGGTCCAGCTCCTTCCCCACTGCCCTGCCTACATCCCTCCCCAAACTGCTGCCCTTGAGAAATGGTACCTGTCTTCTTTCCAAATTTCCCATCTTCCTATCACCATGGATTTTGTTATATTAGTGCAACAGGGATTTTTTTTCTTCCATTTTAATCTTCCTGGACATCTGTGCTGCCCCTGCAGCCTCTCTCCATATTACAACGTTCGCACCCTTAGTTTCTGTTTTCGCTTTGGCTTGTCTTTGCAGGTGCTTAGGAAGCCCAGGTGGGACTGGGGGCCACCCAGGCTCTCCTGCTGGCAGTGCTGATCCCAGAAGTGAGCTGGGCTTAGCAATTGGAGCTGATACTCCTGGCACTGTAATTACATTGTGAAGACACTTGAAAGTTTCTGTTGTTAAATATTTAATGCTGTAAGAGGAGTAAGACCCTGAATGTGAATTTTCTGATGAATGTCGTGCTCACCTGTGGATGTGTTGAGAGCCTCCCCTCTCCTCCCAGACACAGTGACCATGAATATTCATCCTGTTCCCTCCAGGGCTTGCCTCCTTTGGTAGGCTGCCAGGAGCTACACTCTGGGAGCTCAGATAAGCAAGGAGACTATGGGGCATTTAGCAGGACAGGCGATGTGCTGAGAATGACTGTGACAGGGAGATGGTGTGACAGTAATTGAGACCCCGTTTCAGGGGTGTCAGTGTGTGCCTGCCAGGGACACACCAGAGCCAATCTGGCTTGCTCGCCTGGAGCAGGAGATGGGCTGTGCAGGGGGCAGTGTGGGCTCAGTGGATGCAGGCTGTCCGTGTCCAGCCCACACTGAAGATAATGATCATTTACAGTGGCTGCTCAGTCCTAGGGCAGCATCATCTGCACCTGCTGTGGTACTGCAAGTCCTTTGGGCTCTGCAGTGAGGGGAGAGGGGCATGGACAGGCAGGGCTGGGCAACCCCCTTCTGTCTCTTCTGGTGGGTTCTTGGCAAAGAAGTCTATGACTTTGCTTAATGGCAGCTCGAAAGACTGTGAAATTGGTTTGCACCAAATGGAAACAGAACCCCTGGGCTGTGTTTGCATGACAAATGGAACCTGGGGTTGGTGTGGAAGGACACTGCCTCAGGTGCTGTTGTGGTTCAATATGGCCAGGAAAATGCTAAAGCTTTATGAATTTTATTTATAACCTTGATTTTTGTCCTCTCTGGCATTACTCCTTCATCCAGGGGACCTAACAGGGGATGTTTCTGCTGTGAAAGGAAATGAGGCAGAGCTTTGCAGCCTGACAGTGTATGGGACTGTGCTCATCAACTGTGGGCACTGGGCAGTTCCCATGTCAGTCTCTGGAGACTGGGCTCACCCTGCTTAACAAAAAGAGGAGAAATGAGGATGAGTCTCCTGGATGGTCCTCAAACAAACTGACTAGCACGTGCACTTGCACCATGTCCCTGTCCTACAGTGGAGAGGGGTCATTCCCAGCTGTGAAAATTGGGAGCCATGTCCCTCTTTAAAATAAACATTGCTGTGTTGGCATCTATCCCTTGAGAGAGCCCAGTGGGACAAATACCCTCTGCTTCCTCTGTGATCAGTGGGACAATGAGATGAATTTTTGAAATTACAAATTTTGTCCACATTAGGAATTCCCCGATTCTCTGACTGTGAAATAAAAAAATCACCAGAAAACTTTCAGAAACCACTCAACTTGTGATTTTCTTGAGCTTTTTCTTTGCAGTTACAGCATTTCAAGGAAACTGTAGGTCTCCTTTTTCTGGTTATTTTTCTTGCAAAAATCTAAGTTTGTTTCACTGAGAAAAGGAGAAAAGGTTTTGATAGCACAGCCTGAATCACCTTTAATTTATCACAGACACCAGTTTGTCCCAGCTGGGATGGCAGCTTTGACAGCCAGCCCTTACTGATAGAGTCAGCACTGCTTCCCATGTGTGTGACTGGGTGAGTCAGATTTGGGACGAGAGCCACACTGTGCTGTCCAGCACAGCTGCACTGATCTCTAGGCAGGTTTGCTCTTTTCTACTCTTGATCACTGTGTTAAATCCTCCAGCACTGGCACCCAGACACAGGCTCCTGGGGGTAAAGAGTGGCTGATTGGTCCTTCAGGTCAGCACCCTCACAAAGGAAGGGATTCATCTTCCTGCTGGCTCAGCAGGAATGTGGAAAGCCTGTTTTCACCCCATCTGTCATCTCCCTGGGAGGTGACTGTGCCTGCTGGGGTGCGCTTTGTTCTGCATCAGCTGGAGGAAGTGCTGTGCCTTGGGGCTCCCCCTCCTCCCTTCCACTGTCCTTTGGCTTTAGGAACACTCCTGGTGTGGCTGTGTGACCTCCTGTACCCCATGGCCACCCCATGGTACTGTGACACCCCTCCTGTAGCCTTTGTGGGGAGGGGCCCAGCACCACCACAGGGTAGCAGTGGCTTGCTCCAGTTGGACACAGCAAGGAGGCACCTTCCTGCAGGCTCTCTTTGCACCAGTGGTCCAGAGTGGGGCATCCCTCGGCTCAGCTTACACCCCAGAAACACATTTACACCCAGCTGCACTGGAAATGGACCTGTGACCACAGCCCTGCTTGGGGCTCCTCACATCAGCACACAGCCCTCAGGTGAAGAGAACAGCTCCCTTCTGTGCTGACAGAGACTGCCAGAGCTGATGGATGGACAGACATAAAAAGCTCCACTGACATGGAATAGACATAGGAATTAAGGTTTCTGAGCATGGAGGATCTCAGAGCCAGTAGGCAAAGGTCTGGCGACCTTATAGGACACAGTGTGGCAGTGACAGGCAGTCAGGGCTGTGTCTTCAGCAACTGCATTTGTTTTCCTGTTCCTCAGCAGTACCAGCACGGCCCTGGCTGGGGAATGTGTGTGAATGGACCTTTCTGCACATACTCCAAACCAGCCTGTGGAGCTGCCCGGGGAGCAGAGAGCCTCGGGAGCCCGCTATGGGCGCATGGACAGCAGCTCCAGCTTTGAGCAGGACAGGATTTCACCTGGAAGTGCACAGCTATTCCAGCAGCCTTTGGTCCCCAGGCCCTGGGTGACAAGTGCACTGAAAGGACGTCTGTTAGAGCTGGCAGGACCTTTTCACATGGGGTGAAGGTGGAGAGTTTCTGAGGCTGCTTTCCAGGAGTCCAGCCACACCCTGCTTTTGTAGTATCACAGAAGCACAGAATGTCCTGAGCTGCAAGGGACCCACAGGATCATCCAGGCCAGCCCCTGTCCTGCACAGACCCCCCAACAATCCCAGCCTGTCCCTGGCAGCGCTGTCCAAACGCTCCTGGAGCTCTGGCAGCCTCGGGGCCGTGCCCATTCCCTGGGGTGTCTTTGGCTTTGCCAGAGATGAATGGCACACATGAAGACGGAAATCTCCCTGCACGAGCTTTGGGCAGAGCTGTTTGGTGGATGGTGTGGCTCTGGATGTGGTGCTGGATGACTAAATCTGAGGGTGAATGCAGCGGAGATGACACTCTGACTCAAGGTTAGATTTGATTTATTATTTCCAGGACCCTTTAGCACAGCAAAACTTTTTGAGTTCACTGCAACAGGCACTCTTTGTTTTACTACCTTTATAAATCACCTGAGTGTGCAGAAATGTAGGAACAGAAAACATTAGAGTGGAATAAACAATTGCTAACCAGTGAGGCAAAAGAATCAATATTCATAAGATAAAGCACCAGTGTAAAGTGAATGATGATAATAAAGAGGAAATGAAACAAATCAAGGGGTGAGACTCCCAAAATCTTACTGCCTAAACAAACCATGCCTGAAGAGTTGCTGTGGACTGTGGCCCTTACTGAAGGGCAATGGCCAATGAACCTGGACACAACTGGCACTCAGGATGGCTTCTTGGCTCAATCTAATCCTTCTTAGATGTGCAGAAGAGTGAACCTCAACTGCATTTAACTGGGGATCAAGGGCATGAGGTGGTAATGGGGTGGGGAATAAGAGAGGGGATTTCAGCTTGGGAAGACACTCCTGCTGGTGCAGGATGAACCTGATGGTGACAACAGTGTCATCTGAGGGGGAGAAAGCAAGGGAAAGGCTTTGCAGAGCTTTTCAGCAGCATGAGCAGCTCCCATAATAGGTGGGAAGAGGTCAGAGACATTGCTGGTACCTCTCTGCCACTGGCATTCAGCTGCAGGGACACTGGGAGGAGGAGTGCAATCCCTCTGCCTGGCCTGGGACAGGTTGCATGGCCAGGAGTCCTAGGCCCTCTTGGAACCTGTTTCTGGAACCCACTTGCAGCTGAGGCACCTTCCTCACCTTCTCCAGAGCCTGGGACTGGTCCTGGGCACCGGTCCTGACCACGACAGAGCAGCAAGACCCTGGTGAACAGGGGACTTTCGGGAAGGGCCTAAGCAAGGAAAAGTTCTCTGTGCACTCTGTGAAGTTTTCCATGTCTGGGAAACCATGGCTGTCAGCCAAGAAGTTGGCTGGGAATCAGGCTTGGATAAATTTGGGCAGCATCATGCAAAGATTAGGATGCTGAGGGCTGAGTGTGTGTGTGTCTGAAGCCAGCAGGTGCAAACTGACTGGAGTGGTCCAAGGCCACCAGCCTCTGGGGTGGGAACATCTCCAGGTGGGACCAGGCCCCTCCCTTGTGGCAGTTTCCTTCCAAGGGTGAGGTGTGAGACAGCAAGAGGAAGCTGTTACTGAAGGAGCATCAAGTTTCATGGAAAGGCATCTCACAGGTCCCTCCATGATGCCTGGTTTTGGGAACTCTGTTGTCTGGAAAGCCTTGGTGTGATCTGAGAACCTCCTGCTGCCCGTGGAGCCGCAGGCTCAGGCCCATCTCACCCGGGACTGCAGCAGCAGTGCAGCATCCTCGCTGCCACCCCGGCACTGCAGGAGGGCATCCAGGACACAGGGAAGGGATGTCACCCTCTGCAGACACTGACAGCCCCTCAGATGGGCCAAACCCCAAAGCAGCCTCTGTAGCATCCCCTGTCCCAGCCCGGCAGTGCCTGCAGTGCCCAGCCCCACGCAGGGTTTGTGCAGCCTCAGGCACATCCCAGAGCTTGTCTGTGACACCGGGGACAGGCCTGCACTGCCACTGGAGCTGGCTTTGGTAAAGGTGGGTGTCCCTGTACCCTGGGCAGGGAGGGAAGCACTAACCTGACATCAGGGGCTGGGGGGACACAGGAGAAGAAGTGACCTGCCCAGGGAGCCACACAGAGAGCTGAGAAGGACAGTGACCAAGAGAAATGGGCAGAGATGCTGAAGAGAGCAGCTGAGCTGCACAAACAGACATAGATAACTGTCAAACCATGTGCCAGATAAATCACTAGAAAACTCCTACCTGGCACACACGGAGATCTCTATAAACAACCTAACCCAGCAAACTCTTTTGAGGAAAAACTTGAAAACTTTGATCATTGTTGCCATGGTGATGCAATTGGGAATAACTGTGGCAGAGTATTTTTTATCATCAGTCTTTGTAATAAACAAATAACCTGCAGTATACTCCAAAAAAGGGATAGAGCTGGGCTCAGGCCATCTAATCATCAGACCCAGAGGCTGCAACTAATAAATCAAGGAAACAGGAAGATTGTGAATTCCACCAGAGGTCACTTGGTTAAACCAAGTGCAAGCGTGGGAGACAGCTGGAGCTGGTGGGGAGTGAATTAAAGCCAGCTCTGGTCACTGTCAGCACTCAGGCTCTGCTTTATGGTGATAGGCAGCTCATCTCCCAGAGCTCCCAGGAAATACAGCTGGCATACCAGGCAGGGGGTGGCTGTCTCGGGGAGCTGCTGCCCCTGGGGAAGGGGCTCCTCTGCCCTGGGTGACAGCCAAGAGTTTGACTCCGGCAGAAACACGAGCAGCCCCTGTCTTGCCAGAGGTTACGATCACTGCACTTTGAAGTTTGCTACTGCCCACACATAGTTGGAGCAGACTTAACCTCTTGTGTGTGTGCTGGCTCCGTGGTCCTTGTGCATCTCTGTGATCCCAGGCAATTAGAAAATTCCTGGATTCTGCAAGCCATGGATCCAAAACAGCAATTGCTCATGCAAAAAAAGTTGCACATCTGCTAAAGAAGCCTCTCACTTATGCTTCTGCTCCATACTGGATTAAAAGTAAGAGGATGAGCACAAAGCTTGAGACTCACTCCCTGTGAGATTGGTACTCCATAGCGAGTGGCACTCGTGTCCATGGATCCCTGTGGGGTTACCTGTGCTGGTTCCCTGTCAGGAGATGATGGCTGTCGCTGCTGGTGAACAGGATCCTCGGGAGAAAGGTGGCAAGATGAGACAACAGGAGAGTGGTGAGGAGAAGCCTGGTTTCTTCACTCCACCCCAGGCTGTGCATGTTACCTGTGCCTGGCACCTGAGTGTATTGAGGGGAGGGTGCCTTTCCACATCCCTGCAGTCAGGGGTGAGGCAGCCCTGGGCTGCTCAGTGCTCTCAAGAATGAGAGCAGACACAGAGCATATCCCAGAGAGCAAATAAAGCCCTGGAAAACCTGGTAATCCAGCAGATTTGTGGGAGAACTGCCTCCAGGGAGTGCTTGTTCCATGTGAGTCTCTGGATTCGTCTTTGGGACACGATTCCTGTGGCTTCCTTTTCTCAGATGTGCTTGTTCCAGTGTGGCAACTGGACTGACAAGGAAGGAGAGCTGGGAGCTCACAGACAGAAGGGATGTTCTGCTCTGAGTCACCTTTACCCCAAGTGTAGCCATCTCCTGCAGCTCCTCTGACTCTTACTTCTGGCATGGATGTAATAAAAAATACCCAGCAAAATTTATCTGTGAACATGAAACAATTCCTAGCCCCAGTCCTGAGAATCCCATCTACTCTTCCAGCAAAGCCCTGTCCTCTGCAGGGCGAGGTCTGATCCCACAGGTCACTGGTGTCACACAGGTGGTGGCTGTGCAGAACAGGATATCCAACACAGAGCACCTACTGTAACCCATGTTCCTCTTTAATTCAAAAATTTAATTCCTTGGCTTAGAACAACTCTAGAGCTGCAGTGCTTCCATCCTGCCAAAGCATCCCATCAGCTCAGGTTTATCCAGGGGAAACTGAGCCTCTCTCAGCCTAATTAGTGCCTGTGAATGCCCTGCCCTGCATGACTCTGTCTGGAGATGGTGCAGTGGATGATGCTTGGAGAGCCTCCCATCCTCTCTTCACCCAGCAAAATGCTCTGCTTCAAAGCCAAACTGCATCCTTGCATTCTATTGGTGTCATTCCACCATAGCCTGGCATTTAATCCTGTCAGACAACTCCTGTTCTTTCACTGACACTCATGGTCTGTGCAACTCCCTCAGCTCTGTCCTGCATCTTTGGGGAAGAGGAATATCTGGTGTGGCAATTTCTGAGTGTGAAGCACAGCACCCCTCCACACACCCCACGTCTCCTGCTCACTCACCTCACCAGGAGTTCCTGCCCCTGCTCTCCCTGGGCTGGCACAGCCTGACATGGCCTTTATGAAGGTTTGGCTGCTAATGAACAAATGTCAGCATCTCTCAGTGTGCAGGAGGCTATGAAAACACCAGATGTGTGTGTGCTAGGGTTGCAATCTCAGAAAGCAGGAAATGAGACACAAACTCTTTGTGTTGTGTCACCCCTCTGCTCTGTGGAGGATTTAAAGTCCCTGCTCTTCACCAAGATCAAGGGGGAAAGGAGAGATTATGTTTTAGGTGTGGATTAAACAAAAATCACAGAGAGGTGGCTGCAAGAGACATCATAGTTTGAGCAGCAGGAGAGCTCAACTTTACAGCTTGGAGCTCATTCTAAAAATAATTATCTCCTGGGAGTTAATTGTCTGGAAGCTTGGACTGAGTGGTGGTTTCAAACTCCTGTGTTTGAGTATCTCAGATCTAGTCCTGGGGCAAGTGCAGGGGAAAAAATGACACAAGTGTGTGTCACTCAGGAAAACATTTTGCCCACATAAGGGATCAGGTGTGAAAACTCCCCGAAAATTGCACCTGCTCAGCAAAGGTCACTCTCTTACCTATTCATTGTAACAGGGCAGAACTTGATTAGAATCAAAGACTCATTTAGGTTGGAAAAGCCCTGTAAGGCCATTGAGCCCAACTGCTAATCCAACATCACCATATTGACCACATTCTCTCCCAGGTCTGCCATCACTGAAATAAAGAACAGGGCCATGAAATCTGCCATGTTTGTGACTCTAACACTGAAGCAAGAACCACTGGCCACCAAGAAAGAGATAGGTGACAAGGAAGAGAGGGCCTGTACCCTCATAGCCATGAGCAGATCCTGCAGCTCGGGCCACCCAGGAGAAGTAGAGAACAGTGTGGGCATCACCAGAGCAAACAAAAATGGCCTTGGAAAGCCTGCTTGACAATTGTGGTGTGTGTGCAGGCACACAGGTGCATCCTTGGCATCTCCTTGGCCATGATTTAACCCCTGCTGGACAATTGCCATGGTGCCCTATGTGAAATAAATCCTCCCTTCTTTGCCAAAAGAAGCCTTACACTAGTCACACCCATCGAATGTGAGCTGAAGGTGCAAGCCATCAAAGACCTGTTGCAAAGCGTAAATTTTCCCCAGTGTCCCAAGACCAAATTTCCCAATTCCTTCTGGTGCTTTCCAAAGCACCTTCCCCTTATTAGAGCTGTGAAGAGGGCTACCTAATTCTTTTTAATATTCCCTGTTGTAGGAATGATTTTCTGCTCCTAGCAGTGCTTCTAGATAAGCAAGGCAACTTTTGAACCATTGTTTTCCAGGTTTGTAAACACTTTTTCTAACGTCTAGGACATTGTATAACTTTCCCTTTTGGGAGCATGAACCTGTTTCAATAAAAATAAGTTATCACTGTCGTGGTTTGACACTGGCCAGGCACCCATTTAAGCCATTCATTCACCCTATCTTGCTCTCAGCTGGGCTGAGGAGAGGGGAAAAAAAATTAACGAACAGCTTATGAGTTGAGATGAGGACTGGGAGACAAACACTCTAAGGGCAAAACAGGTTCAAATTTAAAAGTATAAAGCAAATTTATTATTATCAGAGTCAGAGGAGAATAATGAGAAGTAAAATAAGCCTTTTAAACACCTTTCCCTCTCCAGCCCCGCCCTCTTCCCCACTGACAGCACAGGGAGACAAGGTGTGGGGTTTTGATCAGTTCATCACTCGAAATCTTCTGTTTGCTCAGGGAGAGGAGTCTTTCCTCTATTATACCATGAGATCCCTCCCACGGGCAAACAGTCTTCCCAAAACTGCTGTGGTGTGGGTCATGGTCCATGGGGTGCAGTCCTCTGAGGACAGGCTGCTCTCCTTTGGGAGCAAGGGCTCTCCTGCTCTGTCTCTGGAAGCAGGACTCTCCTGCTCTGTCTCTGGAAGCAGGGCTCTCCTGCTCTGTCTCTGGAAGCAGGGCCCTCTCTCTCCATTTGGGTCTCCCACTGGCTCACAGCTTTCTCCAGCATCCATCCCCTCCAGCAGGAGCACTTTTCCCATAGGCTGCATGTGAATTTCTGCATCCCCTGTGGGCCTCATGCATCCCAAGGGGACAGTTTGTTTCACCGTGGTCCTCCCCACAGCCTGCAGAGGAATCTCAGCTCTGGTGCTTGGAGCACCTCCTGCCCGTCTTTTACCCACTGACCTTGGTGTTGCCGTGTTGTTTTCCCTCACATGTCCTCACTTGCTCCTCTTCTCTGACTAGAAAACACCTGCTGCTCGTAGGTTCCATTGCCACCAAATTCTACTGATTCAAAGATTCCTGTGGGACCCCACAGCTCTGAGAGGTGATCCTGTCTGGGTTCCACACTGGGGAACGGCTCCTCGTGTTCCTGCTGCTGTCCCTCGGCCCTGCCACCCTGGTGTGGCAGCGGTGGCCGCGGCGCTGGCGCTGCTGAACGCCTCTCTGCGTGCAGGGACCGGCAAGGAGGAGCCGCCAGCCCTGCCCTTTGGGCCACAGCAGGGCTGGCCAGGAGTGGCCAGGCAGGCAGGGCTCGCCCTGGGCCGTGCTGAGATAGCCCCGATGGCCACGACACCTCGCCACCCCTGGGAAAAACTGCCCATGTGCTGTTTTGATTTTCTTCATGTCATGATATGTCATCACAGAGACATTACCAGCATCAGTGATTGAACCAGCAGAGATTGGATCTGTCAGACATGATGGAAACTTCTAGCAGCTTCTCACAGCAGCCACTTCTGTGGTCCTCCCCCGCTACCAAGATCCAGGCTGTGCCAAACCAACACAACTAGAATGTGAAATTAATATATTGATAACCTCTGATGCAGTTGGTCGGAAAGTGGTGCAAGTAATGCCAAGGTCATGGATGGGCCATCCACTTAAGAATTGGATTTGGTAATCTTTGTGGGTCTCTTCTAACTCAGTTCTCTGTGATTCCCCTGCAGGAATTGTTTATTGGAAGGAGGGCAGGACTGAAAGCATTTCCCAAGGTGGAAAGGGATCTCAGGACCTGCAGGCTGGGAGAGGTTCCATGTCCAGGCCATGCCCCAGCTCGCCCATATCCCTCCCTCCCAGCAAGGGTGACCCCCCAGCACTAGTTCTGGGTCATCATTCATAATCTGACTGGGCACCTCAGTCAGCTCCCCAAAATGTTTTGCTGGCCACGTTTGTTCAGTTCCTGTGTCAGATTCGTTCTCCCTCTGAGGAGAAAAGAGCCTGCTGAGCAGACAAGTGCTAAAATCACCCACTCTCAGCATCTATACCAAAGTCACCCTGTGTTCATCCCTGTGTTCATCTCTCTCTTCATCCCTGTTTCTCCTTCCAACCATCACTGAGCCCTTTGGGAGAGATGAAGGAACAAAACCCTGTAAGTTAAATGATAACATGTACATTCTGAATCCTATTGTGAAGTGCAGTGGGCAACCAGCTGAACTCTTCTGAATGACTCATGAAAACCAATCAGAAACCCTTTTAGGAAATGACCCAGATAAAGAAATCAGAATCTGCTCACAGACAATTTGCAAACCAAAGAACGAGTCCAGGGAACCTGTTTCTCAGGGCCTGACTCATCCTCTCTAGTATCGTTTTTCCTTTTTTCCTTTGAACAGTTAAAAAAATTTGTATGAAATTGCTAGAGTATTTTATAGCTATTACTCACCAGCTCAACATGATTAAATGCAACCTATAATACACATAAAGAGGGCAAATTTTCCAAAAATTGTCAGACTAGCTCAGGAAGTAAATTTCTCAGGAGCCTGAAGTGTTGGAAATGTTGAGGACTGCAACACATCATTTTGAGGCTCTGTGCCACCTCAGTGCTTCTCCTCAGCTCTCAGGGCTGCTGAGGCAATTCAGAGGGTTGCTTACACTGCCCAGCCCTCTTCAGGTTTTGCCAGCTACAAGGTAGAGTCTCTTTTAACTTAAAATTCTCTTTTAGGATGAAACCTTTAAATTCAGGTAGCCTCAGAGGATAGTCTCATCCTTTAGCTGGCTCCAGTGATGAGAGAAGGACTCACCAGGTGCTTGATGTTGAAGGACTGCTCTGCCCCAGGATAAGCTTATCCTGGTGGAGGCTTCTACCTCCAAGGCAGGACCTGCTTGGAGGCTAAAGTTACAGAATCACAGAATATCCTGAGCTGGAGGGACCCACAGGGATCATGGATCCAGCCCCTGTCCCTGCACAGACCCCCCAACAATCCCAGCCTGTCCATCCCTGGCAGCGCTGTCCAAACGCTCCTGGAGCTCTGGCAGCCTCGGGGCCGTGCCCATTCCCTGGGGAGCCTGGGCAGTGCCCAGCACCCTCTGGGGGAAGAACCTTGCCCTGAGCTCCAGCCTGAGCCTGCCCTGGCCCAGCTCCAGCCCTTCCCTGGTTGCTGTCCCTGTCCCAGGAGCAGAGATCAGAGCTGCCCTTCCTCTTCCCCTCACAAGGAAGTTGCAGCCTCTGGTGAGGTCTGACCTCAGTCTTCTCCAGCTGGACAGTCCAGGTGCACTCAGCTGCTCCTCATATGGTTCCCCTCATGGCCCTTGGCCATTCTCATGTCCCTCCTTTGGACACTCTCTAATGGCTTCACATCCTTCTATTGCAGAACAGAGCAGGACAGTTCCTCTCATGAGATCTTATTTTTCCTCCTGAAACCAGGTGTCGTGGTTTGGGCTGCGGCACAGCTGATTTTCTTGCCAGTGGCTGGAATGGGACTATGTTTTGGGTTTGTGCTGAGCACAGGGTTGATCATACAGAGATATTTTTGTTGTTGCTGAGCGTACCCAGAGCTGAGGCCTTTTCTGCTTTTCCTACAGCCACCCTGGGGAGGGGCAGCCAGCAGGGAAAGCTTGAGCAGGGCTTCACCCATGGGAGGTTGGGAAGGGACACAGCTGGGGTAGGTGACCCCAACCGACCACAGGGATATTCCAGACCGTGTGACATCATGCTCAGTATTAGAGTATGAGGAAAGAGCAGGAAGGTGGGGACATGCAGAACATTTGTCTTTCTAAGGAACCATTGCACGTGATGAAATCCTGCTTTCCCAGAACTGTCTGAGCACCTGCCTGCTTGTGAGAAGCAGGGAATTAACTCCTTGTGCTTCTTGCTTTGTGTTTTTTCTGTGGCTTTTGCTTTCCCTATTAAAATGTCTTTAACTGAATATTTGGTTTAACTCTGATAATAGTACAGATGACCATGGCTTAAGGCCATGGGAAAGCCTTTTCAATAGTGGTGAGTAAAAAACCACCCCCAGAATCCTCTAGTTCTACTATGTTCATCATTGCCAGAAGGTCCTCTGCTTCCCTTGTAATCATTAGTTTCTTTTTGATGCAATAATTTTAGTATTCCTAATCACTCTTCCCTATTGGATACTGTCTCTAAACCCTGCCCTAATTCCTCCCCTCCTCCAAGTTTATAAATACTCCTGCCCTGCCCTTACACCTGCTTTTGTCCATTTGCCCTCGTGCATGGAACCAGCCTCCCTGTACCATCTTTACTGGTTTGTTCAGTACAAACTCTTCGGCTTGCTGTTTGTTATTTTCCAGTATTAAAGTTTTTAGTTCCCAAATAATCGGGTCAGATTGTCTTTCTACATAAAATTGCCGAGTTCAGTGAAGCCTCTGGCCCCAGTAGCTGGGCTAAGAAGGATCAGAGACTACAGATGAAACCATGAATTTTCTAACTTTTACCCTTCCAGTTTTCTGCCCTGTGTTATTGATGGCTTCCTGGGTCTCGGTGGCTGGCTGGGGTTAAACCTCGACACAAGGATCAGAAATTACAGCTCTGAGAAGAGAAGGTGACTGGGGAGGGATGAATCCCAGCCACAGTCTCGGAAGAGCCTCTTGGAGCTGAACCAGTGGATCTAAGCCAATGAATTTGAGCCAGAGCTCAGGGCATGGGACAAACACAGCTCTGCTGAATTGCTTCTTCCTGGGCAGATCCAGCTTCAGGCCTCCTGAAGGATCAGCAGCTTTGAGTATTTACCCTTGTATGTGTCAGGAGAGGCTGGAAGAGGTGTGATGGAGACAGAGAGAGCCTTTACATCCTGTTTGTCACCCACCTGCCCCTCCCGCTGTGGGATATGAAGCTGCATCCAGGCTGCTTCATTCCACATGTCCAGCACAGGGAAGTCCAGCCTTTTGGCCAAAGCAAATCTTTACCTGATTTGTAAAATAGAGCAAAATTAAAGATATAGCAATATGCTTCTGAGAAATTTCTGAGCAACACATTGTACCAAAGGAAAGCAAACCAAAGAAAGAACTAGGGAGGGAAAGGATTTCTGATCCCCTTCAGGACTGGACCTCAGGGAGCTTGAGCAGCCAGCAGGGAAGACTTGAGCAGGGCTTCACCCTGGCCCTGCAAGCCGGGAGTGTTTGCAAAGAAGGGGTGAGTCAGCAGCTCCTGTTCCCTCAGCAAGAGTCATCCTGGCTTTTAATAGCTCCCCATTAGCTTAGGGAGAAGGAGCAGCTGACCATGAAACAGCAGCAAGGACATCTGAGATGGCCTAAAAATGTAATGTGTGAATGACATGTTTTTAAATAGAGTACACAAAGGGAAAGAGACAACTTGTGTAAATCCAGAGCTGAAAATCCACTCTGGGGGAGTGAGTGAATGTGAGGTGAAGACCGCATTATCACGTTGCTCTCAAGTGAGAGGCAAGGGGTGAGTTGTCAGACCTAGAGCCTTTCCTGGGAAAGGAGTGAAACATTTCCAAATAAAAGACACTTTGAGTGGGAAAGGCTCATGATTCTCTGTACCCATCAGGGTTTCAGCTGGGGGAATGTTCTGGGCTCTCAGCTGTCCACCTGTATCAAACCCCAATGCGTTACAAGAAAAATCACAAATCCTTTCCAAAGTAAATGTCACATTTAGTACTTCTCTCCTTTCAGGATGTCAGCTGCCACAGCAAAGGAATGAGCCGAGCCTGAGATGATTTCTTCCTCAGAAACCCACACCTGGCATTTTTATTACCTTACCTCTTTGGTGGCTTTAACCTATTTGCTTAATATTGTTTTCCAGAAAAACCTCCATGCTCTGGGTTTAAGCTATAATTTGGAGATGACTGTAATTTCCACCTTCTCTTCCTTCCTCTTGTAAAAACAGATATTATACCCCTTCCTCAGCCCCTTCTCACCCTCCCATGTCCCTACAGCTCCCTCAAAGTGATGCAAACATTTCAGAAGCAGCTTCACTGAATCCATGAGTACTCTGGGGGTGTCTGCAGGTGCTGGCATCGGAGTCCCTTCTTCTGGTTTAGCCGTCTCTAACTCATCCCTTCTCACACCTGGCCTGTCTCATCTCTTTGTGGAACATTGCCTTACACAGCTTGTTGTAGTTATTTCTTTATTCGGAGCGTTGAAGGATGTGCTCAGTGCTTCAGCCTCATCTAATGTCATCTGTTATTTGTCGTCACGGTCTCGCCGGGCCACGCTTCCCTTTGTCATCTCCAGCTTTGAAGGTATTTCTGGAGCTTTTTTCCCTGTGCCCTTTCTGCTCCTCGCCAGCCTGGCGTGTGCTGGGAGTGCTGTTTCTGTTCCAGAGTGATTGTGCTGCCGCTCTCCACGCTCCGCATTCACGTGTCCTCACTCCCTTTCACTTCATTCTTAAGCCCTGAAGAGCTCGCAAAAGGTTTTCATTGCAGCCGCAATGGTTTTCTTTCTTCTCCCTTTCCTCTGCATCAGAATCGTTTGCTCTTAAAGGAAGATGTTTTGGCCTGCAAACAAGGGACAGAGATGTGGGGAGATGTCACTGCTGTAGGACACTCCCGAGGCGTCCCTGGGTGCGGTGAACTCTGTCTGAGCTTTCCCGTAAGGCGGGGGGGGGGGGGAGGAATTTGGGAAGGGAGCCGGCAAAATCCGAACTGCACCGTGGGCTCCTCTTTGATCTTCACTCCCTTCCATCCCTTTTGTTTTGATAATCTCACCTCTTGTCAGTAGCCATCTGGGAATGGATTTCCTGCCAGGGTAATTAACTCCTATGGCACTATTCTCTTTTCCCACATAATTTTTTGGCTGTGTTTCAGCCTGGTACAGACACTGGAGGTAGGTGCTGTTAAGGTGAGGAATGGCAGGCTGGCAGGACACGGTGGCTCTGGTGGCAGTGAAGCAGCACTGAGGGTCCTGTGGCCTCGTGTCTGTGTCAGTCACACAGAGATCAGGGGTCTGCAGGCTCACAGGGAACATGGGTTGATCTCACCTGAATGGGGGATGAGCAGAGCAGCAGCTCCTTGGATTGCAGTTCAGGGTATTTGTACAGCATAATTTTATTTTATTTATATATTATGTGTTTGATTGGGTTCCTCAGTCCATGACAAAACTTCTTTGGAAGGCACCAGAGTTAGCATCCCTGAAGTGGTATTGAAAGCATGCTAAGGTGTGTATGAAGGTCAGTGAAGACTGTGAGATCCAAGAGAAGGGCTGGAGACATTTTATGCCAGCTTCAAAGAAACGTGGATAGTGAGGAACCATTAGAAATTCTCTTTCATGCCAAAATACAGCTTAATAGAAGAGTAGGAAAGAGCTCCAGGAGAGCTGGAGAACAGCTGAGTACCTACTGTCCTGATGTGCCCAATACCTGTTAAAAGTTGAGGTGTCTTAGCTGAGCTATCCAGGTCAGATGTGGAGCCAGAGGTCCAAGACCTTTAAAATAGGATCATAAGTACTTAAACCCATTTCTACCTTAAAAATAGGTTTCTTGGAGTCTTGAGCTGGTTTCTCCTGACTTGAACTCAGGTCAGGCTTGGCACAGGAATGCTCTGAAATAATTCAGCTGCTTTGTGTCCTTGGACAGAAGAAGTTCTTTTTCCTGGGCCAAGTTTGAATCCAAAATCTGCTTGGCCATGTATCTTTAATAGCTGGTGATCTTTCAGCTGCTCTGCCAAAGGAGAAACACTGGAAATAGGTGTTGGTTTTCAGGGGCTGAAGATACAACACAAGGTTGCTTTTTGCTTGCCTGGGTAAGCCCAGTGTGGAGGTCACTGGGTCAGTTTCTGACTTGCAGCAATTTAAATGTTGCTAGTCCAGCCCCCAATGAACAGAATTTTGTTCTCATCTTTAGAAGCCATCCAGCTCCTGCTTTAAGACTCTGGTGATGTTTTTGGCACACTAGCCTGCCTGGCTACTTTAAAAAAACAGAAGTGTTTATAGAACAGCCTCATTCATTCCTTTAGAGGCAACTTCTGTGTCCCGAGTTGTCCTACATAACTCCTTGTGAAGAAAAAGTGACATAAATTCAGTGTATCAAACTGACTCAGGACATAGATTTAGTTCTTCAAAGATGAAGTCCTGTTCCAGAGCTGGAATCTGGTGCAGTGTGAGAGGTGGTGGAGGTGAGGCACCTCTGGAGGGCTCTGGTCCAACATCTGCTGTGGCGGGACTGTCACCAGCACTCTGACAGGCCAGCTGTGCCTTTCAACAGCCAAGCATGGAAAAACTCCAAGGATGCAGAACTTCCACCTCTTTGTGACCTGTTCCCAGGCTGCACCACCATGCAAGCATACATTTTATTTCCTTGTGTAGAATTTGAACTTCTTAAGCTGTAACATGTGGGTGTTGCCCCATTTCCCCTTGTTGTGCTGGCTGTCGTGCCTGTGAAGTTTGGCTCTGTGATCTCCAGGACTTCTAGGAGCTGCAGGTTCCTCTTACATCTCCATGGACCCACCTTTTCCCCTTGTTAGACAAGCCTGGCTCCTTCAATCCTCTCCACAAGACTTGTGCTCTGACCACCATGGCAGCTACAGCTGGACCTTCTCAGGTTTCTCCAAAATCCTTTAGGACCAAGGATCTGACTTCTGAGGGGGAGGGTGGAATCATTGAACCACAGCACCTTTAAGGTTGGAAAAATCCTCTGAGATCACTGATTCCAACCATTCCCCCAGCACTGCCAAAGGCACCACTAACTCATGTCCTCCAGTGCCACATCCACATGTTTTTTGAACGCTCCCAAAGCAGTTTCCCTTAGCCTTCTGGCCATGCTCCTCCTGAATTGCACCAGTTGGGGGTTTATCTTTTTTGTGTTTAGAGCTCACTATTACCTTAATATTCAACCTTGTGTCTGCTGTAACTCCTGAGTCCTCTCCAGCACTGATAGACTTGATTTTGATCAAAATGAATGGATTTGTTGGACCTGATATGAAATATTAAGTCTCCATTCAAGGTGACATTTCATAAATTACATTCCAGCCAAATCAAGGAGCACTGAAATGTTGTTTTTTTTTTTTTCAGTGAAGGTGTTTACTCCTATCAGGAAACAACTGGAATGGTATTCTTGAAGTAAAAGCCAGGAAGGCCGAGGAGCACAGTGAGGCTGTGATTTTGGCTCCATAAATGCACAAAACCCTGGATGCTGTGTCTGCTGGGTGTGCAGTGCAGGTGCTCTTACCTGGGTCCAGTGTCTGTAAAGGCCAAATGTGGCTCCACAAGACCCCTAGCAAGATACACACTCGTAGGAAATTTGGTTATGGATTCAGGTCTAGCTAATGAATGAAAACAGGGGACATGCCCCTGTGCTCTCAGGGGTGTTTCTGTTCAGCTCTCCAGCATTTTCTGGGCTGGTGTTGGCCTGGCAGGCTGTGAGCCTGGATCCTATGGTGCCAGCCCATAGGGACTCACACTGACCCCAATATCCATTTGACCCATTATTGCTCTTTACTATTCCCACCAGACTGGTATTTTCCTTTCTGAAAAAAACATAACTTGATAGTGTTGTCATTAAATCCATTCTGGAAATTAAATAAATAAATACATTTTAAAAGGATGAAATAAAGCACACAGACTTGTCCTTCCCATCACCCTGAAATCCAGCTCTGAGAAATGCTCTGGGATGCATCTGTCTGCTGAGGGCTTCCCCTGAGTGCTCTTGTGCCTCCTCACCTTTTCTGCTGCAGTGTCCCCCAGGCTGCCTGAATGTGAACATGAATTTGGCTGTGGCTTTTGTGGTAACAGCTTTTATACAGTTCTGATCTCCCAGCTGTCCCTCCAAGTTCTGTTTTACTTCTCATGGTCAGAGTCCCATGGTCTGTGTGCCTCTGCAGCTCAGCTGGGGGGTCAGTCTGGCTCTGTTCTCTCCCACACACTGCAGCCCTTTTCCTGCCCTGGGCCACAGTATGGGCAGGATGTGCTGCTTATGGGGCTGCTTATGGCACCCCATGCTTGTGGTGCTCTCCTGCTTTGAAGTCCTTTGTCACAGGTTCTCCTGCCCTCTTGTTATGAGTTCAGTCTGGGTGCAAGGTGGGCAGTCACGGAGGTGTGAGAAGGGTTTTGTGAAGACTGTGAGCACTGGAGAGTCCTGAACACTCTCTGGTCTGATGGTCTGATAGCTAATTAATCTGCAGCAAAAACGGTATCATACTTCAGTTGGCCTGGGCTGGTTCCAGGGTTACCCCACAGGGTCCTGTGTGTGTGTGCCTTCCAAACTGAAGAGCCCTTTACTCTCAGAAGTACCTTCACCTTTTACCTGACAAGCTCAGTGTGCTCAGCTGCTCTAGTTTTAGTTTCCTAGCACTTCAAAATTGACCTGAGCTTTCCTATGGACATTTGCAATTTCTAAATGAATCTTTTGAAAGCACGGGGTGTGGACCTGCCCTTTTGTCTCAGCAGGACTGGCTGCACAGCCTGCAGGGTGCTTGTGCCACTGCTCATCAGGCCAAGCTGCTGGGCAGTCCCTGCTCCTCAGCATGGGGACATCTCTGGATCATCGCTGGAGCACCTGGCACAGTGCAAAACAGGGATCCTTGGGGCCTGCCTCTTCACCTCCCAGTGCTGCCAGCCTTCTGGAAGCTGACCTGCAATCAGAGTGCACCTACCTGGAAAACCTGGAGTCCCCAGCACACATCCCACAGACAGTGGGATGCAGCCTTTGCTCAACCTCCCAGGGCACTAGGACCCTTCACATTCACCAAGTACCCCCCAAACTGCAAGCAAAGGCAATACAAGGAGAGTCTAATTTGTAATAGTGTTATCACAGCACCCACAGGCATCTTCAACACACCTGCTCAACCTGGTACCTGTCCTTAAAACTGATGTCCTCGGAAGGGGAAAGAGTGCAGCCCTGGTAAAGAGCCCTGAATTGAGAAATATGGGTAGGGGGACATGAAAGAGATCTCAGGCACCCAGAAGTTCAACAACCAAATGATCAAAGTGAGCAGATTAACTGAGTGTATCTGCTTGGCATGGAGCCATGGTGGACTATTAAAAATTGCTTTAAGCAAGACTATTAATGAGGCCTAGGACAGGAGCCAGCAATGGGTTTGATTATCCTGACTCAAACACTGAGTTGATGTCTGACACTCCTGGGCAGTGGGTTATCCTGATCCTGACATCCAGCTCTGCCTCCTGAGCAGAGGTTGCAGATTTCTCCCACTGCAGGAGCCTGCACTGGGCAATTTTGTTGTGCAATTCTCCCAACAAGAACTGTTGTGTCCGTGTCCTGGCTCTCCATCTCCCTTCACCCTTCAGCCAGGACATCATCAAAGACTCAGGGTGGAGCCACCTTAACATATTTGAGCAGATCACTGGAGTCACCTGAGGGTGTCACCTGCAGCCCCAGAGCTCTTTGATAAGCACTTTGCAGTTCTCACTGTTGTCACTGCTGTCAGTGCACAGTTCAGGGCTGGAGGAGCCCTGCTCCTGGGGAAGCACAGTCCATATTGGACTGTCCATTCCCATATTGTTTGCACAGGGCCTTGCTGCCCCAGCTGAGGTGGTGCCATGCATTGTAGCTGCTCCTGGGGATGGCAGGTCCTGTCTGAGGAGTGCCTGAGGGAGGTCTTGTCTCTCATAAACCCCTTCAACCAGGTATGTATTGCCAGGGGGGCAGCCTTGGATCAACCACCTTCAAACTCAGCTCTCTGAACTGAGATCTGGGGGTAGTTGGTAGTGGAAATGCCCATTGAATGAAACATGGAAAGTTCTACAGACACTCCTGCATGTGACTGTCACACAGTGAAGGTACAAAGAGAGTCAGGGAGACTGTAGAACAAGGTGATCCTTGTCCCTCTGGTTTCTCAGATCTGGGATATTGGCTTTGTTCTATGGGGCCTCTTGCTTTTTTCCTTTGCTGGTGACCCTGACCAAAGGTCAGAAGCTTTTGATTGGGGGAATACTTTGTTAAAGCAGGACTTGGAGCTCTCTTCAAGCTTTGTTCGGGCAAGGAGATGGTTTACAGTAAGGGCAGAAGAGCAGAGCAGACATCACCACCACCTGCTGTCACTTCTGCCTGGGGTTGTGCTGTCAGTAGCATGTGCTGTGTGTGACATCAGGTGACATGAGGTGGCAGCTGCTACTGCAGTGCTGTGCTGGAACTCTCTAGACCCAGCTGAGAGAGCTTCTCCCATCCAGGTGGGTGGTGGCTGTGAGGGTGAGGATGGTACCTCCCTCCTTGATATCAGGGGACAAGGAGAACTTTGATTAAGGAGCTGCAATTATCTCTAATCCAAGTCACCCTGGGCCATCACAGCAGCCAATGCAGTAAAATACAAGGTACGTAGCTGAGGGTGAGGGCTGGGAGGTGATGGAAGAGTCTGTAGGCCACAACCCAAGTGTAGAAAGGGCTGAGTAAACACAGCAGGCTGAATCCCAATTCTATTCAGGCTCTCCTCTACCAAAACCAGGGAGCAGAGCATGGAAATAATCCCTAAACACACACACCTTCTACACCAGGAGTGTGGCAGGGCACAGGGCAGAGGTGGGATGTCCTCTCTCTGGCATCTTCTACCTGGGCATAGCTGAGAGTGAGAGATATCAGATTGGATTTATCTCACTTAACATTATACTCCTCCTCTTAATATCTGCAAATGAGCTGGCTCTGGCAGGGCATGTTTCACTTGATATTAAAAGTCTATTTTAGAATGAGAAATACATTTCTTTCTCTCTACCCACTACAAAGGAAGGCTCTGACTCAGTTCTAGATGCTTATATTCAGTAGATGAATTCATCAAGTCTGAGAACAAAAAGAGTAGATAAACTATTTGCATAGCTGAGGAAGTAGAATAGCTTGCTTACAGCAAGTGAATGGCTTTCATTCACTGCAGGACATTGCTGAGACCTGGGACAAGGACAAGGATGACAATCTCTGACAGGATTTCAAGTCCCATCCACTTTGTATCCATCTGTTACTACACCATCTCCAGTGCCAAGGATTAACACAGCAGAATGATTTTCAGTACTTGCAGAGAACAAAGCATATTTTAAGAAAAAAACATCCAGAACTGCATCTTCAGAGTTTGCTCAGGTACCTGGAAAAAAATACCACCATCTGGAGATCTCCCTTCAAGGAAGAGCCCCTTTAAAGGTGCTGATCCCTCCTCTGGAGGGGCAATGGGGTTGGGATGACAGGAAATCTCAGCTCCAGCCCAGCAGCCTCAGTGCAACTTCTTCAATTCAGGCTTGGTGAGGAGGTTCTGTGAGGGGCCAGGGGAAATCCCAAAGGCAAGGATTTGATCACAGTGTAATGGGACATGTTGTCAGGAAAGAGAGGGATGTGTGTACCATGTTGTGCTTGGTACAAGTCCAAGGATGACCTTGGGGCTGTGCCAAGCTTAGCTGACCATCAGCTGGGTTGAAAAGAACACAGCAAAGAAGAGAGAGTGGAATGTCCCATGGAAGTGGTGGAAAGATCCTCTGAATATGAAAACCTGTCATGCCTTGACACACTGGCCAAATGCCAGGCACCCATGAAAGCTGTTTTCTCACCTTCTCCTGCTACAGTTGGGCAGAGCAGAGGGAAAAAAATTAACAAAGGGCACATGAGTTAAGGACTGAGAGAAAACACTCTAAGGGCAAAATATGTTCAAATTTAAAGGTGTAAAGTAAATTTATTATTATCAGAGTCAGAGGAGAATAATGAGAAGTAAAGTAAGCCTTTTAAACACCTTTCCCCCCCCCCAGCACCGCCCTCTTTCCCACTGACAGCACAGGGAGACAAGGTGTGGGGGTTTTGATCAGTTCATCCCTCGAAATCTTCTGTTTGCTCAGGGAGAGGAGTCTTTCCTCTATTATACCATGAGATCCCTCCCACGGGCAAACAGTCTTCCCAAAACTGCTGTGGTGTGGGTCATGGTCCATGGGGTGCAGTCCTCTGAGGACAGGCTGCTCTCCTTTGGGAGCAAGGGCTCTCCTGCTCTGTCTCTGGAAGCAGGGTTCTCCTTCTCTGTCTCTGGAAGCAGGGCTCTCCTGCTCTGTCTCTGGAAGCAGGGCTCTCCTGCTCTGTCTCTGGAAGCAGGGCCCTCTCTCTCCATTTGGGTCTCCCACTGGCTCACAGCTTTCTCCAGCATCCATCCCCTCCAGCAGGAGCACTTTTCCCATAGGCTGCATGTGAATTTCTGCATCCCCTGTGGGCCTCATGCATCCCAAGGGGACAGTTTGTTTCACCGTGGTCCTCCCCACAGCCTGCAGAGGAATCTCAGCTCTGGTGCTTGGAGCACCTCCTGCCCGTCTTTTACCCACTGACCTTGGTGTTGCCGTGTTGTTTTCCCTCACATGTCCTCACTTGCTCCTCTTCTCTGACTAGAAAACACCTGCTGCTCGTAGGTTCCATTGCCACCAAATTCTACTGATTCAAAGATTCCTGTGGGACCCCACAGCTCTGAGAGGTGGATTTCATTCAGGTTCAGTGCCAGGAATTGCTTGCCATGTTTTTGCCACTGGCCATGCGACCCCACCACCACTGTGTGGGCAGTGGCTGCCACCATGGTGCTGGCATTATTTAAGGCTGGCATTATTTAGTGCTGGCATTATTTAATGCTCTCTTCATGCAGGGTGCCAGGAGGGACAAGCCACTGCTGCCCCTGCCCTTCTGCCCACAGCGTGGCTGGCTGGGAGTGGCCAGGCAGGCAAGACTTGCCATGGGCTGCACTGAGGTGGTGCCTCACCACCCTGGAAAAAGCTGTGCATGCACTGTTCTGATTTTCTTCTGAAATATGTCATCACAGAGGCATTACCAGCCTCTCCGACTGGGCCAGCAGCACGTCCATCTTCAGAGCCAGGTTGGCTCTGTCAGACATGGTGGAAGCTTCTAGCAGCTTCTCACAGCAGCCACTTCTGTGGTCCTCCCCTGGTACCAAAAACCAGGCTGTGCCAAATCAACACAAAACCAAAATTGACCAGACTGCAGCCCTCAGCTGAGACTCATGGGCTGTATAAATGCAGCTGGGAGTGACCCCTTGGAACAATGAAATCAGAAAACTATTGCTGGAGGATTGTGGAGTGGCGATATGAAGTGTTTGTACAAGTATTGGAGGAGAACAATGCTGGGAGGGAAATGGATCCTTAACGGACTGCGGGGCAGATGAAGTTGCCAGTGGCTTCAGCTAGCTGAGTCAGCTGCTGTTTTTGCAACTTTTTCTGTAAAGGGAAAATGGAATAAGCTCAGAGAACAAAGAAAGTACAGCAACTTTGCAAAGCAAATGTTGGAAACACAGGTTTGGAGATTCTGAAGTGCACAGAGGAAATGTCTGAGTGAACAGGTTTGGGATAAGATAAAGAAAATAACTGAGGACTTTCAGGCTGCAGAGGGTGTGAAGTGTGTATGTGTGAGTATTTTTGACTTTTAAGCTAAAAATGAATCTTTATTATCCTAGATCAGAGCTCAGGAACATGGCCTGAAATAACTTGCAAGACTGTAGAGCAAAAAGAATGGGGTAGGTTCTAGGAGGTTCTTGGAGGATCAGGAGCTGCTCTTTGGGCCGGAGGGGACACAAATGACATGGTGTGGCTGGTGCATGTGGCTGAGCAGGTGTTTCTCCTGTGCAGGAGGCTGTGCCCAAATCTCTGGGAGCACTCTCAGTCTTTGTGTGTGGTATCGAGTCCTGCATGTTCTGTAGCATAGTAGAGCAGGAAAAATGCTGGGATATACTCATGTGGAAGTGGTACATGGGAATAACTCTTCTCTGTTAGTGTCACACCACAGCCTCAGTGACATCAACATAAACCTGGGGACTAAACTCCCCAGAATATCGACTCCAAGGCCATGGCATTGAGACAGACATCAGATGTGAACTGGCAAAGTCTGGAAGAGCAGTACAGATTTCCTGCATCCTGTACTGGGAGAAACAGCAAAGACCAGCAAAAAAAGGAATTTGCATGCAGGAATGAGTTGAGTTTGTGAGGTGTTTCCCTGTCCAACGACCCAACACAGGTGGAGCAGCTGCAGCTCCTTGTTCCCGGGACCCTAGTGAGTCTGACCAGAATGGAACAGCAACAGTGGAGAATTTACATAATTGCATATATCCTGTACAGATCCCTGCAGCAGCTGTGCTTAGGCAGCTTCCCAGTAGCTGTCCCAGGTTCTCAGGTCTCCCTAGTTTCTGACACCGAGAAATAGAAGCTCCTGAGTTCCACCCCCCTGCTCCTGTTGCTCAGAGCCCTTCATACAAAAGGACGTGTGAGGCACTGAGCTCTCATGCACTGCCTTCCATTCCCTGCCTTTTGTTTCTCCTCTAGACATCCCCAAATGCCTTGTGCAATCCCCAAATGCCTTTCTGGAATTACACTGCCCTCAGGCAGGGACCCTTGTCAGTCTGGCAGTCTGTCCAGAGTATTGCTCCCACCTGGACGGCCAGGATGGCCCATGAGGCTGCGAGCTGTGCTCGCCTGTGCCTGGGAGGAGCTGGGGATGGGTGCTGTGCTCACTCTCTCTGCGTTACTTGGGCTTCATCCTCGTTTCTTTGTTTGTGGAGATGAACCAACAAGAACTGCAGAAATACAATTCCTGGGGAAAGGTGGCCTGGAACACAGCATCTCTTAGAGAACAGCAACAATGAGGAAGACCTTGAAAAGTTATTGGATGGGGAAATTAGATACAGTGAAGAAGAAAAGGTTAAAAGCTGCAAATAATCTGTGCAGACAATATTAGTGAAAACATGTCAACATAACTGCATTTCCCTTTGTTTCAGAGACAAAGAGCCTGGGATGTTGGAGCGCTTGGCAACAGCTTCTCTGAGGCTGTGCTAAAAGCACCTTCTTGATGGGAGCTGCTGAGAACGAAGGTAAAAATTGATTTTTTTGCAGGGGAAGGTTTGTAAGGAGGAGAAATTCAGAGAGAAGTCCAGACAAACATGTTTTGCTGAGCTCTGTCTGAGGACCATCTTCCCAAACTGGAATTATTCCAGCTTATGGGAACAATGACAGAGAGTCTCTCTGTTCACAGGGTTTCTGGGACTTCACAAGTGCACTGAACATTGTCTGGCAAGTTGATGAAGATGTTCAAGAGGAGTGACACAAGTGTTTGTCCTCACTCGGGACAGATCTTTCCCGTCTTTGACTGAAAATGCTTTGCAGCAATATCCTTCTTTCCTAAACGTTAAGCACCTCCTCTTGAAAAATGGGCTGTTACTTTGACAATGGAAAGAATATATTTAGGAGTTTGTCTGAAAGGGCCTCTCCCAGTTGGAACACATGCTGTACTGCAAAGTGACTGCCTTGGCCAGTCTGAGTCCAGTGCCCTATGACTGCTGAGATATTAGGCGGATGGAAATTTAGAGTTTCTCATCTGAGTTTTATAGCCTTTTCTTTCAATGTTCTGTGTTCCAAATAAGAGCTCTGAGGAGAAATCAAGCTTCAGGCTGTTATTTTTATAAACTATTAAAACTTTCTGTCTATTAGCCATTCTGACATCTTCAAGCTCCCTTCATGTCTCTCCCTGTGTTCCTTGCTGTCTTTGTCAGCTTTCCTTTCCTCACCAAAATGTTACCTACAGCCCAGGGTTGAGGATGACCCCACACTTGATAATCTCTTTGACACATCCAAATTTATTCCCTTCCTCCTGGCCTCGGGACTTCCTCCTGCTGAAGGTGATGA
Source organism: Acridotheres tristis (assembly GCA_037013685.1). Lineage (NCBI taxonomy): Eukaryota > Metazoa > Chordata > Aves > Passeriformes > Sturnidae > Acridotheres > Acridotheres tristis. The sequence continues at coordinate 471,350 of CM072902.1, forward strand.
TGCCACAGGGGTTAAGAAATCAAACATCTTTAATGTGGACAAATAGGAAAAGGAACGGAACAGTACAAAAAAAGTGTTCTTCAAACTGTGCCCTCAACTTTCAGCTACCTCAGGGTTTCATGGCTTACACCTTCCAAAGTGAGACATTTCACACTCCATGGAGATTGCAACACTTGAAATGGGACTTCCCAGGCTGGTAACCCCTGGCACACTCAATACACCCAGATTCCAGCCCCTGGCATTTCTCTCCCCACCTCACAGCAGCTGCTCCCCTTCAAAGCTGCACGGGCAAGCACTGACTTCTGTCCTCACTTAAACCCCAGACTAAGAGCTGGAAACCCAAAACCTGCGCTCCTGGGAGCAGTGTGGCCAAAGGGGCCCTCAGTGCCTTTAAATCCATGTACCTGTGTGAGCTGAGAGTTATAAATGCACACAGCTCCTCGTTGGGGTTTATGTTCCAATGCAAAGCTCATTTTGCTGTCTTCAATTAAGATTTTTATTATTTTTACCATTTGAGATTCATTAAGGTTTTTACAGAGAGAAAATTGCAAGGAGAAATTGCACTCTGTGTCTGATTGATGAAGTTTTTGCCTGGCAGTCAGGCAGGAGGGAAGAGCAAATTTGAGAATACCCTGAGTAGTTCCAGCTGAGCACTGAGGCACAGGGAAGAACAGAGTGAAGATGAGGGTGCTGGCAGGAGCACCTCCAGTGCAACCAGAGGGTTCTCCCCCCAACCATTGCAAATCTCAAGCAGAGGTGTTGCCTTCTGAGAGGAAGAGATGCATGAAGAACCCTTAAGCTTTGGACAGAGCCTTTATAAAAGTGCATTTTATTGGTGTAACTTATAAACTTTTACTGAAACCCTGTCAGTAAAAACCTTAATGAACATCAGATGGTGAAAATGATAAAAATATGAATTGAAGACAGCAACACTAGACACACCTGTCACCTAAGGCTGAGAGTGTCCCTGGGGGATGGCCAGGCCCTAGGCTGCCTGGACCAGTGTTCTCTGCCTGGCAGAGCAGCCCTGCAGAGCATCTCTAGGACTCCTCCAACCTCAGTCTCCAGCAGTTACAAACTGGCTCAGCCCAGTGGTAGGAGGTATAGCAATGTCCTTTCCCGAATATGTTAGTGTTAACGCTGCTAATTGGATATTCTCATGATGCCTATAAATTCCAGTCCCACCGGGTTTGTGCACTACAGATGTGCAAATCCAGCTTCCCCATCCATTGCTCTGCCTTTCTGGGCTGTGCTCAGCATGATTGAAGTGAAGAGCAGTGGTGGCTGATGACTGTAAAGGCATCTAAATGTGCTGGTGATTTAAACTGAACCACTCAGACACATCACTTTAAAAAGTGGCTTCTCTGGGAAGAAAAGGGCTTTTTGGAAGGAGTTCTGCTGAGTGAATATTAAATCAATTTGGCCATAGCTCCTTGGGGGAGAGGATATTTGTTCCTCATGTTTGTGCCTGGATCCGATCAGCACAGACCAGCACATCCACTTAATGGGCTCATAAGTGCTGCTAATTGAACACTCCCCTCCCTGCTCATTTCCTAAGAATTGCTTGAAGAGCCCAATCATTCCACTCTTGGCCAGCTGATGGATGAAGGTACCTCCTCAAGTTTGCTCTTCGATGTGAATCAGACCCTGAGGTACCTCATTTTTGAATGAGAAAGTTTTTAGAACTTCTCTATGTTGTCAGACAAAGCCAAGAAATGAGAAGCTGATGGAGGTGACAGAGGCAGAAGGAACTGGAAGACTCGACAGGGCTCAGTTGTTACCTCTGTGTTGGCAGGTGGAAGGGAATGGACAATGACACTCCAAGTGAAATCAGAATATTCTGGATCTGATTTTCACTAAAAAGTGTTGTTTTTTTCTTCAGAAACATAAAAATCTTCAAAATAACCAAGAGCACATCAGTGTGGTTGGAGATTTCTCACGTGAAGGTATTTGTTTGCTGTAAGAAAATTATCATCAGCTATGAAAAAGGGGTATAAAAGAGAAAGGGAGATCCAGTCTAATTTTTGAATCGGCTCCAGAAAGCATGTCTTCACTAAAATAAATTGATGCAGGATATGTTTGTGTGGCTACTGTGATACACCTGTAATTTCCCTCCTCCTGTTTATAAAAGCCTCAGAACATGATCATGGAATAAAACCAATAAAGAGCAATTCCAGCCAGTTCTCTCATTTATGGGATGAATCTCACACTGTGAATAATGAAGAGTGAATGGCTGAAGTAAATAGTTGACAATCAATCTGCCTGGCTGGGCTTGGGACATGCAATCAGACAAGGTGCAGCACAATCCTGCTGGATGCAAGGTCACTGTCTGGAAACAAAAAATGCAGGTTGCAATTACCCGGTGGGGGATTGCACCCTGGGGAGCACAGAGGGAGCAGGGCCATGCTGGAAAATGAGGAATTGTAGGTGTTAAGATGTCCATGATCCAGGAGAGATAAGCTGCACACCAACAAATCTGAGGGACAGGTACACACAGCCAGATGAGGTCAGGGCTGCTACCAAAAAATTTATGAAAAGATAAAGATTCAGGATTCAAAGCCAAGGCATTGCTACCTGCAGGGGATGAGCTCCTGGGAGAGCTCAGGCACTGGAAGACATTGGTTCTCATGTGGGAGCACAAGAGCAAACTTTGGTCTCTGATGTGCCAAGGAGCTCTGTGCCAGGTGAAAGGTGAGTTTGATCTCTTGGGTGTTCTCAGGAAAATCAAGATCTTTGCAAAGAAACAGAAATCCACTGAAATCATCTGAATGCTCCTGAGAAGAAGCTTTTTCCTGTCTGGAAGCAAGATTTACATTTTCAGCCAGAAAGAGGAGATGGGATGGATCAAGCTGGGGTGATGGGAGTGCCTTCCTTCAGCAGAGGTGGTGTTGCAGCTAGTCCACCTTGTTCCCACGCTGCCTCTCTGGTGATTCTGCAGGACTTGTACCTGCTGAACACCTCAGAGGAGGCACCATGGAGATTCAGGGCTCTGGGAACAAGCCCTAGAAGTGTCCTGGATGAAGCCAGAGGACCTGGTGTAGCCTTTCAGGGGCCTTTGTGTGGCTGGGCAGGTGGAATAGGAGCCATTGCACTTCTGCCACTGTATTCCCAACAAATCCAAAAACTTCTCCCCATTTCACTGCCCCATCTCTGAGCCCGGAGAGCTGGGACCTGACTGGTGGGGCTGAGACACAGAGGTTGGGCTGGGAGGACGTGGAGCTGGTGATGCTGTGTGCTAGAAGGCTGATAAGGAAAAGAAGGAAAGCTGGGATGGACAAGGATAGGAAAGGAGGAGAATCACTGTCTTTGAGAAGGATAGAAGGAAGCAGGCAAAGAAGGCACCATGAGCAGGGTCATCATTGTTGAAGAATTGGGAGTGGGCAGGACAGGGCACCTGGAAGATCCATTCATGGCCCAGTGCATCCAGAGGTTCCTTTGCACCAGGGAAAAGAGCAAAGGAAAAGGTCTGGTGAGAAAATCAGTCATCAGATACCAGCCAGTGCTCCCAGGCTCCCTCTATGGAGCTGCAGCCCATCTGGGAAAGCAGAACACAGGGATAAGGATTTTATTGGAAAAGTGGAATGTGGGCACTCACAGGTCTTTATGAAGTGAGTATTTGCAGGGCACTCAGACTGGGATATGCACAGCCTTGAAGGAAAATGGAGAATCCAAATCTGAGCTGAATGTTCATAGATCTTCAGGGAAGCCAGCAGAGCTGTCTCTGACGCCCCGAGTTTGGGTGCTGATGATTTGTGGGTGTAACCTGTGGTCTGCAGTGCCACAGAGCCAGCCCTGGCTCTCAGTGTAGACACTGCACAGCACGAAGAGTTAAGCCCTGCAGGTCTCAGATCAAGCAGCATCTGCATGGTATTGCCTTTCCTAGGAAAATTATGGATTCTTGGCAGCAAGCTAATAAACCAATCAGCAGTAATTAGCATCTTTTGAGGAATGAACTGTCGGGTGGCATTCAAGGAGTAGAACATCTTGCCTAAGTGAAGTGTGAAGGAGCTCTGGGCAAGGTGAGGCTGTTCTGTGAGGCTCTCTCTGGAGCACTGTACCAGACCTGCAGCAGAGGAGGGGAGCCTGGACTGACATTTCAGATTCACACAGCACTTCTGGAGCAAGCTGGCTCCTCTGTCTTCCTTTCCAGGGTTTTTTCCTGTGATCTGGAGCCCTGCCTTGAACAAGGAACATGTCCCTAATGGGCACATCAGGTCACGGGGCTGGCCCAGATTTTGATCTTTAAGTAAAGTTGTGCATTTTTTGCTTTGTGGAATATCTAAATTTCTAATTGAAACACTTTAATCAAAATTCAAAATCACCAGACCCAGAACTGCCCATTGACACCCTCATTTTCCTGCCATCACATTGAATTCTGCACTTTCTGTGTTCCCACATCCCAGTGGGATGGAAGCTCCTCTCTAGCACATACCATGAAACAGCAGAAAAATGATGCTGTCCTACCTTCAGATTTGGACCTAAAGATTTTAATATGAATGAAAAATTCTGGAAAAGTTTAAATGTTTTCCCTGTCAATAAGAAAAAATATCCTGAGAATTTACAGTCCACAGAACCAACACAGCATCCCTCATCCTCCCATCCTGGTGACTTGCCATGGCCCTGCACATGGTGAGAAAGGGAAGACAGGACACCTTGACAAGGTCTTTGTTCGCTGTGCACAAGCACTGCTCCTTCCAGAGCCCCAAATCCTGTTGGAAATACAATTCTCCTGTGGCTCCTCTCTCTGCTGACCTGCTCCCTCTGTGCACCCTCCATGCTGGTGGCAGCAGAGCAGGGCTGGTCAGGGCTGTGATAAGTGGGTGAGAAGAGGTCCCTGAGGATGGTGATGGGAGCCATATGGCACATGTGTGGTGACATATTGCTGCCAGACCTGCTCTTCCAGCTCCATTAGCCTCAATTAGAATGAATTGGAATATTTAGCACAGGTTCAAGTGAAAGTGACAGGGAAAGGTGTGCTGGGCTCATCACTGGGGCTGCTGGGTGAGCTCATCAGGAGCCAACGAGAACTGCTGGATGAGCACAAACCCCCGTGGCTGGGGAAGGGGAGTGATGCTGTCAGGGCACCCTTGGAGCTCGTCATGCTGCTGTGTCTGCTGTGCATCAGCCTCTTGATGCTTTGGGGAGACCTTAGAGCCCCTTCCAGTGCCTAAAGGGGGCCTGCAAGGGGCTAGAGAGGGACTCACTGCAAAGACCTGTAGAGACAGTACAAGGGGTAGTGGGTTTAAGCTGAGGATGGTGAATTTAATTTGGATATTAAGAAGTATTTGTTCTCGGTGAAGGGGGTGAAGCCCTGGCACAGGGTGCCCAGAGCAGCTGTGGCTGCCACTGGATCCCTGGCAGTGTCCAAGGCCAGGTTGGACATTGGGGCTTGGAGCAGCCTGGGACAGTGGAAGGTGTCCCTGCCATGGCAGGGGTGGAATGGGCTGGGCTTTAAGGTGTCTTCCCACCCAAGCCATTCCATGATTCTGTGATTCTATGAAATGCTGTGCTTGAGGCACACAAAGAGCACAGGGGAGGCCACTGAAGGTTGGGGCTGAGGGAAGGTCCTGCCAGCTGGAGACAACCAGACAGGAATAGGCAACTTCCACATGTTGGAAATAAATGCCAGATATTTCATCCCACATTGCCCTGGCATGCAGGCAGCAAGCTCTGCTCACCCTGGAGCCACATCCTGCCAGTGGCAGGAACTCACACATTTCCATCTAGGCTCTGTCCACACCACTGCTCTGAGTGTAACCACAGCTTGGAGCCCTGCAGAGCTGCCTGGAGGAAATGTGACCCAGGAACAGGAGTGACTCTGGTCCCACTGGCTGGGAAGATGGGACAATGCTGTGCCTTGCCAAGGACATAGAGAGGAGTCTCCACAACAGGCTCATCAAGGAAACCCTCATTAAGAACGTCCTCATGGAAATGCAGACCTGCTGTGAGCCCTGCTTAATTCCCTGCTCTGTTTAATTGCCTCTGTGGGACACTGGAAGAAAAAGAAAAGCAAACATTAAAATACTCAGTGGGATGAAGATGACAGTTGCTACCTCTGCTGTGATTATGCAGCAAGAGAGATCAGTGTGGCTACAGGCTGTGTATATCCCTACCGAGTGGAGAAGTGTGGCTACAGGCTTGGCCCTCTTCAAATCCAACTACAGAGTTCATCTCTTGAGCTGTATTTTCTCTCACTACATTATTTCTCTGAACAAACACAAACATGCATGGACCTGTGGAGAAGGGCAGGAGTGATGAGGCAGACATATGCATAAAACTGAACCAATCAAACTTTCCCTCTAAAAGCTGGAAAGAGAAAGTTATTGTGATTCCTTCCTTCCTTCCTTCCTTCCTTCCTTCCTTCCTTCCTTCCTTCCTTCCTTCCTTCCTTCCTTCCTTCCTTCCTTCCTTCCTTCCTTCCTTCCTTCCTTCCTTCCTTCCTTCCTTCCTTCCTTCCTTCCTTCCTTCCTTCCTTCCTTCCTTCCTTCCTTCCTTCCTTCCTTCCTTCCTTCCTTCCTTCCTCCCTCCCTCCCTCCCTCCCTCCCTTCCTCCCTCCCTGGATCCCTGGAAGTGCCCAAGGCCAGGTTGGACACTGGGGCTTGGAACAGCCTGGAATGGTGGAAGGTGTCCCTGCCCATGGCAGGGGGTGGCACAGGTTTTAGTTTTAAGGTCCCTTCCAACCCAGATAATTCTATGATTTAAGGATTCAATGGTTCTAAATTTCTGATGAGCCAAAGACTTGAGTCACACTTCTAGCTGAGATTTGCTGAGAGTTGCTTCCTGGCTTTGTTTCTTCATCACAATGCTCTGAGGGGATCCTCACATACCTCAGACATTGGCTCACAGGTTTAGCCCCCAGAAATTTCAAGGAGAAATAGAGCAACTTCATGTCCCCCTGAAGCCACCTTGTTTCAGGGAATCCAGGAGGAGGCGGCAGGAGCAGCTGAACAGGGCTGAGGTGGAGAAGCATTTGGAAACCTGCTGGTGTGTGACACAGCAGCCACCACGGTGTACACAGTGAGCACACCTATGCAACACTGAGGAGAAATGGCCTCTCCTGGAGAGAAAATGTCCTCTGAGCTCCCTGAAGCCTTTAATGGTGCTGCTGGGCTTCGGTGGCTGGTGTGCTCTCCATGTGCTGCCACTCTTTAACAGCAAAATAAGGAGTGAAACAATCATATTTGATACAGTTAAAACAGAAGGGCCTTGGCTTTGATCTTTGCCAGCTGAAACGATTCCATGATCAAATGTCTGTTCATGGTGTGCAGACTCTGCAGACAAACCTCTCATTGGCTTTGGATTAATGTGGTGCTGATGGAATATGAAAGTTACTGGCCAAAACATATTTCTAGATCAAGTACTCAGAGACCAGAAAACACTTGTTTGGTACCTTAAACTATCCTGAGATGCTTTATTGAAAGAAGAGTGTCTGGAGCCCTGTTAACCCATGGAGACACCAGTGTCTCCAAAATCGAAACTATTTTTATGTTTTCCAGCCTGTTGGGCTTAAGGAACAGTTTTTATCAATGCGTTTATCAGTCACGGCCCTGTCTGGATGGCATATCCCCATCATCTGCTGGGACCTGTCCTGATGTGGCCGTGCCCAGAGCGGGTGACCAGCTCAGCCAGGGGCACAGCACCCTCTCAGCACCCTCTGCAGCCTCACAGACACAGCAGGGGCCCCCAGGCCACCCAGGCTGCAAATGTGGGACTTTTCATCTTCTTCCTCTCAAATGACAGCCCCAAAAGCCCTGACACTGTGTCTGGGTTTTATACACTGGACCCATGACAGAGTTCAGCTTGTCAGTGCTGATGTAGGGAAACTGTGCACGTTGTTGGAAGATTCTTTGTCGTGCTAAAATTCGGAATAAGTGAACATGAGGAAGGTGGAAGAACACATGCCCTGAGACATCAGCATTTGATGGAGGTGCTGCAGAGTTACCAGCTTGGAGAGTGGGATCCAAGGGATTCCCAGCCCTCTTGGGTGGCTCCTCAGAGATATTCTGTGCCTTTGCTACTGCTGAAGTGTGGAAAGCTGAGTGAATAATGGCTTGCTTAGATTTTTACTGTCTTTCAAAGAGAGTTTCTGATGAGCCCATCCTGTTGAGTCCTTCACAGATCTTCTCTGCAAGCAGTCAGGCAAGCTGGATTTGCATAAAACAGGAAAAAATTGTGTTCCTGAATAAATATGTAAGACAAAGCCCTGAAAATGGTTCACTCCTGTTCACAGATGTTTGATAGTCTGCACAAGAAGTTGGGCATCCAAACATTTATTTATTTTTTAATCATTCTGGTATTTACAAAGCAGTTTAATTTGAGTGATTATTCCACAAAGCCTCTCTGTACATGCCTTGGTGGCTGTCTGTGAGAATCCTGATTAAGAAGTGCAAGTTATGTAAGTAAAAAAAAAAAGTTAATTCAACTGGCAACCCAAGACATAGTGCACGTGGTTAAATACTTTGAATGTTAACAACAAAAACACGCCTGAGGGGGTCTGGCACATTTACCAGCCATTCACCAGCTCACAGAAATGTGAATTAGTAAAAGATTATTGTTGTAATTGCTAAATCAAACCTTGCTGGTTGTAAAAACACGTTCTTAGCCCAGATGCTGCAGTGCTCACCAGACCTTATACTGTGCTCTAAAGCTCTAAAGCATTGCAATCACAAACCAGCATATTTGGGCAAAGACTCACCCAGGGAGGCTGCATGAAAAGTGCCAGGCTTTGAATTTCAAGTTATGGCACATGAACTGTCCATGTGCAGCCCAGTGTTGGGATCCAGCCCCATGAGCTGGATCTGTCAGGCTGGAGCTGTCAGGTTTGTTCTCCACACAAGGAGAAACTGTCACCTCCTGGGCACTCCATCCTACCCAGGTGGGTGCCCTGGTGAAGAGTTTTTAGATGAGTTTGAAGGTGACAATCAGCTTGAGTTATGCCTCAGGAGACATTAAAATGCACGAGAGAAAATGTTTGCTTGAGAGGAAAAGGAGCTGTTCAGAGCTGGATATGTGAGTCCACTCTGTGTGTGGCTGCAGGTGAGGTGTGGAGGGAGAAGGGACCAGGAGAAAAGCCATGAGGAACTTCATAAAGGAATAGAAAAAGATCCTCCAAAGGAAACACCTTGGGAGCCTCAAGAGAGCAGAATGGAACTGGCAGAGAGCAGACCTGGCACTAGGCTGTGCAGAAGGAGGAAGGGAAGTGGTGGGAGAGGGAAGAGCATTTTGTCAGTGTCTCCCAGGGACAGAAGAGGGCTCTGTGAAGCTGGTTAATCATGTGGTAGCTACCGAGCACAAACTCGGACAGCTCAGCCAGAGCAGGCTGCTGAAGCCTGATAAACTGACTGAGCCCAGAACTGTGGGCTGGCAGGGAGGGGACAGGGCTGAGCAAAGGGTGGTAATGCTGAAAGAGGAGAGCACAGCACCAAAGTCAGGGACAAAGATGATTGAGCAACTCTTTTGGTAAAGCCAGGACTGTGAATCAAGCTAAGAGACATGGAAGAGCAAGCAGGCTGCCAGGGGTCTGGTGTGTCCCTGGTGTAGGACACTGCAGTCTGAGGATGACAAAGAGGCACCTGAATCCACAGCAGGCAGGTTGGCTCCTGGGGAGGAGTGGAAGGGAACACAGGGAGACTGAGCAGAGAGGCAGAGAAGAAAGGACAGGAAGAATAAGAACATACTGAAATCAAGAAAGAAAGGTCAATGACAACAGAGGAAAATGTGCTTTCATCCTGCAGTCTGCTATGGGGTAGTGGAGATCCTGCTCCTTCAAGCCCTGCTGCTTTCTGGTAGAGTAGGGCCATGCTAGTGAGGAAGCAGTGGTGTGTTCAGGATCTAACACCTTCTGCACCCTATTGCACGATCAAAAATGGGTAGAAGGGTCCCAGTGAGCCTATTTGGGCAGCAGTAGAAATGTATCATCTTCTCTTTCAGCTGTGCAAGGGGAGAACTGAACAATGCCAAGAGGCCATGGGTTCCCAGGAGCCCTGAATCCTGAGCACGTCCCTGGGCTCAGCACCTCTCACAGAGCCTGGCTGCCAGAACTTTTCAGAAGGCTGAGCTGCTTCTGCATCTTCAAACTGTCCTCTCAGACTGCCAAAGCAGTCTGTTTGCGGCAATCCCCCTCTGCTCAGTCTCAGGAACCACAAATCCAACAGGAGCAGAGGGGGACATGAAGGTTCTGACTATGCTCAGGGGATGGCTGATGGTTCCTGGAGCGCCTCGTGGAGAGAAGCTCTCTTGTAGTCTTTGGAAAAGTTTCTTTCCTATGTGTTTTTTTCCGTCTTCCTTTTATTTATCACTTCATCCTCCTCCCAGGTGCTCCAGCAGGACCACACAGCTCTGCATGCAGCTCTGCCTTGACATTCCATCCATCCAGCACTGCTGCTCCATCCAGCTCTGTGTTCTGCTGTGATAAATGGGGCAGCCAGGGAATCGATTTTCTCCCCCTGCCTGCAAGGCCTGAGAGCGCTGCTTTCACCAGGAGGCCTCCTCTCTGCCTGAGCACGCAGATTAACTTATTAGGAGTTAATTAATCAGGTCCATTGATTGACTGTCTCATTGCTGATAGTTAGCCCTGCTTTTGGGTCGGGAGGTTGGATTGGAGTAGCTCTTCTGGGCTGTATGATGCCTGTCACCTCCAAGCAGCAAAGAGGAGCAGCAGAGGAAGAAAATGAAGTTTGGCATGTTTTCAAAACAACACAACAATGCAAGAGTGGAATCAGAGCTCCAGTGCCCCTTGGATGGTGTTTGCATGCTGTGGGAGGGATGGGAACAGCTTCCACAGCTCCACTCCTCTGAGGTGGAGCTGGAACAAGAGGCAGTGCAGAGTCAGAAGGAGCCTTGGAATATTTCTGAGCCCAGCAGACTTCCCCTCAGTGCTGCCCGTGGGTCTCTGGTGCTGTTCTTGGGCACAGGAAGGTGCTGTGGCCCAGGTGGGATGCTGCCCACAATGGATCATTTGCTTGAACAATTGTCCCCAATTCCGTGAGCAGGGGGGCTTTGTGGTGCAAAGATTTCAGGGAACCAACATTGCATGTACCTATCCGTGAAAATTTAGGGAAAAGCTGCATAAAGAGAAAGGGAACGCCCTCACTGGAGCTGGGATGAGATTTTTAGGTCAAAACTGGTGGATGTTTTAATGGCCTTAAGTGCCACAGGTGATGTGCACTTCAAATTTCGTCTGAGGGTCAACCCCAGCATCAAAGCATCTGTCTCAGTTTGGAGACAAATCCTAGGAGAAAACCACTCAAAATTGAGCGTTTTTCTCTAAGAGAGAGGGCTTGAATAACTCCCTTTTCTTCTGCCAATGAGAGAAATGGATACCAGGGGATGAAAGTGGAAAAAAAAAAAAGTAAAACTGTTTATTAACAAAGCAAGATACCCACAAAGCACAGGAAAAAAAGAAAATTGAACCTTACACCCCACCCCGTGGCCAAGAGGCAAACATGGTGACTGCCCTTCTTTGCCTCTGTGAAAGGAGAAGAACAGAGTTTGCAGCAGCTGGGTGTTGCTGCTAGTTAAGAATTAACCCTTGGAACGGCTGTAAAAACACACAGCAACACGGTCTCCTCTCAAGGTAGGAAAGAGAGAGATTTTTTATTGTAACACTGTCTTGCTTAAGTACACTCACTCGCTACTCCAGGGACAGAGGAGCCCATTGGTCAGAGCGGGCAGCATCTCTTGCACAGATGTTTTCATTATAGACAACAGAGTTCTCAAAGTACACACTCTGTAAACAGTAGCAGGTGCCTTTGTTTGCTCCTGGGAAAACCTCTGCCCCCAGGCCAGCCCCTGGGAAAGCTCCATGTTCTCACGAAGCCTCCCCATGGGCTACTTGAGGCCTTCTACAGCTGAGAACCTGTTGGATTTCTGGTGTGGGTCTTCTCCTTGCAGCCAGTGAAGCTGGTGGAGTTTAATGTCCCTTTCTGAGTTTCGGACCGGCCGGAGCCGCCACGCAGACTTCCCTAGCCAGAGAGTGGAAAAACAACAAAAGAAGTGCCAGGACGATTTGCTAGTGAAAAGCCTCCAGGCCAGGGGAAGGAAAAAAAAAAACCCAAACCCCCAGGAGATGCTTTCCTAAACTGGAAAAGTAATCCAGCTAAAGCAATGAAGTACCAATCCATGTAGCCACTGACTGTGGTGGAGGGAGAGGGACTGAAAAGAGCCCGGGGCTCCCAGCCAGCAGCCTTGCCCTCTGGGTCATCCTAACGACACCACAGACATTTCTGGGCATAAAGGAGGTGATCAGGGAAGAAAGTATCATCATAAAGTCACCCCAAGACAGCATCCTTATTAAAATGCAGTGCTATCCAAAAACCTGCTGAGCACTGAGTGGGATTATTTCTCCTGTTTTCCTTACCAAGGAGGCACCAGGCAGTGGTTGGCAGAGTTCACACCCATCCGCAGGGGAGGAGGTTTCTGACAGTGCAGTGCTCTTCAGCTGCACGGCAAAAGGGCTGATTTAGTGTCCAAGGCTGTGAAGCCAGGCTAAAATGAAGTACAATCTTTTATAAGTGAGGGTTTACCCTGCCTTGAGAAGTGGCCAGTTCCTCCCTCTGTGAGTGTTCCCTGGAAAGAAGAGGTGAGTGGGGAACAGGGACTGAATGAAGGTCTTTCCCTCAGTCCCAGCTTCCTGGCTGTGCTCCTGTGGATCTGTAAGCCTGAGCTGGGCTGGAGACTCATCCCAGAGGTGTGCAGGACCTCCCAAGCATTCAGTGCCACTGCTCTTGTCACATATGGCATCTCCTTCACCTGCTGAGTGATCCAGAACTGCGGCCCTTGGCACCCTCCTTCTTCCTGCTGGGAAAGCAAGTGGGTACAGCCTGGATCTACTGATCCCACCACCACTGTCAGATCCAAATGAGAAGGTTTCCAGCTCCCAGGAGTCTCAGCTAAGTCCTACAAAGCATTGGCTCCAACAGCTCTTGCCAGAGGGAATGATCACGCTTCTCTGCCTACAGACCTTCTCTGAAGGTGCTGAGAGGAGACCAAGAGCCACACCTGGCAAGGGATGGTGAGACTTGGCTGCCCAAGGGACAGAAAATGAGTGGCTTTTACAGAACTTGTGAAGTAGAGGAGACTTATTTCACAGATAGGAGTATTTGTTAATTTCTATATCAAGACAGACGTTATCTGAAAGGTTCCACTTCCTCTAATGCCCTAAAACTGAGTGTGCATCTGGGGCACCTACTGGGAAATCAGACAGAGAGCTGAGCTGATTTCTGCTTCCCTTCTCTCAGTCCCTGTGCCAGCCACAGCCTTTTTGGGAACCAGCAGCAGTCAATGCTCCAATTATTCCTGATGCCCACTGTTAGCTCAGCCTCTGCTTCCCTTTGCTTCTCTTTGTCTCTTTGTCTCTGGAATGCCTATCCCATCATCCTGATGGTGCAGACACTACCAGGGACACGCAGGGCTGTGATTCCAGCACTCCTTGCTCTGCTCCGTGGGGATCTTGTGTCTCCCCTGGAGACAAAAGTTAAGGGACACTTCCTGGGGCTCTCAGCACTCACTGGGTCCAGGTTTTCAGCCATTTTCGCCATGGAAATGTCAGATAAGTGTGGCTGGACATCTGTCCCTCATGGTCCTGCTCTCCTTTTGCCAGCAGTGCCACTCCTTGGCAGTAGTCACTGGGATGGGATATACATTCCCTTCCAGGGAGGAGGGAGACTGAAGTCATTGGGGAGTTTTCTAAATGGGAGAGGAAGGAAGCAGCCCCACCTCTGAAGATGCAGCATGGAAACCTCCATATGGAGATATTGAGTTCTCAGTTTTTGGTAGAAAACACACATTTTCCTCAGCAGGCAGAGACATGTACAGTACACCACAACAGCCCTGTTTAGCTTGAGAGGAGAAATCCCAACTCTGAGCTTTGTTTCGAATGCATTTGACTGAAAATGTTCTAATCAGATTTTTTCCACACTCTCAGGGGTGGGAAGATGTCAGTGGGGAACCATATTTTGCCTTATTATGTTTTCACATGTCCAGGTATGATGAAAGTTTGCTGCTGAGTTGCTCTGGGGCTGAGTCCTCTCCTTACCTACCCCTCAGTGCCTCCTGTTAGCACTGGAGGAGACCAGACCTGCTCAGAATTGCGAAGGAAGCACTGATGAGGCTCTAGGCAAAGGATGCACGTTTTGCAAATCCTCCCTGGTGGATTGTTGACCATGACAAGAGCAAGAGCCTTCTCAGTGCATAGTAAACAAACTCTCAAGCATGCTTTTGGAAAAACACCCTAAAACCAACCAGAAGGACCTGCCATGTGACAGGAGCAGAAAGCAGAGGCACCTGGGAAGGCCTGGACTCCATCCATCAAAGCCTGAACTTTGCTGTGCTCCAAGATCACCCTCCATGTCACATCAGAGCTCCCTGCTGGGTAAAAAACGCCCCCTCGAGGCAGTGGGGGAATGTCTTCTCAGTCCAGTTCATCCCAGTGCTCTTTTCTTGTTTCTTGTGCTCCCCTAACACTCCCATCTGGGCAATGGGGAATGAGAACTTTTGGAATTCAGATCTGGTATCAGCGGTATCAGCACATCTTACTGGAGAAAAAGGCCATTTCCACATGAACTGCAATGGATGTTTTTTATTGGTGCATCCACATCCTTGCACTCACCGAGCCACAGCCTCTGCACAATTCCACGTGCTCAGAGGAGGTGCATCCCACTCAGCAGCTCCCTATTAAACTGCCACCTCCCCTTGGGATCTCATCTCTCCTCATATGATTTGCTACACTTTGAAGCTGCAAGAAAGAAATCACAGAATGCCAGAATGGTTTGGGTGGGGAAGAACCTCAAAGCTCATCCAGCGCCACGCCTCTGCCATGGGCAGGAACACCTTCCACTATCCCAGGATGTTCCAAGCCCCAGTGTCCAACCTGGCCTTGGACACTTCCAGGGATCCAGGAACAGCCACAGCTGCTCTGCTCTGCCCACATTGGCAGCCCAAGTGCAGCCAAATCCTGCTGTGCTTATCCTGGAAAACAGCCCTGGATATATCACACACGGGGCATGTGTCAGGAACTGTATTTGTTGTCTCTCCAGCTGTGATTTGCTCAGCTGGGGATGCCTCAGGCTTTACCTGGATCCTGAGTTGTGCTGGTTCTGCACAGGACCATTTCCAGCATGATACCTTAACAACCCTGAGCTGTACTGGATTCTGAGCTATCCTTGCATATTCTCAAGGGCCTTGTAGCCTATTTTCCTTTGGACACAGCAGCTGCTGAGCAGAACAGCAGCTGGGCTGGGTTAGTACCTTTGGCAAAGCTGCTGCTGAAGGTCTGCACTTTGTCCAGGTGCATTCATGGGGCTGTTTAGCCACAGAGATGCTGCCATGCCTGCTCCAGGTGCTGCCTCAGTCTCATTTCCATGTGTTTTCCTTCCCTGCTGCACACAGCCCTCCTGGATGCACACAGCAGCAGCAGCTTGTATCAGCCACCTGTTTCCAGCCTGTGGAAGTAGAAGGTGGCCTTGGTGTGTGCCTGACATCTCTAGGCTCATGTTGATCCCACCACTCAGCAGAGCAGGCTGAGATGGCCGCCTGGCACCCCAGGAAACTGTGATCCCTAATTATAATCCCAAAATCACAGAATGACCTGGTCTGGAGGTGACCACAGAGGGCTGTGGTGCAGCTGCCTTCAGATACCAGCAATGAAACCAGACTGCTGAGAGCTTCCTCCAGGTGGGTCTTTAAAACCTCCAGGAACAGAGATGCTGCAGCATATTTCTGTGCTGGACTCTCATAATTGGGAGAAAACTCTCCTCATATCCATTCTGAACCTCTCCTGTTTCAGTTTATATCCAGTCTCTTGTGTCTCCACCATGCATTGCTGTGGCCTGGCTCTCTCTCCCCAGGACCCTTCTCAAAGGCACCATCTAGCTGCTGATGGCTTCAAACAGGGGCCAGGGAAGTAGCCTGAGCACCCCACAGTGAGGGGCCCGTGTCCTCCAGCATTTCTTCTGCCACCTCCTGCAGAGCAGGAGCTCTCTGCAGTTCACTGAGTCTCTTGCTAAACATCTTTGACATTTGATTTGAGGAATAAAGGTCAGGCTCCTCCAAGAATGGTAATGAGAGTTTAGTGAACAAAACCTGTCAGAGTCTGTACTGCTGCACTCCTTTATGGAGGGTGGTGGAGGCTGGGGAGCTGTGCTGTCCTGATCCTGGGGAGCTGTGCTGTCTGATCCTGGGGAGCTGTGTGTCCCTGATCCTGGGGAGCTGTGCTGTCTGATCCTGGGGAGCTGTGCTGTCTGATCCTGGGGAGCTGTGTGTCCCTGATCCTGGGGAGCTGTGCTGTCCTGATCCTGGGGAGCTGTGCTGTCTGATCCTGGGGAGCTGTGTGTCCCTGATCCTGGGGAGCTATGTGTCCCTGATCCTGTCACATTCTCAGGCAGAGAGCACTTCTGTGGCTGGTGGGGACAGAACTGGGGTGTGGCAGAGGGTCACAAGGAGGGTACAGCCCAACCCTGGCTACCTGGCCCCTCCTGCCCAAGCAGGGCTCAATTTCCATGGCTGCATCCCTGACTGCTCCTGTCCTTCATGCCAGGGGTACCTCAGTGCTGCTCCAGCTCTTGCATCCCAATCGCTTGTGTACTATGGGGCAGTTCAGCTCTGAATGGGGTTTTCTTGGTATCATATAAAATAAAAAAATATTTCAGAGTAGGACATATCTAAACAGAATAGCATTTCCAAAATGAGAAACACAGTTAAATTACTCCACTTTTTATCAAATTCAGCACAAATTCTAGGATTGTCTTGCTTCTTTTCAGACCTTTTCCCCCCTCTTTGCTGGGAGTGCTTTGTCAGCTCTGTAGATTCCCTTCCTCTGTGTATCCTTGCTTTTGTGTGCAATAAGGTGCATCTCACTGCAATTTCATGCTTTTACACTCTCAGAATACCCGGAGAACACAACTCTTCTCACATGCAAAAACCACAACTATCTGGTGAAGCCACGACAAGTTCCATATTTGCAATACAATAATCTCATTTATAGATGTGAATGTTCTCTGGCTACAAAATCCTTAAACATTCAGTATCTCTTGAAGTGAAATAATTTCTGTTGGGCTAATTTAGGAGCCATCTAAACTCTTGGCTTTCTAAAGCTGGAAATCACTGCAGATGCATATTCCCTCCTCTGCTTTGCTTTCTTAAATAAGGGTGAGTTCTTCTGTGTTTACTTCTGTAAGACAGCAGTCAGTCAGCTCTCTGTGGCCTGAGCATTTCTTCTCTTTACTTGTGGGATCACATTTAGAACTCTACTCTGAAAGTACTCTGACACTCAAAGTCAAGTGCTTCCAATGCTGAAAGCACCAAAATTAAGGCTGTGCTCAGCTCCAGCCTCTTGAGCAGGATCATTACAATGCAGTATTTAATTACAATGATCATATACTGTTTTTTCCACTGAATCCCTAACTCATTCCATGCCTGGGTAGTCATTCAATATTTCCCTTAATCCTCCCCATCCAATGTATGCCGCAGGCTCTATTTTCTGCATACCATCCAAAGCCTCTGTTGACTACAGAATTATTCATTTCCTCTGGGGGTTCCTCCGCTCTTTCATTGGGGCTCTGGATGCTTCTCAAGTGTGAACAAATTTATTTCCATGAAACACCTGTGCAACAACCTTGTACTTTCTCCCTTGAGAGCTGAGGCAGAGAGAGGAGCACCAGTGTGTGAGAGCCTGGGTTTGGATGCTCTCATTCCATCCCACGCCATCCCTGGAGTTTGATTTTCCATGGACTTTGCATTTCTTTACATTTCTTTACATTGCTCCTGTTCAAAGCACAGCTCCTGTTGGCTTCATTTCCAAGTGCTCAGTGCTCCTGCAAACCTGACCCCTGGATCTCCCACTGGGACCTGGCAAGGAGAAAGGTCAGCTCTGAATTCTGGCAGAAATGCAAGGGTAGGAAGGAGCCCACATGAGAGTGCACTTTTTTCTCATGCAGTCCCTCACTTTGTTCCATAAAGGTTTCAGATCCTTCTGGGGAATGAGGGATCCTGGTTTGTTACAGTGGCCCTGGAGAGAGCCCAGCCCATGAACTGCACAGAGCCTGAAGGAGGACATGACATCACTGGGCAATTAAGACCAGTAAAAACCTCACAGCATTCCTTTCTCTATCCTCTCACCATCCTTCTCTCATCCCCTCTCCACCTGCAGATACTCCCTGAGCACAAGACCACAAGGAAAAGCCAGAAAGATGCTGCTAGAGCCCATGGATGGTGTGCAGTGACACAATCCTGGCTGTCCTTGTGACACCTGTGATCCCAAAGCTGCCATCATGGAGGAAACTTGATTCCATCCCCGTGTTGTGGGGAAACTGTCCCGGCTCTGCCCTGGCTCCTGCTTTTCCCAGTAGGGTTCACTGTGCTCTTTCCACACTCTGGAATACCCAGTCCTGGTCAGACGTGGGTGCTGGAGGTGCCTGAGGAGCTGGGATAAAAACTGCCTGATTGCACTGACAGTGCAGCTGAGGGAGGGCTAAAGCAGTTGCTTAAACCACTAAATTTAACCCAAGCAGCTCCATCACCATGGCACGGAGCATTTCCCATTTTTATTTCAAAGCCACTTCCATCACTTGGTTTGTATTGCCAAGGCTCAGGGTTTTGGGAAGAAACCAGAAAGATATTTGACAGATCTGCACTGAGAGGCTGCATGTGCCCAGGGTGCTGTGTGGGGCTGGGAATGTGCTCAGGGAGCTGACACTCATCCCACAGGCAGGAGCAGCAGCTGCTTTCCCACCCTGTGCCGTGCACGGATCCTGCTCTTCCCCAGGGGATGGCATCCCCAGGGGATGGGATCCCCAGAGACAGTTGAGCAGCTGTCTATCCCTGTCCCTGTCAATGAAGAAGCCTGAATCTGCTTCTGTGTTGAGGAAAGGTTTCCTGCTCACCTTTCCAAACTCCCATACAACTGCTCTGACATATTTTCCCTGCCAATGCAAAGACAACACAGTCTGTTGAAACATCTGCCTGAGCCTGCCAGGTTCTTGGTATTACAGAGCCATTTCCAAGGGACTGGCAGGGCAGTTGTGAATCCTACATGGTTCAGACCAGACCTGCAGCTTTCCCCTGGAGAAGCACAGTGTATTCCCACTTCCAGAGTTTTTGCTGAGCAATTCTCTGCAGACAATATGGATCAACAGCTGGTATGGCTGTGAACCGTCTGCTTTTCCAAGTGGGTAACGGGGCTGCATGGCTCTGTGCTCATAGTTATCACCTTCCCTGGCTTTTCTGGATACAACCCCAAACTAATTATTGACACAGCTCCTGGTGCCAAGCCAGGCCGCAGCAGGACCAGCAGGGATTCTGAGCCACATGCAACAGGCATGGCAGGGCCTGCACAGCAGCTCACACAGGACAATGCAGCTCTTGCAGCAGAGGCTGTGGTTGCACTGCAGGAACAAGCACTGTGCCACAACTCCCCTCCTGCTGTGCCTGCCCTGCCCACACCTCCACTATCCCAGTCAGGAGGCTTTTAACTGGAGCCTTGTGGAAAAGAGAAGCTTTGGAGGATCAAACTGAAGCCTTCCAGTGCCTGAAGAGAGTCTACAAGGAGGATGGAGACTTTATTGGAGGGACACGACAGGGGGAATGGCTTCCCACTGCCAGAGGACAGGGATAGATCAGATATTTGGCAGGAATTGTTCCCTGGGAGGGTGGGCAGTTCCTGGCACAGGGTGCCCAGAGCAGCTGTGGCTGTCCCTGGATCCCTGGAAGTGTCCAAGGCCAGGCTGGACAGGGCTTGGAGCACCCTGGGACAGTGGAAGGTGTCCCTGGCCATGGCAGGGGGTAGAACGAGATGAGTTTTCAGGTCCCTTCCAACCCAAACCAGCCTGTGATTTCATTTTATAAGTGGCACAGAAAACACCCCTGAGGCTCACTGTGCAGAGTCACAACTTGTACCCAACTTCCTCAGGAGACGAGGAGGCTCAGGGAGGACCTCAGTGCTCTCCCCAACTCCCTGAAAGGTGCTTGTAGTGAAGTGGGGCTCTTCTGCCATGTCTCAAGTGAAAGGGAAGAGAGGTGGCCTTAAATTACATCAGGGGAGTTCAGATTAGATTTAAGAAAACATTTTTTCCCTGACAGAGTGGTCAGGTATTGGAATGAGTTGCCCAGGGAGGTGGTGAAGTCACCATCTCTGGAGGTGTTCAAGAAGCGTCTGGATGTGGCACCTTGGGATGTGGGCTAGGGGTGATTATGGTGGTACTCAGGTGATGGACGGATAAGGTGATTTTGAATTGATGGTTCTGTGATTCTGTGCTTCAAACAAACCATTTTCCAAAATGCAGAGTCTCCTTCCCCACCTGTGAAAGACCCGTTTTCAGTGTCAAAGATTTCTTGAAACAAAATGAAACTGCTGAATTAGAAAATCGCTATAATTTTGTAGAGAGTTTAAGTGATTCATTAAGGGATTTGTTACTGCAGGGTGGGCAGAACAAAGCTGAGCAGGAGTGATGGCTGAGGTGGGTTGATCCCTGAGCAGGCCCAGGAAATTGCTGGATCTGTGACACACAGCTGCAGGTGCTGGAGAGCTGCAGCCACACTGTGTGCTCTGGGCAGCAAATCAAGGAATGCTCCAGCAAAAAGGCACAGCACAGCAAATGCTCCGAGGCTCTGTGCTTCATGCATGCAATAGCTCAGGAATGTTCTCAGTTTAAGAACCAATCCTACAGCGAGGGAAAGAGATTGGGGTAAGTGTAGAGCTCGTGAGCTCATCACAGCAGCAAAACTTGCTTTCACAGCTGCAGATAAAAAGATGGAGCCTGCTGAGAAGGCAGCAGCACCTTTCAAACTCGTTTAATTAGGTTAAAGGAAACAAAGGGTGAGGTTTGTGTTTCTTCCCAAGCAGTAAGTGAAAGATTTCATACATGAGCTGCAGGGTCTCTCCCTCCCCAGCAGGGTCCAGGACCTGCTCAGAGAGCTGAAACACGGGCAAGTTCGTGATTGTAAAATAGACATGTGCATGTGTGTGCAAGGCTGTGGGAGAGCCAGGTCCTTCCAGAGCACTTGACAGGGTGCTGAACACCAATCTGGGAACAGCAGCTCTCCCAGGGGTGTAACAGACGTTTAGTCAAGGGGGCAACAAGGTCTCGGTGCTCAGATCTCCAGTGAGTCTGGGTATCGTTCAGGAAGGTATCTCAGCCCTTGATTCATAACCAAAGCATTGGGTGGGATTAGTTGTTCAAATGTAGTTTTGGCCGTCAATTCATCTTCACCTGAGCAGGTGCCCAGGTGCCCTGGAAGCCAAGGAAAGGACTTGGGCCTGGAGCAAATCCAGCTGCTTTTGGAAGCACCAACTGGCCCAGGAGCCTGAGCAGTGAACTCAGCCTCAGGCTTTGGCAACACATATATGCATCATGTGAGAATAGTTCATCTCTGGGGCTTGGGAGAGGAATGGTCCCTTGGTTTTGTGCAGTTCATGCCGGATGTGCTGCATTGCACAGCAGAGGCAGGGCTGGGATCATGGAATGACAGAATCCCAGGATGGCTGTGTTAGAAGGGACCTGAAAGCCCATCCAGTGTCACCCCTGCCATGGGCAGGGACACCTCCCACTGTCCCAGGCTGTTCCAAGCCCCAATGTCCAACCTGGCCTTGGGCACTGCCAGGGATCCAGGGGCAGCCACAGCTGCTCTGAGCACCCTGTGCCAGGGCCTGCCCACCCTGCCAGGGAACAATTCCTTCCCAATATCTAATCCAAATCTACCCTCTTATCCACTCACTATATGGCTTCGTGAAAGTCCCTCTGCAGCCTTCTCGTGTGCCCTCTTTAGGAGCTGGAATGTTGCTGCTGTCTTCAGGTCCTGCACCCCTTTGGGCACAGGGAGGTTGCTGAGGGATCTTGCAGGACTGGCTCATTGCCAGGGCTAGCTACAGGCACAGGGAAAAGAAATATGGAGCTTCCCAAACCCTTGATAAATTTGAAGGAAGAATAAAACAATACTAACAAATGTTTGGCCAGGCTGTTTGCCCAGGAGAGGAGATGTGTTGGCCTTGCTTGCTGACAGACTGGTTTGATAATGCTGGAATTAGTTAAATGCTGCTAATGGAGAATGGAAACAGCACAGGAGGGGCTTCAGAACCAGCACACCATGGTCACCAAAGTGTCACAGGGCAGTGTCTGGCAGAGCATCCTCCTGAGGGACCGGGCATGCTCTGGGCCCAGTGTCATATGCAGGCTGTTGGTTGTCACATGGAGGCTGCAGTGACACATCAGAGCTGGACCCTGACCCAGGCTGGACCCTGACCAGAATGGACCTTGACCAGGCTGGAGCTGCCCTCTGGGATGGCAGCACTTCAGGGGTGGCACTGCAGCCCCACAGGACAACTCTCAAAGCACCCAGCAAAACAATGTCCAGTGTTGGTGGTGTGCGCTCCCCACTCAGCTTTTAGGATGTCATGGAATCCCAGGATAACCAGGGTTAGAAGAGAACTTCAAGATCACCAAGTCCAAGCATCAACCCAGAACTATTATAATTCCCCCCAAACCCAGAAGCCACATTCAGACACGCCTTGAATGCTTCCAAAGATGGTGACTCCACCACCTCCCTGAGTGACTCCAATTTCCTATATCAAATCTGAACCTCCCTTGGTTCAATTTAAGGCCATTTCCTCTCATCCTTTCACTTGAAACATGACAGAAGAGACTGATCCCAGCAGAGGATTGTTCCCAAACCTCCTGATATCTTGGCATGTTTTAAAACAACCTGATAATGATGACCCTGTTTATAAAGATACAAGTCTGGGAACCACATGGAGAATATCAGTGTGTGTGAGATGCTGGACATCAGCCCAGAGCAGCACTGCTCCCTAATGACCTGGAACAGGGATGCACTCCTGCTGCTTGGACTCTGCACTGGTATTCCCAGCCATGCTCTTTCTCATGAAGTTGGACAGTCAAGGTGGAGAATTTGGGACCTATAGCCCAAAAAGTAGGTAGACAAAATGGGTGTGGGAATCTGGGACAACCTAAGCACTGATCCTAAGAATAAGAAACAGGAGCAAAAATTAGCTTTTCAAGCTTTCCCTCTTTTTCCCAAATTGCCAAGATCTTATTTTGGAAGTGGCCAGCTGCAGCTGTCAGATGTCTGCTTCAGGCAAGGAGTGCTAAATAAGGGATGGAAAGAATCTCCACAAGTGTGGGAAGTTATTCAGGATTAACTGTTTGCTGCAGAGAGCCCCCAGGACCCTGAGAACACCCCTGGCCCCTGAGCCATTCATTCACATGATGCTGAGGGAACCTTGCCAGGGAGCTTCTCAGGAAGGGTCAGGAGCTCCCCCTCCACAGCCTGCACACCTTGGCACGCTGGCACTCCCTTGTGGGCTGGTCAGGTGTCCCCGTGGTAGCCGTGCCCAGAGTGATGCTGCTGCAGGTGGGACTGGGTGCCCAGGTGTGCAGAGCTCCTGCACCTGCTCTGGTCCCTGCTGTAGTGGGGCTGCCCTGGGGCAGCACAGGCTGCACCCACAGGTCCCTGGATTTGTGACTAGGGGGGGTTCTGTGGCTGCATCACTCTTTTTGTGTTTTCTGGCTGTTTTTCCTCTTTTCAAACATTGTATTAGTGAAGGGCTGACGGTGCCAAGAGCATTGCTGGTGGGTGAAGGAGACAGCAGGAATTTTGCAAGGCAGTGAGGTGGCACCATCAGGTGAAACTCACCCACGGCAGAGCCTCCTCGGAGCTCCACGCTCCCGGCACGGTGACAAGGTGACACACGTGCCCACTGTCTCAGCACACTGCCCATGCCAGCTGTGCCCATGGGAGCACAGCTTCCTCAGCCCTGCCTGCCCCCAGGATGGGGCAGAGAGGAGCTGCCACTGCCACTGCACAAGCGTTGCAAGATGTCAGAAAACAAGCAGCAAATAAAAGGTGCGGTTGGACAGGGCTGTGCAGCATCTCCCATGTGCAATGTGGGCCCTGCCCGCCCCCACGCTCCTCACGGGGGGGATCCAAGGCAGGCCGTGAGCACAGCAGAGGAGGGCTGGGTGAATCACTGCTGCTCGGGGGTGTTCCTTGGGCACATGGCAGCAGCGCCCAGTGCCACCTGAGCTGCCCACAGGCTCAAGGGGGTTGCTCTCCCATACCCTGTGTTTTAATGCAAGGGTGCTGCTGTTCACCCCTGGGAGCTGCCTAAGCTGCGGCTTTTTGCTGCTGAGGGACCACTGAGAATCAGAGATGCTGCCAGACTTCCCCTGGACTTTGCTTATGGTCTGGGAGCACTGCAAGGCCAGGCTTGGCTCGGGGACCTCGGGAAGGTGTTCACATCAGGGAATGAGTTGGAGAGCATTCAGAGGTGTGACTGGCATTTAGGAATAAAACAATTACTGGATTAAAATCATCAAGGAAAAGGGTTGAAATGAAGTTTAAAAAACTGCAGTGTTAGTAAATTCCCTGCAGAGCTGCAGGGTGATGGTGCTTCCTTTTGTGCTCTGCCTCCACAAAGTACAGATTGGCAGAGGCTTTTTTGTTCTGCTGGCCACCAAGTTCTGAAGAACTCCCCTCTTCTGTCACCGTAGTGACCAGGCTGAGTCTGCAGTAAACTAGACGAACATGAGATTGAAATGGTCTTTAAAAGCACCTGGATCCCCAACAGATCTGTCAGAGTGGGTTTAGCTGCTCTGAGAGAAGTGATACAGAGTGAAGCCGATTGCAGAGTTTAACTCCTGCAGTGTTTGGGGTTTCCTTAAAGCTTCCCCCAATCCCAGCTCCAGCCCAGGACATTGTCCTGCTTTGGGTTGCAAAGAAATTGGGCACAGCATCCCCAGAGAGCTGGATGTCCACCTGCTCCAGGGACACAGGGTGAGCAGAAGGGTGCAAGGACACCTCTGGACAGCTATGCCACAGGTGAGGCCTTTGGAATGTGTCCTGTCCTCAGAGCAAGCCCCAGCAAAGCCTATTGTGGGTGTGATGAGGGCTGAGGGGTATCCCAGCAGACAGGCACCATGTCCTTAGTGTTTGTCCAGCGTTTGTCCTGTCCCTTGCCCTGCTCGCTGGAACCCTGGAGACAGCCCTGGCACTGAGGGGCTTGTCACCAAGGCAGTGCCAGTGAGGATTGCCTGGATGTGAGAAATGTCCTGGACAAAGGGCTGGGAGAGGAAAAAGGGAGCAGGTGTGGAGCCCTGGGGGGCAGGAGGGGCTGCCAGCAGCCCTGGGAAGGACAGTACGGAGAGAAGGAGGGAAAGGAAGGGGAGCTGGGTCACTTCAGGAGCTGAGGAGGGACAGGGAGTGAGTCAGGAGAAGCCTGTTTGTGATGCTGACAGGATAGGGATGAGAAGGGGGTGGTGGGGAGATGACTCAAGAGATGTGGGAGGGGCGAGGGCTGAGAGAAATTCGGTTTGTGACCCATCTGGCTCTTGGAAAGGGGCAGAGACTGATTTCTCTTGAGAGGTTCGCTGAAACTTGCTTAGCAGTGACTGAAACCCCCACTTCAAAATGCATGAGATAAATTTTCCTTCCTTAGCTCTTGAGAGTGAAGCAAACCCTCCACTGATGGATGGTGCCTGCTGAGCCTGTTTGCTGGTTTGTTTCTACATTGCCTATCCCAAGTCCTGGTGGCAGCACCACCAAGAAGGGAATTTTTGACTGTGCCAGCTACTTCATGTAGGCAAGGGTGGAGGCTTTGGGGAGCAGAGCTCAGAGATGGGGGCAGGGCTGAAGAATAAGGCTGGCAGAGAACTTGCAGCTCCACAAAGCCTGGAAAAAGCAGTACAAGTAAATTAAGGGCTCGGTGGGGTTGTGTGCCCTGCAGAGGAGCCCCATGCAGGGCTGGAACCATCTGCAAGGCATGGGGAGGTCTCACTGCTAGACACTTACTGAGTTCCCTTGGTTTGCAAACAATTCCTGTTATTCCTCATGCAGGTTAGTAGTGCAGGAATCCCCTTCTCTGCTCCAAACCAGCATCTTCTGCCATCAGGTGGGCCACTGAGGTGGCTCATCCCCCACATCCATCCAGCTCAATCCTCCTGGGGGCCAGTCCTGGGGGCACAGGCAGCTCTGGCTTGGCAGGGAGCACTCTGCAAACAGGAGGCTTGGGGGTCTGCCAGCACAGCCTGGTGCTCATGGGCTTCCTGGGGATGTGGAGTGCACTGGGCTATCCTGCAAAAGTTGTGACAAGTGCCAAGTGTCCCCATGACTGCTCACACACATTTTAATGGCTTTCTTAGTGCCTGGGATTCCCAAGGTGCATAAGCCAGTCAAGAACTTCCTGCCAAAACATCCTTCATTAGAAAAGTGCTGGCTGGGAACCAGAATGTGTCATAACAGTTTTAGCAAATTAATGATAATGATTAAAAAATCCCCATAATCATGGTGTGTCTTGGGTCCAGGGTGGGATTTATCATGCAGGCTCACCAGGACAGCTGTGCTGGAGAAAAACATTTTAAAATATGTGAGAACTTAGATCTGAGTCTCCCTTGCATCAGAGGGAGCATTTTTGAAGAATACCCTCTGGAATTCCTATTGGGAAACTGCCCGAATTTAAGGTTTTTGCTTTTTTTTCCCTTATTTTTACTCTCAAAACCTTTCCATAGGCCCCATCTGCTTTTTGGAGTGATTCCCAAACAGCACTTTTGGGGTTTGCAGAGTCTTCTGGACAGTCCTTCCCCTGGGGCATCCCCATGTAGTGCTGGGACTGTGCCAGGGTCTTGGCTCAACTGGAGTGACACCCTCTGGGACAGGGACAGCTGGAAATGCAGGGATGTGCAGCAGCTGAGTGTGAAGGTATGGGAGAGCAGGGCTGGGAAAGTTTTCATTTTCAGGTATGGGATGATTCCTGGATGGGTCAGTCCTTGCTGCCTCCTTCAGCTGCTGTTGGGTCACAGACTGAGCTGGGGTGACAGTGGTGCCTCTGCCCAGGGGTTCCTCTGGCTGTCCCTGTGTTCTCATCTCCATCTGGATGAGAGCAGAAGATGGATCAGTTTCCATTTCTTCTGCCATGCTGAGAACCATGGGTGTGGGTCTTTGAGGCATAGCAGGAAAGAATGGAGATTTGAATGGGGAAAACCCCTGGGGTGGGATCATGCTTACACAATGCACAAATTCAGCTTTTCCCTTCAGTCTGTCCATAACTCTGTCTTCTGGAATGGTCTTGGTTGGACTCGATGATCCTGGAGGTCTTTTCCAGCTTTAATGGTTCTATGATCCAAGGGGAGTAAGAAATCTTTCAATTTTGCTTCTCAGCTGAGGGGTAGCAGGAGGTTTCCCCCATCTAGGATCCCTGGAGTCAGAGATCAGAAGGATTTTGTGAGACCTTCCCCCCTTTCCATGATGAGGGGTGTCAAGCTTTGATACTGCCCAAACCCCAGACACCCACGAAAGTCATTCCCTCACCTTCCTTCAGTATAGTTGGGCAGAGAAGAGGGGAAAAGTTAACAAAGGGTTTATGAGTTGACATAAGGACTGAGAGAAAACACCCTAAGGGCAAAACAGGTTCAAATTTAAAGGTGTAAAGTAAATTTATTATTATCAGAGGGGGATAATGAGAAGTAAAATAAGCCTTTTAAACACTTCCCCCCCCCAGCACCGCCCTCTTTCCCACTGACAGGACAGGGAGACAAGGTGTGGTGGGGGTTTTGATCAGTTCATCACTCGAGATCCTCTGTTTGCTCAGGGAGGGGAATGCTCTGCCCCCCTCTGCTCTGCTGTGGGGTCCCTCCCACGGGAGAAAGCTCTCCATGAACTTCTCCAGTGTGGCTCTAATCTCACAAGCAGCAGTCTTGCCAGAATTACTGCAAAGTGAGTCCATCCCACGGGCAAACAATCTTCTCAAAACTGCTGTGGTGTGGGTCATTGTCCATGGGGTGCAGTCCTCTGAGGACAGGCTGCTCTCCTTTGGGAGCAAGGGCTCTCCTGCTCTGTCTCTGGAAGCAGGGTTCTCCTTCTCTGTCTCTGGAAGCAGGACTCTCCTGCTCTGTCTCTGGAAGCAGGACTCTCCTGCTCTGTCTCTGGAAGCAGGGCTCTCCTGCTCTGTCTCTGGAAGCAGGGCCCTCTCTCTCCATTTGGGTCTCCCACTGGCTCACAGCTTTCTCCAGCATCCATCCCCTCCAGCAGGAGCACTTTTCCCATAGGCTGCATGTGAATTTCTGCATCCCCTGTGGGCCTCATGCATCCCAAGGGGACAGTTTGTTTCACCGTGGTCCTCCCCACAGCCTGCAGAGGAATCTCAGCTCTGGTGCTTGGAGCACCTCCTGCCCGTCTTTTACCCACTGACCTTGGTGTTGCCGTGTTGTTTTCCCTCACATGTCCTCACTTGCTCCTCTTCTCTGACTAGAAAACACCTGCTGCTCGTAGGTTCCATTGCCACCAAATTCTACTGATTCAAAGATTCCTGTGGGACCCCACAGCTCTGAGAGGTGATCCTGTCTGGGTTCCACACTGGGGAACGGCTCCTCGTGTTCCTGCTGCTGTCCCTCGGCCCTGCCACCCTGGTGTGGCAGCGGTGGCCGCGGCGCTGGCGCTGCTGAACGCCTCTCTGCGTGCAGGGACCGGCAAGGAGGAGCCGCCAGCCCTGCCCTTTGGGCCACAGCAGGGCTGGCCAGGAGTGGCCAGGTAGGCAGGGCTCGCCCTGGGCCGTGCTGAGATAGCCCCGATGGCCACGACACCTCGCCACCCCTGGGAAAAACTGCCCATGTGCTGTTTTGATTTTCTTCATGTCATGATATGTCATCACAGAGACATTACCAGCATCAGTGATTGAACCAGCAGAGATTGGATCTGTCAGATATGGTGGAAACTTCTAGCAGTGTGGACACACACATTCACAGAGCTAGGGAATTACAGGGAATTCTTTTCAGGCCTGGATTTCTCCTGTGTCTCAGGTCCATTCCCAGGCTGAAAAGCTGACTGCAGCTTCAGTTAGGGAGGAGTCTCTCAGGGTGATAACATGGTGAAAAACAGTGGAATTCATCATAAAGATTAACCCCTGGTGTCTTTCCCGTGGGACACATCCTGAGATGCTGTCCCATGGATGTTTTTCCCAATTGTCCAATGAACTACTGTCCTGTCCTAGCTGCACATAACACACTTTAAATACGGGCTGTCTGTACAATAAAGTTGGCCTTTTTTCCCCAAAAGAGGTCCGTGTTTGTTGCTGTCCTTTCTCTCTGCAGCGCAGTAACCACATAGCAACTTCTCACAGCAGCCACTTCTGTGGTCCTCCCCCACTACCAAAATCCAGGCTGTGCCAAATTAACTGCAGCCTGGGCTGGGCAGGATGTGCTCATGACAAGCACCTGAGGGTAGAGGGCTGTCACAGCTCCCTCCGAGGGGTTTGGATTGGCTCTGGGTGCCTGCACATCCCACTGGATCACGTTCCCTCCTGGATGGATACCAAGGCCAACTTCTCTGTCCACTGTCAGCTCCAGGAAGTTGCTGCCAGGGCAAGCAGGCACTCCCTGCAGCTACTTCTTCCAGAGACCCCCAACAACGCCCCTGGCTGCTTTGCTGGGACACCAGTTCTGATACTGGTCCATCTGTGGTCCTGCAGACCCTCCCAGCCTCCATCACACCAAGGCAGAGCCAGCTGGAAACCCTTAAGCCCTCGGACAGATCCCTGGCATTGGCAGTTGTTGCAAATCCTGATTCTGGGTCCTGCTCTCCACATCAATTTGTGTATCCTGATTGAGGAGCTTGCCAATAACACCAATTTGTCAGAAATAAGCAATTTACTGTCACTCAAAGAATCACCATCTAAGGTATTAGTAAAAGTGGCTTTAATATGAATGTGTAAAAGTTTGGTTTAACAAAGTTTAAAGACAAGGTTCACCCTATTTACTCCATGAGTGAAACACAAAGGAAAATTGAGTTAGAATAAAGCTGGAATGATTGACACAGCAGTTGAGCACCTGGCTGACTCCTAATCAGATTGCATAACATGGGAAAAGGATGTGTGAGACTCTTTGTACCCACAACTTCCTTTGCTCCTTGATACGAATGGGAGAAGCCATGGCTGTCCATGTGTTCCAAGCTCACATGATGGAATCTCACATGATGGTCACTCTGTTCCTTTGTGGGTTTCCTAAAGGAGTTCTCGGCCCAGCTCAGACCGTTTTCTCCTCTGGAGCCTGCACCAAACTCTGCGGGTTGGGCTGAGGAAGCTGTGCACACCCTCAAGTCTGTGCTGGAGCTCTTGGAAGTACACAAGGACACTGGTTAAACTGGGATCCCTGTGGGGAAAGCTTCAGTAGGAAATTCTTCTCTGACCTCTGAACCCTTCCCTGTCCAGCTCTGTCTCTGGAGACCCAGTCTCTGCAGAGCATCATTCCTGCTAGGACGATTCCCAGGTATTTACCCTCATCCTCCGGCTCTCCCTTTGGTGCCTGTTCTGCTGCTGAGATTTAGAGCCCCTCTCTCCATCCCAGCAATCTGTGCTGGCTGCAGCTCCTCCCTGGCTGCTTCCCCCCTCGGCTCCTGTGTGCAGCTCACGTCCCTGGTTTAAATCTCCCTTTAAGCACACACCTGTTTTCTATTGCTGTTGCGGCAGGATTTTAACTGTGTATGTATTACATGTCTTTAAAATTTATGCAACTCATTTTTTTATGTGCACAGCTCTGCGATAAGCCGTGAAAGGTACACTATAAAAATGTGTAATTGCACTGTAGTTTTTTCCCCCCCCAACACATGCCGAAAACGTAATTTTTTTCCAAGGAAAATATGTGCTGGGGGAAGGGAGGAAGAAGCGGGAAAGGAGCACCAATCGATTCGGCAGAGGCTGAGTGCAGGGCTGTCCTGAGTGCTGCAGAAGGAGGGGGCGATGAAGGGCTCTTGGATCTGTGGAGCAGCTCAGATCTGACACTTGAATCTGCTGAGCCCCTTGTTAGTGCCCTGCTGCTCACAGCAAACCACTCACCCAGCCCCCTGTGAAGCAGGCAAGACAAGCACTCGGTGCAGGGGTTAATTGGGATACAGAGCAGCAGCTCCACACGCTGCTGTTCCCCTGCCTGGAGGGTGAGGGTTCAGGGCTCTCCAGGGACACTCCACCTTGCCATGGAGCAGTGGAGTGTCAATGTTTGTTGTGGACTGCAGAGGCCATGGGAAGCTCCCTGTTCCTCTCTCCTGACCAGTTTGGGGAGCGTTCAGCTCCATCAGGAGGAATTTGTGATGGTGGGAAGGGCCATTGCAAGTGAGGATGCTGCTGCAGAACAACATCAACCGTTTTTCTCCCAGGCAACAAGTGACAGGACAAGGGAAAATGGTCTCCATTGTGTCAGGGAATGTTCAGGTTGGATATTAGAGAGTATTTCTTCCCTAGAAGAGTGGCCAGGCAAGGGCATAGGCTGCCCAGGGCAGACGGGGAGTCACCATCCCTGCAGGTGTTCATAAAAGGAGTTTAGTGGCTGTGGTAGGACCTGGTCAAAGGTTGGGCTTGATGACCTTGGAGGTCTTTTCCAACCTTAATGATTCCATGATTCTATGAGATTAGCAGGATCAGCCTGGCTGATCTTCATTCCCATGCACCTCTGGGAAAGCAGGAGACCTCACAGGGGTCCCCTCACAGGGTGGGCAGCAGTCAGCACAGCAGGCAGGTGTGCTTTGGGACTGGGGGACCAAAATCTCCACAACACAATTATAAATTTCTCAGGTGAAGTGCAGCTGGGTGAACTGACATCTCTTCCTTCCATGCGTGCCCCAAACCGTGGTGCCCCAAACACAGAATTCCCTGGGGGCTGTCAGATCCATGGACATCTTTCAGCACGGGGAGGGGGAAGAGATCAATCATTAATGGCGCATTTTGCTGACTGCTCCCAGCAGATGGTCTCAGCAATTTGCACTTCTCTGCCTGCTTTAACATGTTGAATTACAAACCAAACAAAGCCAAACATAACCCCTCTAAACAAACACCAGCAGCCATAGGGCCCCCGAGGAACGGCTGATTTCAGCACCTCCCTGCTGCTGATGCTCCCTCCATACACCAGGGCCCTGTGCTGGCTGGGCCAGTCTGGGCTCCTAGCTCAGGGAAAACTCAGCAGCTATCCAGGGAGTAACAGCTTTTTGGGAGCTTTTTTTGTTTGTTTGTTTTTGTTTTTTTTTTGTTTTGTTTTGTTTTGGGGTTTTTTTGGTTTTTTGGGGGGGTTTTTTTTGTTTTGTTTTTGTTTTTGTTTGATTGTTTGTTTTTTTGTTTTTTCTCTTGAGGAATTTTCCCCCACACATGTAGCTATGAGACAATAATGACTGGATACTTAAGAGGGGTAAAGTAAGTTGTCACATCTCAGGGGAGGAGTTCAGATGGCTACTCTCTCTTTACCTGGGGTTTCTCGTGGAGGGCAGAGATACCCTGTGATTTTTGGACTGAGAATCAGGCCCCTGGCTCACTTGTGCTCTAGGCATTGGGAGGGGAAGGAGACTGGGGTGGCAGTGGGAAGAACTGGTCACCACTGCGGGTTCTGGCTCCTGCTGCCTTTGTCCTACTGTGAGCGGAGCTCTGCTCCTAAGAGCGGCTGTTGCACTGGGACCTTATTAGCACTATTCCTTACTGAAAAAAGGGACTTTCACCATCTGCTCGGGTGCCTCAGGGGAAGAGGCCAGGGATCCCGATCCCACCTGTCCCTGCCCTGCTGGGAGCTGGGCCCCTGCCGCTTCTCCTGTGCTGCTCAGAGTTTTCAGTGCTCTGCAGCCCCGCACCCCCTGCCTGCCGGGACACGCCGCAGTTCCAGCTCCAGCGCGGGGTTCCATACATCTCATCGACCACCCGGGGATGTTTGTGCTCGTTCCTGCCCTTCAGCTTGCTGCTCCCCACGGTCCTGCTGGGGCACCGGGAGCAGCCGCCCCTTTCTCCATCCCCTCCCCTCTGGGCCCAGCTGCCATCACCGCGTGCTGCCCGAGCCCTGCCCACAGCGCCCCTGCGGGCGTGGAGGAACCATCGCACCCTCCTTGCCCACAGCGCCTCCTGCAGGCGTGGAGGAACCATCGCACCCGCCCTGCCCACAGCGCCCCCTGCAGGAGTGGAGGAACCATCGCACCCGCCCTGCCCACAGCGCCCTCTGCAGGAGGAACCATCGCACCGTCCCTGCCCACAGCGCCCCCTGCAGGAGGAACCATCGCACCCGCCCTGCCCACAGCGCCCCCTGCAGGAGGAACCATCGCACCGTCCCTGCCCACAGCGCCCCCTGCAGGAGGAACCATCGCACCCTCCCTGCCCACAGCGCCCCCTGCAGGAGGAACCATCGCACCGTCCCTGCCCACAGCGCCCCCTGCAGGAGGAACCATCGCACCCGCCCTGCCCACAGCGCCCTCTGCAGGAGGAACCATCGCACCGTCCCTGCCCACAGCGCCCCCTGCAGGAGGAACCATCGCACCCGCCCTGCCCACAGCGCCCCCTGCAGGAGGAACCATCGCACCGTCCCTGCCCACAGCGCCCTCTGCAGGAGGAACCATCGCACCGTCCCTGCCCACAGCGCCCCCTGCAGGAGGAACCATCGCACCCGCCCTGCCCACAGCGCCCCCTGCAGGAGGAACCATCGCACCGTCCCTGCCCACAGCGCCCCCTGCAGGAGGAACCATCGCACCCGCCCTGCCCACAGCGCCCTCTGCAGGAGGAACCATCGCACCGTCCCTGCCCACAGCGCCCTCTGCAGGAGGAACCATCGCACCCGCCCTGCCCACAGCGCCCTCTGCAGGAGGAACCATCGCACCCGCCCCGCCCACAGCGCCCTCTGCAGGAGGAACCATCGCCCCCGCCCTGCCCACAGCGCCCTCTGCAGGAGGAACCATCGCACCCGCCCCGCCCACAGCGCCCTCTGCAGGAGGAACCATCGCACCCGCCCTGCCCACAGCGCCCCCTGCAGGAGGAACCATTGCACCCGCCCTGCCCACAGCGCCCTCTGCAGGAGGAACCATCGCACCGTCCCTGCCCACAGCGCCGGACTGGGTCTGTGGGGCTGTTTGTTGGGAATGCTGTGGTTGTTGTTTGTTGGCCTTGTTATACACACTAGTAAAGGACTGCTATTCCTTTCCCAATATCTTTGCCTGAAAGCCATTTAATTTCAAAGTTATAATAACTCAGAAGGAAGGGGGTTACTTTTTCCCTTCCAAGGGAGACTCCTGCCTTCCTTAGCAGATTCGTGTCTTTCAAACCAAGACCTCCAGACATGCCTGAAGATGGATGAGGAACCTGTTGACCTTTCAAGGATTCTGCTCTACTCTGTGATCCCAAGGATGATCCCTGCTGGGAGATCACACATCCCACACAGTCCTCCCATTGCCCAATCTGTTTAGACAGGTAAAAAATGAGTCACCAAAGGGACCTGCTGAGCATCTATCCCTGTGGTTATCACCTCCCAAGGCCTGCGCAGAGGGGGCTGCTCTTGTGACCTCTGCCCACCCCTGGCCCCAGAGATAGGCCCCCAGTGCGCCTTGGACACTTCCAGGGATCCAGGGACAGCCACAGCTTCTCTGGGCACCCTGTGTCAGGGTCTCCACCCTCACAGGGAACAATTTCCTCCCAAAAGCCAAACCATAACTATTCTCTTTCTTTTAGAGACATTCCCCCTTGTCCTATCACTAGTGCTATCCTGTTCTGCATGCAGAACACCACAGATATCTCCCCTTCTTTTGTCCACATTAACTCACACATTACCAACCAGCAGCTTTTTTCTTTCCCCACTGTTTCCCTAAGCCATCCTCACATTTCACAGGAGCTGTACAGTGAGCAGAAAAACTCCTCACGCCCTTCCAGGAAGATTTCCTTGATGATGTGCCTCCCTTGAGAGAGGTTGTAAACATTTCTGAAGAGGCAAGACCAGTCTGGAGACAGAGATGTTTTATTTTCTCTCTGCTCCAGTCCCTAGCAGAGACTTCCCTGCTTCTCACTCATGTTTCACTCTCTGCTGTAAAACCTCCACTAGCAAGATGCAACTTGAGAGGGATAGTCCCTGTATGGTTTGTACCTACAATAAATGAGCTGTATCTTTCCTATTTGTGGAATGAACACAACCCAACAAACAACTTCTGGAAACAGGATTTTCCCCCAAGTACTTGCAGCAATATGGTGAGAAATAACATGCATTAGTAAAAAAAACCCAAAAACCACAAAGTCAAACCTTGAAGCCATTAGTCAGTTTTAGCTGCATGAAATTTTAGTCATGGAGCTCTTCACTGCTGTAATAGAGCTGTGATTGCCTGCTACTGTCTCCATATGCAGCAGATTGCTTCTTCAGGAAGAGGTGTAATGGACATTTTAATATCTATTGTGTGGCACAGGCAAATAACTTGCAGAGGTAGAGCTGTCCTGCCAGCTGCGATCAACAACAGGCAGCGCTCGCCCTGACCAAATATCTGCACTGCTGCTGTAACATCTCTGCCACGTTAATATTCCTCTCCTGCTTTATCATCGGATCCAGGCTGCACCCTGGGACACGGTGGTCACACACCAACAGGCAATTCCTGCTTGTTTCCACACTGGAACCTGAACCCTCTCATAAAATGTATCACAATAAAATCCCCTGGGAGCTGCTGCAGCCATCGGATATTCAAGTCAGGGTCGGTTCGGAGTGGAGAGGAGCTGGAATGTGGTGTGGGGAAAGGTTCAGGCACTGGCATCCAGGCCTGGCTTGGTCTCTCTGAGGTCCTGCACTCACGGCTGTGTCTGTGCTGTGGGTGCAGCCCCACCTCGGTGTCTGTTGTACGAAACATGGGTCATTCCTTGCCACTGGGACATCCTGCTGACAAAGACCCCCAGAACACACCCTTTGAACCTCTCTCTGTCCAGCTCTTACCTGCTGCTCTCCTACAATGATTTGGGGAAGCAGAGCCCTTGCTCAGCTCTTGGGATGTGCTTGGTGGAGCCAGTGACGTTACATCCATCTGCAGGCAGTGGTGTGAGCAATGCCTGGCAAACCCCTTGGGGTTTGTCTGCCTGGACACTTGACAAGGTTAAGGAAAATGATCACAGACATGCAGCAAAGTGCACGGATGGGCATTTGATTTCCAAACTGGAGTGACAAAGAGCCAAGGCACATGATTCCCAGCTTGCCTTTGTTGCTAACTCCTGCCTGGGGACTGATCACAAAGCTCAAACTGCAGTTCACCGAAGAGCCAGGACTTTGGGTTCAGCCTGGGAGTTGTTTCCATCCTTTCTATGCAATAGGAGCACAGACCCTGATTAGTGACACAAGTGAAGGTCTGAGGGCACCCTCAGCAGGTTTGCAGGTGACAGCAGCCCAGTGGAGCAGTGACACACCTGGGGCCACCCAGAGGGATCTTGACATGCTGGAGGAGTGGCCCATGGGAAGCTCACATGGTTTAACAAGACCAGGTGTTGGTGTTTGTTAAGATCCAATTATTAAAATCACTAGGGAGATGCCTCTGCCCAAGTTAGGGTGCAAACAAAACTGTGTGCCAAAGCCAATAGTATGGATTTCTTTTTGAACAGTAAATGTGAGGTAGAGGGAGACAAACAGAAAAGAGAGGAGGAAGGGAGAGAAAGAGTGACAGAGAAAGAGAAAAAAATATCCTTCTATAGATTCTGATAATGCTCTGTTGGTCTTCCTCCAGTCTTCTTGGTGCTTGTAGACTGTACCCATTGAGTGATGAGGGAAAAAGCCCCTCAAACAAACAAAAAATCTGTTTGGTTTATATTCACTCAGGTTCAGGTAGAAATGCACAGGTTCCTCCCCTGGGGCAGGGAGTTTCACACTGGATGATGTCATGTGATGGATCATGGGACACCTGGGTGATGTAAAGGTGTGGGTCACTCTTCAGGAGTCTTTGAATCCTTCTAAGATGTTGCAGATGTCTCTCAGGTCAGTGTCGTTGGACCCATCATGGCCCACTAGAGGTGAAAACCTTCATCCTACCTATGAATGTCCCGGTACTTCGGTGGGGAGCGCT
Source organism: Acridotheres tristis (assembly GCA_037013685.1). Lineage (NCBI taxonomy): Eukaryota > Metazoa > Chordata > Aves > Passeriformes > Sturnidae > Acridotheres > Acridotheres tristis. Next base: position 508,154 of record CM072902.1, read on the forward strand.
CACAGCTGAGTTGTTAGGATAGGAAGGACTCCTCCCACCTCGCAGGCTTTGCCTCTTATCTGGGAGCACAGTTTGTAGGCTCAGGTGTGCCCTCTTCTCTGCACCTGTGGGCTGCTCACGAGCAGAGCACAGGGGATGCTTTGAGCCCTCAGCACTGATAGTCCCGGCTTTGGCAGCTCTGGTTGGGACATCTCGAGTCATCAATCCCAGCCCAGCCCAGTCTGTTGCTGGGCTGCACCTGGGTGGGGAAGCCCCCAGGATCAACCCAAGCTGGGAATGAAGGGATGGAGCAGCCCTGCCAAGAGGGATTTGGGAGGTGGATGGGAGGCTGGACACACCCTGCCTGTGTGTGCTGGGACTCCAAATCCCCGTGCCCTGGGCTCATCCCCCAGCGTGGGCAGCAGAGGAGGAGGAGATTCTGACCCTCTGCCCTGCCCAGGTGAGACCCCACCGGCAGAGCTGCCTCCAGCTCTGTGGCCCAGCACGGGAAGGACCTGGAGCTGGTGGAGAGAGTCCAGAGGAGGCACCAAGATGATCAGAGGGATGGAGTAGCTCTGCTGGGAGGAAAGGCTCAGAGAATTAGGATAGCTTAGCCTGGAAAAGAGAAGCTTTGACGTCACCTAATTGTGACCTCCAGTGCCTAAAGGAACTGACAGGAGAGTTGGAGAGGGACTATTTACAAGGGCATGGAGGGACAGGACACAGGGAATGGCTTCAAACTGGGAGGAGGTTTAGATGGGATATTGGGAAGGAATTGTTCCCTGGGAGGGTGGGCAGGCCCTGGCACAGGGTGCCCAGAACAGCTGTGGCTGCCCCTGGATCCCTGGCAATGTCCAAGGCCAGGCTGGACACTGGGGCTTGGAGCAGCCTGGGACAGTGGGAGGTGTCCCTGCCCTTGGCAGGGGTGGGACTGGATGAACTGTAAGGTCCCTTCCCATCCAAACCATTCCATGATTCTGTGATTCTGATCTCTGGAATTTCTCATAATTCCTGTCTTGTCTCACTCTTTTTTAAAGAAAATACTGTGACACTCATTATCCTCTGCTGGAAAGATTGTGGCCTTCACTGACACCTGTCCTCCAGAAATGTCTCATTCATTGTGACTGAGCCCTTTCCAGTACAAAATGCAGCCTATGACCTGAGATCTTAGTGATGTAAGGCTCCTTGTGACAGTGGGGCTGTGCTGAGGCTGCCTGGACACTACCTGGGACACCCCATTTACACACACGACTGATGTGGGAACACGGGGCTGAGGCAGGGAACGCTGTCATCCAGCCATGGAAGCAGGGCTCCTTTGGGAAATGTCACCTCTACTATTTAAAGCTTTTTTTTTTTTGATCACTGCATTATTCTCAAGCCTGTCATCACACTTTATAAATCACGTAAGAGGAGTTTCTTAAACAAATATCCGTGTGTCCTTTTAACTTTGTAGTTTCCAGATCACCCCTGTTATCCTGTACAGACGAGACAGGATACACCTCCAGGGTGGCACAGAGATGGGAATGGGGTTGCATGGCCTCTGCAGCCACCCTGTCCTGCCCAAACAGGCTGTCACTTGGGGTCCCTTTCATGGTGTCTCTGAGGACAGTGGTGATGCTGAGCCAGCCTCTCCTGTGCCCCCTGGCCATGCCAGAGACAGGCCAGAGCAGTGCTGGGCACACAGGTGCCAGGGTTCTGCTCGTACCACTCCCTTGCTGGTGTTTCTGATGGCCCCAGCCTGCTGGACCTTGTGTCACCCTGGGTCACCATCCATCCCTGTCTGGGCCAGTTCTGTTCCCTCCTGGAGGAAGGCTGCAGGAAGACTCACAAATCTCACCCAGATCTGCTACATGCCCAGGTGTTTGGTCAGAAATTTGCTCCCATGGAGCACAAACCTCTGCTGGGTGTCATCCCTCAATCTTCAGCCACTCCTCTGGAGCTGCCAGGGGAGTCTCTCTGCTCTCTGCACTGCCAGTGCCATTTGCAGGAGGTGAGGGTGAGGAACCTGACATTCACAGCTACTCTCCACCCTCCCTGAACACTGAGACAAACACAGGCTCTTCGCTGCCACCTCTGGCCTGCTGAGACACTCCAGATTTTGAGGGAGAGCTTTTCATAGCTGGAAGAAAATCTTTCTGGGAACTTCAGGATGATGAGAACTGATTAGTGTGGGATTACTAATTAGGGTTAGGAGGTAAGTAAGCATTCAGCAGCACTGAGGAGAACTTTGTACACTGTGCTGGAGCTTAGGTCTTGTGTTCCACCACCTACTGAGAGCCTGTGGTGGATTCCTCTTCTCGTGTGAGTTGCACAAGGAAAGCAGAGTTATAAATGAACCCACAAATCATCAAATCACAGAATGGTTTGGGTTGGAAGGACCTTAAAGCCAATCCAGTGCCTTAAGCAGGGACATCTTCCACCATCCCAGGCTGCTCCAAGCCCCAGTGTCCAACCTGGCCTTGGGCACTGCCAGGGATCCAGGGGCAGCCACAGCTGCTCTGGGCACCCTGTGCCAGGGCATCACCCCCCTCACAGGGAGGAATTTCTGTGTTCACAACCATTATACTAGGCAGCTGATAAGAATTATTTTGAAACATCTGTCTCCAAGGACCACAAATTCAATCCCAGGTGCACTAAATATGCATCTTGTGCTTGTGCTCCGTGCCATTAGGCAATGGAATAAACAACAGAAGCTGATATGGAAATGGGGGAATGGTGCATTAGTATAGCATTTTGAGACTGTGGAAAAAATAGCACATTTCTTGAAGAGCTGGTTAGGTTTTACATACTTTCCACTGAAATCAGTCTGAAACCAGTGCCAACAGGTAATGGTTTACAAATAATCATTTTGTGAAAACAGTGTTGTGTTTTTCACTAATTGATGTGAAAAATTACATTCTTTGCTCTCTCAGAATGATGCCCTGCTCTGCAAACATCCTAAACTGGTCCAAGTGGTGGTGTAGATTCCAGGCCACAGACTCCATGGGGCTCTGTGGGATGTGCTAGGCTTGCTGGAGATGTTCATTCATCATGGCAAAGCTTGTGCTGTGAGGCTCCATTGCCTTATCCCTCCTCAGTCCAAGAGAGATGAGAGAAACCACTACAAATTCTCTAATTCACCACTCAGATGCTTCAACCTGAAAGGGAGTAAGTTTAGATCAGATCTTGGGAAGGAATTGTTCCCTGGGAGGGTGGGCAGGCCCTGGCACAGGGTGCCCAGAGCAGCTGTGGCTGCCCCTGGATCCCTGGCAGTGTCCAAGGCCAGGCTGGACATTGGGACTTGGAGCAGCCTGGGACAGTGGAAGGTGTCCCTGCCCATGGCAGGGGTGGCACTGGATGGGCTTTAAAGTCCCTTCCACTCTAAACCATCTGGGATTCTGCAATTCTGTGAATGCTCTGTTTCCTCATAGGATTTGGGGCTGGGTATAACACTTGTGGCCCACCTCTGTCTCAGGCAAGATCAGCTCCACTTGGGCCATTCCTAACAGGCCTTTTCCCACTGTGATCTTAAAACCAACCAGTGAAAGGGCAGCTCTGACCTTTTCAAACAGTCTGTGTCCATTCCTTGCCTTCCAGACAGCTGGACTTTCCTGACCTCGACCTGCAAAGGTACCTTTAACTCCATGGCTTCTGGTCCCATCTACTGTGGGGAACAAACTTTGCTTTCCTTTCCTTCACAAAGATTTCTTCATCTCCTCCTTGGCCTGTGTTCTGTCCTGCCTAAACCCTCTAGTCTTGCCTGTTGGGACCAGTTTCCCGGATCTAAGGCAATTCTTCCCACTCTCTTTTGAACACCCTCCAAATGACCCTTTGCTTTCTCAAAATAGAGAAAATTTATTCCAGCTGCTGCCTTAGCAGTGGAGAGCAGAAGGGAGAGTGAATTTCTTTACAAGTGATACCCCTGTGCATGACCCCACGATGAAACAGGAATTTTTGGCTCTGCTTTGTCCTGTTAACTCATTTTCTCCCAGAGAGACCTCCTTTCTGTCAGCAGCTGGACCTTCGCTCCTCTTCCTCGCTGCATCCTTCTTTTTTTAACCAATTTTTCTTTAATTCATGGAGAGGTTTTGAATTTGAATCTTGTCCTTCTGCCTACATACGATATCTCAAAACTTGGTAGTACCTAGTAAATGAAATAAGCCTGCTATTTCCTCCATCATCTGGGTCATTAATGAGAACATGTAATAGTGCTGGAGTCAGGAGAGACCCCCAAGGAACTCTTTCCTTCCTCAGAATTAATTAAACTTTTAATTAGAAACTGTGGCCAGAGTGGAAAGTTTCCAACTTCCTGGTGGTTTGAGAATCAGGAGTCCCTTTTTCAGCCTTTTTTCAAACTCATGGAGTTCATCCTTAGGGTGCCTGAATGATAGATTGATGGTGAGGAGGAAAGACCAGAGGGATTCTCCATGAACAAGGCACAGGTCGTTTAAACCTCTGCATTAATTATTATCCCTGAAGAGACCTGGGCCCTGTCAGCTTTTAGGGAACTACCTGCAGAATTTGTATTGAACTGCCATTCTTGAATTTTGGGTGTAAGGAGTATGTTTAGAATAGAGTTTTCTTTTTTTCTTCCCTTTCCCCTCCTTTTTCCCCTCATTTTTCCCCTCCTTTATTCCTTAATTTTTCCTGCTTTTTTCTCTCTTCCTCTTCCCTGCCTCTTCTTTTTCTTTTCTTTTTTCCCTGACTGTTCCTGTGTTTTGGACTCCATGTGCTCATGAAAGGTGGTGCTGTGGTTTTTTATGTCCATTAACACCAGTTTGAAAATACCCTTCTGCTTGACGCTGCCTGCAGTTCAGTGTCTGTTTTGTCCCATCAGTGTGTCAGACATCCTGTGCAGAGCTGCCCTCCTGCCTTTCCAGCAGCTTCTTCACCCTCCTGTGTGCAGGACATTGCCCTTGGCTCAGGGTTTGGGCAGCATCTTCAGGCTCAGCTGGTGCATTAAATTGGATGCATTTATTTGGGAATCTTTTTCACTGGTCTTCATTTTCTGCAGTGGGTGCAGGGGCTGGGGAGCTCAGGCCACCCTGTGGTGAGTGATGACCACAGGGTGATGGAGAATCATCCCTGCATCCTTCCTCTGGAGCCATGGGATGTACCCCTGCCCCAGGGACTCTGCCAATCACCCCAGGCTGGGGGCAGAGGAGGAAGATGACCACCCTCACCACAAGCTCCAGCCTTTGGAAAGCTTTTTCTGACAGCCCCTGGAATTTGCTCTCTTGACTTTGTCTCCAGCACGGACAAGGGCAGCAGAGACCCTGCCTGGCTTAAGCCTGTGTCTCCTAGGAGCAAGCTAATTTTCCTCCAGTTTTTCTGAGATAAGGCAGCAATGTTGATTGTAATGAGGTGATGGTTCTCAGCATTAATCCTGCGGGAGGGTGTCACTGTCCAGGGCAAAAACCCACTGAGCCTGGAAAAAAGGGTGCAACCACAATCTGAGAGGAGCTGGTCCAGGTGATGCTGCTAATGAAGCAGTGTGTAGGCTGGTGGCACTGGCAGGATGTGCCTCTGTGGACCCTGTCAAGTTCTAATTGTACAAGTTAATTACTGAGTGCAGCCTGGCGTAAGGTTAAAGCAGGCAGCACACAATGAACAGTTGAGAGGTTTGTGCTGGGTCACAGCCATGCAGATGTGTCTGCAAATGCACAGCAGTTCCTTGATGTAAATTATATAACACTGCACAGGCAATGAAATTTGAGTCACAAACATAAGCAGCAGGGGCCTAGGAATGGGCTTATCAATGGGAAAAATCCTGTTAATGCAGCACAAGTGCCCTGGTCAACTTAGTGAAACAATTTAAAGGGCGAAAAGCTGAGTGTTCAGTTAATCCAGTCTAGGTGTGTATTTCCAGCAGTGAATTCACAGTAATGCAGTACACAGATAACCTCTGGCATTCAGCAGTTGGTTGGACACTTCCAAATTTTTTATCACCCAGTGGGCAGTAGGCACAGGGCACCTCCAGTCAGGGCCTGGGCCTCGACACATTCCCAGCCAAGGGCTGCTCTCAGAGGTGAGGGAGGTTATGGAGTCCAGCTCTAAAAAGCTGAATAGGGCTCCCAAATACTGTGGTAAAGCTCCCAAGGGGGAAAAAGTGGCACCAGAGCTTCACCCTTGAGCAGAAAGCAGCAGTCACCCAATTCTGCATTTGGCCTGGAGGGAAGATCTGGGTTTGGCCTCATTGGAGTCTCTGGGAGCTGAAACACCTCCTGGTCCCTCCTCCTGCCTGATGCCAGCTCCAACTCCCTTCCCTCTCAGGACAGGAGAGCAGTGAAATGTGATTTCAGATTTTTTCTGTGTGAAGTTTCAGATGATGAGATTTAATTTTTTTTATGTCATACTGGTAAACAGAAGGCACAGAACAATGGGAATGGCCATGGACAGGTACTGGGAAGGTCCAGCCTAGTCAATTCAGACATGCACCACAGGACAGATGAGTTTTGTCAGGCTGGGAGCTCTTGGTGCCATCCCCCTGAAGTACCTTGAAATAATACACCCAGAGGGGCAACCCCAGGGCAGAGAGCAGGAAACGGAGGGAAGCTCTCTCAGGACAGGAGACCCAGTCTGCAGTGCAGTTCCAGTATAGATACAGACACCTGTGCCCCACAGCAAAGTGTCACAGAACCATAAAGTCTCAGAATGGTTTGGGCTGGGAGTGACCTTAGATCCCAACCAGTGCCACCCCTGCCATGGGCAGGGACACCTTCCACTGTCCCAGGCTGCTCCAAGCCCCAGTGTCAAGCCTGGCCTTGGACACTGCCAGGGATCCAGGGGCAGCCACAGCTGCTCTGAGCACCCTGTGCCAGGGCCTGCCCACCCTCCCAGGGAGGAATTTCTGATCTAAACCCTCCTCTCTTGTCAGGACCCCGAGGGTTCTCTGCTCAGCCCTTCCCCTGGACTTTCGCAGGAGCATCCCTGATGCTGAGCATCCTTCAGCAGCCCTGGCGCCCGGAGCCTGTGCTGTGTCCCGAGGGATGGGCTGCACACTCCCAGAGCTCCCTGGGCCCCGGCTGGCAGCACAGCCCGGGCTGCTGTGGGCCAGCAGAGGAGTCAAAGGCAGGCAGGGAAGGGCTGGCTGGTCCCGGCGCACACCATGTCCTGCGGGCGGGATCCGGAGCGGGCTCCAGGTCCCAGCCTGCCTTCAGAGCATCACTGCCGGCTGCTCTGCCATCCCTCCACTATCCCTATTAATTGGCTTCTCCCAGCCCTCTCCAGCCCCTTTCTTCCCAGTGCTGATCAGGGAACGGAAAGGCGAAGCTGACTGAAGCTGACAAGATTTCTTCTTGAAAAAAAAAGAGGGAAAGCTTGTATTGGCTCCATCAAAGCCTTTTATTAAAGCCACATGGGGAAAGAGCTGCTCTGTCAGACAGCTTTTGGTATTGAGAAAACATGAAAGAAACCAACAGCTATAATCGGCTGAAGAAATTTATTGCATTTTTGACCCTGATATGGTTGCGCACTGCTCGAGATTTCTTTGAAGGTGTTGCAGGTTTATTGATTGTGAAAAATGTCAATGTGTCACATGCCCAATTAACTTGGCACTTCTTGCAATCAATACCCTAATTGCTTCTCTTTAGAGAGGCCATTAATTTAATTAACCCTCTCTATCCCCCGACTTGTTTTCCCAGTTAAAATATTTAAATAAACAGATGATCCGAGGTCTGTGTTCCTTTTGTGATGGGAGGGATGAAGGAGAGCAGAGATTTCTTAGAGATTCGATATAATTTCCAAGGGCCCTCTGGAGCTCTGTATCAGCTTAGTGGGAACAAGAGAGTAGCAGAGGCTGAAGGTGCCTTTTACCCTTGCCTGCCTTATCCCTGCCTCTTCTCGGGCATTGGGAGACAAATCCTCTTTAGCAGGAAAACAGAGTGAGAGACCTGAACCCGGGGCTGTGAATGGAGCTGAGACCAACAGCCTGTGAAGGTCATATCAGGAGTGACCTGCTTGCTGTCACTTCTGTGGTTTATTTTTTACCCAGTGCACTGAAGTTTCACAGAGCTTGGTGTGCTGAGGTTGTCAAGAGTTAATCTGGGCGGTCTTTCTGTGGTTTTGTTTTTATAAGTACTTAACAAATGGCTCTGGCATGATTAGGCTGGGTTTAAAAACTGGCTAACTGCTAGATCTGGGATGGAATCATTGGCTCTCCATCAGCCTTTAGCACAGTCACTCCTAATTGGGTCCCACAGGTATCTCCCCAGGCTGCCGAACTGCTCGGCATCTTTAGCAGTGATCTGGAAGAAAACAGAAAATCATTACTGATAAAGTTTGAAGATGACACTGAGAGACTCCTGGAGCAGTAAATAATGGCAGGAGCGGAGTAATCAGGTGGTGGTGTTTATATCACTTAGCAAATTGGAGGTGATAAAAAAGCCCCTGGTTGAATGCAGCTAAAATGCCAGGCCATAAATGTGAGAACCAGAAATACTCGCTGTGCTTGAAGGGTGGGGGAGAGGAGGTGGCAGGAGTGGTGTCTCTGGAAAGATCACGAGTTTGTGGGGGAAATCCATCAGGATTACGAGCTTCTCCTTTGCTGCCATGATTAAAAGTGGAGGTGCAATATGCAGAGGTAGTCCAGCTTGAAGTTTAATTTCAAACAATGGTATAAAAAAGAAATAGTGAAAAATAACCTGGAGGTAATTGTTCTTGAGAATTTATTTCCCTCCTTTCCTCCCCCCCACCATTTATTTTTGACTAGCCAAGGCAATGGTTAGTTTTCCAAAATCTGATACTTTTAATAGTATTACTTGGGAGGATGGAGAGACTGGAAATCAAACCTCATCTGGGAACCATTTCCATTCCCTTTATGGGCAGCTGTATTTAAATCTGAGATCAAAGATATGAAGTGCAAGGCAGCAGAGCTGTTTAAGCAGGGGCTGCTGTCCTTGGGGAGCAGAGGCGTGGGCAGAGGCATTCACGAACCCCTTGATCTCAGCCTGTGGAGGGGAAACCCTCAGAAAGGGGGATTAAGAGGGAGCAAACAACCCCCTACCCCTCCTGTCAACCACGGAGCCCTGGAGAGAGAAGCTACAGGGAAATGCCATCTCGTCTCTGCCCAACACACATTAATTACTTAATCAAGTGAATCTGAGCCAGCAGCAGCTGCTGCATTTATGTTGATGCTGAAGACCCTCATCCAGCAGACCTGGGCTCACCCTTTGCCACCTTTCTGGCTCTGGTGTGTCCTTGTCCCAGCTTGGGCTCTTGCCCTCCGGGGTGGTATGAGCTCTGCCAAAGCTGCTGGATGCATTTCTCCTCCCCATCAGTGTCAGGAGCTCCCTGGGCTCTCTGATTTTCCTCTACCTTGCATGTCTCAGCCCCATCCTTGGAGACCTCTGCTATCCATGAGCCAGGAACACTTGAGTGAGGCTGGTCCTGGCAATGTGATGCTTTGGCTTTGTCTGTCCCTCTCCTGCCAAAGTGCCCTGGGAGCCCAGGGATGCTCTGCAGGTGCCAGAACGGAGGCGTTCCCTCATTCATGGCTTTGCACTCCTGGCTTGCTCTGGACTATGGCAAAAGTGATCTGGTCGGTCATGTGCCCTGCTCTAAGCCACTCTCAGCTGGCACTGTGAGCACAAACAGTGGCTCCCCATTGCTGTGTGACTGTCCCTGTGATGGCAGGACAATCTCATGGCACTGCTCAAACATGAGGCTGGGGGCTCTGACTGTTTATTTGTTTGTTTATTTCCCCTTTTTGGAGGGAAACACCAGCAAGGGTAGAGGCAGGGACAAGGCTGAGGGGCTGCAGCATCCCATGGCTCCAGGGTGTTTATGGATTTGCTCCTGGCTGAGGTAGAACTCATGAGCTGGTTCTCACAGGAACTGTGTGCAAAGGAAGGGGCAGGAGAGGGTGGTGGAGCATCATCCTGGCAAGGCATGGGATGTGTGGATGAAAACATGGGAGCAGCAGCTGAAGGAGGCTCCTGAAGCATGTGGCTCAGGATGACTTCATCAGCAGATGGAGGAAAGACAGGAGCAGAGCAGCTGAGAAGCAATTAATGCTTCATCATTCCCAAGGCTTCCCCTAAACTAACAGGCCATGAACAAATGGCACCTGGGGTAAACCTTTTATAAGCAACCTACAGCCTGCAGGGACTGTCCCCAAACACCTCCAAAGGCTCCTACCTGCCTGATCTGTCTCAAACAGATGCAATAATTTTGCTGATCCCTTGAGTGGTCTCTTAGGACAGATTTCTTTAGGCTGGCAAAGGCAAAACTGTAAAGACTACTGCCAGTCCCTGCATCTCAGAGCTGCATCTGCTCATAAGAAACCCACAGCACATCTCGAGGAGCCTGCTGCTGTCTGGGCTCTGCTCTCATACGTGCACTGAGCTCAGAGGCAGCTCCTAGAGTGGCTCCTTCCTGGGAGGGAGGGGTGCTCTCACCTCTGTGCACCTCACCCATGACATGCAGGGCCCAGCAGGAGAATGAAACAGGAAAGATGCTGGAAGGAGACCTTCAGTCATGCTCTGAGACCATCTGTGCCCCCCCCAACAGTGGTGACTGTGCAGATCCCACATCCAGGCAGGCTCCAGCTGTGCCTGTAAAGCAGCCTGAGGTGTCAGCTCAGCCCAGATCTCCCCTGTGCTCTGCAGGGCCAGGGACCAGCAGCCCTGGAGCAGAGTGCAGGGATGGCACTGCCAGAAGGGAAGCAGTCAGAGGAGTCATGAGGAGAAGGCTTGGCCATGGTGCAGGAACCTGATGTGGGTTCTTGATGTCGAGGAGAGCTTTGTGAACACCCAGAGCATACAGAGAAGCTGGGGTTGGGCAGGGCTGATGTGACCTTTCTGATCCAGGGAGAGGTAATGAGCTGCAGAAATCTCTGCCTTCCTGCAGGTTTTGGGATGACACATCAGCAGTAGCAGGGGGAAATCCATAACTCCTGACAAGGAGCTTTCCTTCCCAGGCCTTTCCTTCCTGCCTTTCCTCAAGAGCTGGGTTTTCTCAGACACCAGCTCTGATTTCTAAGGATTAACACTCCTGAAGCCTTCTGCAGAACTAGCAGGCATCACATGTTCGGTGCATGGCTGCTCCCAGCAGTGACTCATTGTCCCTGCCCACCTGGGGCTGCTGGAAAATCTCACAGAAAGGTCTGGGGAGCCTTTCGGGAGCCAAAGTTAGCTCTGAGTGTGTGTGTGCGTGTGGAGCAGCAGCTCCTCTGGCCATATGGTGCCAGATCTGCTTAATGGACAGACCCACCACAACACTGTGCTTCCTGAGAGCAGGGAAGGAGAGTGATTTCTATAATTTCTGAGCTGAGGTGGTCAGGTAACCTCAGGGCCCTGTGGCTTCCTCCAACCTCCACCTCCAGAGTTTTCTTTGTGGGAGCCATGCCTGATGGAGGAAGGGGTTTGGCCTGTCCATTGCCACGTGTTCCTGTGGCACAGAGGGTCACACAGGGACAGCAGGGCTGGCAGAGTGCCCGGCCCTTGGAGCACCCAAACCACTTTGTCTTCCAAGGTACCAGATTAAAGAAATGAAGTGTGCTCCTGGTGGGTCAGTTTGGGCCTCCAGGAGGGAGGAGAAGTGTGGAGGGAGGACAGCAAGGGCTGTGGTCTCTCCACCATCCCTTAGTATAGGGATGTGCCTGTCACTGCCCATTCCCTGACTCAGTTCCTACTCAGACACTTCAGGGTATTCCCCACCTGGCAGGCGTTGAGCAGGGCTGTGGGAACGGGTACTGCTATGAAAAGAGCTTGTTAACATTTTGAACAGGCCCTGAGTGTCCATGGAGAAGAGCAGGATGTGAGAAACACTGCAGACTAACCTGCCCTGTGGAGATGGACACATTTTTCATTCCTGGATGAGCTCTTCAGTCTGGTTTCCAGAAAACAGCTCGTTACCCTCAAGCAGGTCCTTGCTTCAGCTCAGTATCTCTTAGGCAGAACGCTTTAATTTAACATGTGTGGTGTGGGTGAATCCCACCCAATCCTCAGTAAATTAGTTCCAAATCTCCCTGTTAAGACCTTCATGCCCTGTGCTCAGTGCAGGGTGGCACTGCTTTGTATCTCCTTAGATCTGGGCGGGTTTGAAGAGCTCTGGGCTATTGGATTTCTGCTCCCTGAGCAGCAGCTGCAGATAATGATCCAGTCACTCTTGACCTTCTCCCTGATAAATGAAGCAGATGAGAGTCTGCCACCCGTTTTCCTGGTTCCCTCCTGCGCCTTCTCAGGTTTATTGGTGTGATCCCCGTGCGGGACTCCAGCAATGATAAACTCAGAGCCGCAGACTCTGCCCCTTCCTCAATAATTTTGGGTAGTTAATTTTTCTCTTTGGCTTGATGTGCTGAAATCACTCTGAACTTGTTGCTTACCCCATGTTCTCCCTAACATGTGGCTCCCAAAGATGGAACCCCCCACTCCTGCATCCCCTGATATTCTCAGTTGGAGTTATTAATTCCTAGGTCAGTCCTTTCACATCTGGCCGCTTTCACAGCTAACTACAAAACTTTTGGGGTTGCTGTGTTTACCCAGCCCTGCTGCTCAGTGTCCTGGCTGTGTACTTTGGCAAGGATGGTGTCCAAGGCTAGCTTGGAAAAGGCTTGGAGCAATCTGGTCTAGTGGAAGGTGTCCCTGCCCATAGCAGGGAGTGGAACGAGATTTTGAAGGTCCTTTCCAACCCAGAGCATCCTGTCATTCTAGGATTCCATGATACTCTCTTTTTCAGATTATTGTAAAAGGTTAAGCTGTAGGGCTAAGAGGTACACTCATTTTCAGTCCTTAAGAAACACCCCTGCCCTGTGGTGCCTTTTGTGCACATTCAAATGTTGAGACCCCACTCAGGAGTCAGGGTGAAGATCAGTGTGTTCTTTCTCCATTCATTTCAGGAATGTGGAGCAATCGTGGCTCCAAGGCATCTTCTGATAATGCTGTGGGACATGAAGGAATAACCTGAGCCCACAGCATTTTCTGCTCTGTGCTGGACTCCTGTCCCATGTGTCTGCTGAGGAGGAAAAGACATTTGGGAGCACAAGGCAATGGGAAGTGTTTGATCATCAGTCCTCAATCTTGTCTGAACATGTTCTTTTGCTTCCAAACAAGTGGGAGAAAAACCTCATCATGAAATATTCAAATACCTTCTGGGCTGAGAGCAGGGAGGGCTCTCGCCCCAGTTCTCTGCTCCTCTCAGGAGCTCACCATCAAAAGCTTCTCCATCATCGGGTGATGACGAAGGGCATGGGCATGATCCCTCCCTCTCCGAGTTAGGAACACACCAGGCGTGTCCTGGTTTGGAGGATGCCAGTGGGAATCTGGGGGATTTGCCTTTGCCTTCAAGTCTTCTAGCCAATATTATGGGAAGATTAAGGAATTGCAATAGGAGAGATCTAAACCCCTCTGCTGCTTCCAAAGGCAGCCTCCCTTCTGCAAACAGCAGGGAATCCCTGCTCGGCCTCACCAGCACTGCCCCAGCTGTTTCAGGGGGCAAGGGGTGAATGTCAGCCTGGATGACTCCTCTGGGCCAGGCTGGACAGCACTTGGAGCAGCCTGGTCTAGTGGAAAATATGCCTGCCCACGGCAGGGGGTGGAATGAGAGCAGCTCTGAGGTCCCTGGCAACCCATCCCATTCTGGGATTCTGTGACTCTGGGATTCTCTTGGCCCTGGCCACAGCCCTGCTCCCCAGTCATACTGCTGGCAAGTTGTCACATCTCATGGGCCAGGGCTCTGTCAGCCTGACACTCCCTGTACAGCCAGCAGTGCAAATAGCAGAGATGTACTGAGGTCAGAAGGACAAGAGCACTCCAGAATAACCCCTGCACCAAGGAACTGCACTGGGCTCTGTGCTTGGCCAGGCTGGGCTGGAGGACAGTCCTGTCTCAGCATCCCTGAACCAGGATGCCCCAGAGAAGACAAATCAGAACTGAGCAGTCACAGAGAGACTCTCCAGGACATGGATACACCTCAGGGCACAGCCAGCTCCTCACTCCTGGAATGAACCCTGCAAAAAGCAGGGCAGTCAGCTGAGCCTGCAATCCTTTATCCTAAAACATATTCCTTGGGAACATCTTCCTGCATGTGATCGCATGGAGCTGCTCAGGATTCCCAAGATATTTATAGGGTACAGTGAGAGGTCTGCATGCAAGTGATGAGATCACAAAGATCCACCTCCTTTCCCTGGGATTGCCTTGAATTTGATGGTTGGACTTGATGATCTTTGAGGTCTTTTCTAACATTAATGATTCTGTTGATTCTGTGATCTGACGACACGTCCTGGTTATCACCCAGTTCCAGGCAAGATGCTGTTTCTACACCCCTTCCTGAGGTGTAGACCTGTGACCTGCCTTGTGGCTCTGGGGTAATGCCTTGGATTTTTGCTTCATTTTGACTCTCTCTGGATCTGAATTACACGTGGCTCCCTGGTTTGAACCTAGGTAGTTGTTTTCCTTCTGGAAATGCAGGCAGATAAGCTCCCTCATGGCCAGGGGTCAGATCTCATATCCTGAAGCTCCCAAAATATGTAAAAAGTTGCCCAAATGGGTTGCACAGAGCACTGCAGGCATCCAAGTGGGTTTTTTTGGTCAGCCTGAACACTGGCAGAACTTCCCCAGCTGATCCCCAGGGATCAGCTGTTTTCCAGCAGCTGAGTTTGATCACAGAATCACAGAATCACAGAATCACAGAATCACAGAATCACAGAATCACAGAATCACAGAATCAGAATCAGCTGAGCTGATGATGAGAGGAAATCCATCCCTGGCCTGGGCTGTGGAGGAGGAGGATCTAGTGTTATATGAGCTCAGCCTTCAACTCAGGAAGAAGCTGAGAAGTTTGAAGCTTTTTGCAAGAGGAGGAGGGTTTCAGCAGAGTGTCAAGAGAACATGAGCTTATATCACTGCACTTATTTATATCCCCAAGCCGGCATCTGTTGCTTCCAAGCTCTCTGCAGTCCTCAGCATTAAACATTTCATTAGCCCACAGCCCCTCTGGCAGTGCTCACACCCGCACACAGGCTGTTTAGCAGCCAATCCATCCATTTAATTTCTCATTAAACTTTAGATGTAATGAATTTTTTAGTGGTCAAGTGAATAAAGCAGTTAAAATAAAAAATGGCTGGATAGCAAAGGTTTGGCCTTCGCTATTTTCAGCCTTTAATGATGCTGTGGTGAAGCCAAGAAGTGCCTGTGCTTCTTTGCCGGGTGAGCAGGTCCCTTCTGGGGGAGGTTCTTTGGAAATACCATCCTTCCAGCATGAGCTGGAGGCTTTGATCCGAGGAGGGGAAGCCAGGGAATAGTCAGACCCATCAACAAACGTTTTGAGGAGGAAAATGTTTAGAATCTTTAAAGGGCTAGCTTTCCCTTTTTTTTTCAAGTGACTGCAGTTTTTATAAGAAATGATGCTGAAAATAAATAGCCACCATCCACCTTCAGCAGAGCTGACAGATCTTCAGATGATCAACAGCTGCTGCCTTTAATGAGCTGAAAAGAAATGTTTCTGTGAGAGCCATGCAGGAGGGAGGTTTGGAGCTGTGCAGAAAAGCCATGGGGTGTCCACGGTGCTCTCATAGCGCCACTCTGGGTGCATTTGGGTCACAAGCAGGTGTGTCACTGCTGGCTGCGGACGAGGGGCCTCTGCCATGGCCATTCTTTGCTTTTGGCAGATGACTCTGTGTGGAGCCCACTCTGGGCAGCTCTCCCAGCAGCCTGGAGCTGGGCCTGGAAGTGGCTCTGCCTTCTTGCACCAGGGCAGTGGAGGGGCAGCTCTGGGCATTGCTCAGCACCTCGGTGGCCAAGAACCCTCCTGTGCTGCATGGCTTGGTCCAGTCCCGATGCTCAGCCAGGACAGTGGCTTTGGTGTCCAGGGCCAGAAGGAAACACATTTCTGCAGGTTCTACAAGAGAGTGGCTCTGTGGGAGAGGGTGTCTCCTCCATGGGACAGTTCAGAGCTGCATTGCTCCCACTGAATGCAGGTCCTGCTCCAGGCTCTCCTGCCACCCTGGGATTGCTGACTTGGCTCAGCCCTGTCTGGCACTGCAGGTCACCATCTCCATCTCAGTTTGGGAGGGCAGGATAAGATCAAGGATATCCCCAAGCAGTCAAAAGCAAAGGATCAGCAGGAGGAAGAAGAGGCATGGAATTTTGGCCGTAGGAAGGTGGGAACAGAGGCAGCAGATCAAGGTGTGCCAGGAACCTGGGCCAGGGGAGAGAATTACCCTGCAGAGGACCTTGGATGGACTCTTAGAGCCTGGAAGGGCTGGGGAGAAAGATGAAGTAACAGGAAAAAGAGTGAAAAACATCCCTCTTTTGTGAAAGACCAGACACTTCATTCTGGGAGAAGGCAAGCAAGCACTGAAGGGAGAGAGGAGAAGGTGCTGCTGGAGGGGATGGGGAGATCGGAATGGAGGCAAGGAGGTGGAAATCGGCAGGAGGAGTCAGGGTGAAGGAGGAGTCACCCTGCAAAGGAGCACTGGGAGCTTGTGAGAGCAAATGAGGTGCAGGGAACACCTCTGAGTATCTCTCTTTTTGTTGTACTCCCTCAGCTGCTCTCTACATTTGCCTTTGATGAGTCCCTTTTTGTGAATAAGAACGGGGCCTGAAGTTGTACTACCAAGGAAGAGGAAAAAAAGTGTGTTAACAAGTTTCCAGCTCCAGAGGAGAGGTTCACACCTTGTAAGCTGGGATAGGAAGCAATCAATGTGTCCTGAGGATCCAGGTCTGCACATCCAAGCTTGGATGTGAGGTGACTCCCTTCTGGGAGCCAGGTCTGTGGGACTGGTTCTTTAGAAATCCCAGATCATGGTATTATTGTCATCCCTCCCATGGTTTCCCTTGAGGAGCCAGGCTAGAGAGGCACAGGCAGCAGCTCTGGGCTCCCAGCAGGAGCAGTGGAACACGGGTGGTGCCTCTGATGCCTTGAGGAGCTGGAACAGAGGCTACACACAGAGTTAAGGAGAATAAAATGGGTATTTATTGTGAGGCCTACGAAAGGCCTACAAAAGCCACACCCCAGCAATATCAGTGCCACAGTCGTGGCCCCTGCCCGGATGGCTCCAAGATGGAAGGAAAGGAGGGGTTGGTCACAAAATCTTACACTTTTATAGGTTCTGGTTCATTTGCATGAACCAACCCTCCACCTTTCCACGTAGTTTGTGCTTAGGGCCTGAAGTTTGGAGAAACTGTCCTTGAGTTCTTAACTAGAATAGGACTGTTTTGTCTTCATCACCCTAGCACATCAGAAAAGCATATCCAAGGAGAATAGGAAAACTTAAAACTAAAGCACCACCTCCAGAGCTGGATTCCAGCCCCTGGATTGTGGCCACTTCCAGCATTGCCACTGGTGATTTACAGATTTTCATTCCTGCCAGCCAGCAGCCTGATCAATAAATCACTGGAGATGGGCGAGGAATGAATTATCCATTGGCTCTGAGAAGCTGTGGAGCTGGAGAGGGGGACACCACCTCACCTTGCCGGGCTTGGCCAGCCCAGGGCTGCCTCCTCCAGTGTCCCCAGCACTGGGATGCACACAGGGACTCCCTTACATCAACCATTGAGCTCAAGCCCAGCATGTAGAAAAGAGAAAACATCAAAAGGACACTTTGACACATACTTAACATTTTATATATTTTGTATAAAATAGAAAAAAGGAGTGTTTTAAAATATTCATCTCCCGGGAAGGCAGCCAGGTGGATAAAAGGCTCCCAGTCTGCAGGGAAAGCGGGGGGAGATGGAGCTGATGTCTTTGTTCTTTGGCTGGTGAAGGAGAGGGCAGGAGATTGCTGAGAGTGCCCAGGGTGTCCTGCAGGTGCTGAGGGTGAGTGGAACAGGGAAGAGGCTCCAGACTCTCCCTACCAAAGCCAGGCACATTTGGTAACTCAGGTGCCAGTGCCACCTTCCAGGATTCAGTCACAAGTCTTGTTGTGGGTGAGATTCTTATCAGGGTGCCAGGGCCTGGAGTCCTGCTGGGAATTGTGGTTCTCAGGTTGGATTTCACAGAGGAACATTTAAAGCCTCTGGCCCTGGAGAGGTTTGGAATTGCTGTCACAGCACAAATCAAAGGTTTGGGTATGGGAGGATAAACAATTGGTTTTTTGGGTCTGTTTGTTTTTTCCTGTATTTTTAGCATTCAGTTGCAAAGCCAGCCCCAAAACTCAGGGCAGGGGAAAGGACTGAATGTTTGAGTTTTCATATTGGGTCCAGTGGTGCAGATACCCAGAGGCTGGAGGGACTGCCCCACAGAACCCCAGAAAGAGCACAGCTGAGAGGAGGTGTGTGAGATGAGATAAGGGATAAGGGATATGGGATATGGGATATGGGATATGGGATATGGGATATGGGAAATGAGATATGGGATATGGGATATGGGATATGTGATCAGCCTCCCTCACCCCATGCACCAGCCTGTATCTCTTCTTCCTCCATGTGCAGCAACACCTGGCACACAGTAGAGCAGGACAAAAACTATTCATAACCCCCAAATTCTTCCTCTCATTCTACCCTTTAATATCCACCTGGGTTATGAGTATGTGTATATGTGTATGTATATGTGTATGTGTATATGTACATGTATATGTACGTAACATTGGCTGGTGCCAGGTCAGAGACACACAATACCACACTCTGTGATTCATGTAACAAAGGCTTAAGCACTTTATTCTTGTGAACTCTCCTTAAGTAGATAGTTTGAATTCCCCAGGCACACACATGTGATTGGTTCTAGTCTCAGTCACTCATTTCCTTGGCCAATGGTACATCTGCATTTATGGTTCAATAGATGGGCTGGGATTCTCTCTATTTGTTCAAATCCATCCTATCATCACTCACCCAGGTACCTGCCTGCTTACAGGCTGGTTGGGTTTTAGACTGCAGCTTTAAACCAGATGCAATACGCAATGTGACATATGTATATGTGTATCTGTATCTATATCTAATATATCTATCTATATCTATATCTATATCTATATCTATATCTATATCTATATCTATATCTATATCTATATCTATATCTATATCTATATCTATATCTATATCTATATCTATATATCTCTGTCTATTTCTATACCTATTTCTGTATCTCTCAGCTGTCTATATCTGTATATCTGCAGAGTTTGCTGTACTCCCTGTTCCAGAGCAGACACGAGGGTTTTCCCTTCACATTCTTCCTTCTCTCAAAGGGCCAGACAGGGCCCTAGGCTGTGAGAAGTGTTGAGCTGTAAAGGTCTGGATTGGCTTTTCTTTTCCCTGTCTACCCATTTAGTCCTAAATGTGTCCATGGATGGTAAAAACTTCCTCTTCTCTGGGCAGAATGCTGCAGGGTGGGCAGTGGTTCACGTGTGCTCACTCCTGTCCATGGACACTTGGGGTGACCACTCTCCTCCTTCCTTTGCTGACCAGGAACCCCAGATTCCCTTGCTGGCTCAAGTGACATCCCACTCCTTTCACTCCCTTGTCATGTGTGATGTCTGTCCATGGACAAGGACAAGGACAGAGTCTGGGGCAGGTGCCAGGCACTGGGACAGCTAAACCAGCCCCCCTAGTTAGTCAGAAGAATAACATCTCATTTTTCAAACCATTCCCATTTCCATTCCCTATCTTGTTTTCCATGAAAAATGGGAAAGCATTAATAGAAAACTTCCCACTGAGGTTTCTTGTTTTGACAAAAGATCAATTTTCCATTGAGCAGATATTTTAAACCAATATTTCTGTCTGCTGTACGAGGGATCAGTCACGCTGCAAGGAGGGAGAGGCGTGCCATGGTGCAGTGACTGTCAGAGGTGCTTGGGCTGGTGACAGAAAACATCTGCCCTGAGCTCCCTGGGCAGTACTGGGACAGCTCACTCTTCTTTTGTGTCCAGCCCTTTTCCTTAATGCTGGAGAAGATGAGGTTAGTATGGTTGATTCACCCAGGAGAGGTGCCCTGAGCACGGTGGATGCTTTGGGACACCTTGGTTGGACTTGGTGGTGTTAGAGGTCTTTTCCAGCCTTAATGATCCTGTGATTCTGTGGCTGAGGAATAGCAGCACTCCCCAGGTTTCGGTGAGTGCTGCCAGCTCAGTTCAATGAGGTGCATCCCCTCTCCATGGCACCACACCCATGGGGCAGCAGCAGGGCTTGGCCATTCCCTCCTGGAGCAGCAGGGCTTGTTCCTTATGTGTCTTGCTCCTCTGCACGAAGGATGCAATGGTTAAATAGAACCTACAGGAGAGAGGAAAGCACTCCTGTCCCAAGATCCGCTTGGGCAGAGGAATTTCTGACCTGCAAGGCAGGAGGAAGAGCATAAAGAAGCCCCAAAAGCGCCACAGGATTAACAGCCAGAAATCCGGAGAGCCAGAATCTGAATTAACTGTGGATAAAACTTCCAGGAATGATACTTCCCAGGACTGTACAGAGTCTGCTGCTGCTCAGGAAGCCTAAATTGGCTGAAAGGGAGCCTGGAAAGCTGGACCCACTTGCAAGGGCTCTGTAGGCAGGGGAAAGCTGTTAATGAGCCTTTTCATGTCTATTCTATCTGATCTAATTCTATTCTGTCACTTTGATTTCTCTTTCTGTGTAAAGTTAATGCAGGTTATAAATAATACCTGTCTCTAGAATTGACTGATCTTCTTTGGGGAGCTTATTTGGGGAAAAAGGTAACGCAGAGACACCTCAAAGCTGTGTCTAAATTGGGGTCCCGTCACAACTGCACAGGGTGCATCCCACACAGTCCAGTGATGGTTTCCTGGCTGGGAAGAAGAAAGGGTTGAGAAGGAATTTACAAAGGCACAGAAAACCTGTGCAGGATGGGATGTTAAGGGTCATTTCCCCTACTCTATCTTTCAGAGGAGCCTGAGGTACAGCTTGGGCTGTTCTTTCAGGCCTTCTGTGGGAGAAAGTTTCAAATACCGTAAAGATTTTCCGGTCTCTTGGGCAAGGGCAGGATATTGCTGAGGAAAAACAGTCAATGAAATCGAAATGTAGAGAAGCTCTCAGAGAAGGAGACACTGGTGGCAGGTGGAAAGCTCTAAAAGCCTTTAGAAACCTCCTTCCAGCTAAAGCTGGTGCCCAGGTGAGTGGGTTCCCTCTAACTGTGCCATTCTCCACCAAACTGAACCAGGCAATGGTGTGAGGAATCCATGAACCACAACCCAGCAGTGGGGCCAGCAGAGCCCTCAGGGACATGTGCCTGAGAGGTGCTGCTCAACCTCAACCATCTTCATTATTGAACCTTGTTTCCCCTTTTACTTCTGATCTTTTCCTGCCCATACTCGGCCCAGTTTGGACATTGTGACAGCCACAGGCTGAGCCAAAGCTTGAAGTTCCACCCCAGCCAAGCACACAGAGAAGGTTTGGCCTGAGGGATCACACCCCATGGCTCCATTGAGCAACTCTGAGAAGCCTGAGGGTGAGGACGACAGAAAAATAAATGAGAGGGAGTCTTGCTCTGCAAAGTCTTGCACTGTGCACTTACTGCATGGCTGGGCTTTTGGTTCTGCAGAGGAAAGTTGGAGAGCATCTGTCCACATGTTAATGGGATCACAGATCCATGGAACAGTTTAAAGCCCATCCAGTGCCACCCCTGCCATGGGCAGGGACACCTTCCACTGTCCCAAGGCTGTTCCAAGCCCCAATGTCCAGCCTGGCCTTGGACACTGCCAGGGATCCAGGGGCAGCCACAGCTGCTCTGGGCACCCTGTGCCAGGGCCTGCCCACCCTGCCAGGGAACAATTCCTTCCCAATATCTAATCCAAATCTACCCTCCTTCAGCTGTTATCTTCTGTTCTGTGTCCATTGGCAGTTAAGGAGCACAAATCTTCTCTGTCCTCTGCTCCTCCCCTTGGCCATAAAGTATTTTGCTGATCAGCCAGCTACTGCAAAGTCAGGGAAGGAGAGATCTAGATAGGGAAGGAGGATGCCAGCCAGGGAAGTGCTCCTCTGCACCTTTGGCTCGACACAAACAGTGCTGGGGCTGGAAAGCAGGCACGTGGGCAGTGCCTGTGGGAACCGGTGTGCACATGGACAGAACTGTCTGAGTGGCTGGTGTGGATGGGGTTAGTGCTAATTGAGAGTGTTAATCAGCCCGTGGGAGTGGTTCCCTGCAGGTGTCCCTTCTGTTGGCCAAAACAGACTGCTGGAATGGAGCCAGCTGGACAGGCTGGGGTGGGCAGGAGCCCCCAGGGAGGGGCCTTGTACAGAGGGTGAGTGCAGCCTAAAATCCAGGATTTGTGTAGGGGGAGCAGCACATGGCTGGGCTGCAGATGTTGGCAGAAGGTGTCAAAACACGGCCCTGCTCTCACTGATGACAGGGTCAGGAGCATCCAGAGAAGGGGGAGTTCCTGGATGG
This sequence comes from Acridotheres tristis, assembly GCA_037013685.1. Classification (NCBI taxonomy): domain Eukaryota; kingdom Metazoa; phylum Chordata; class Aves; order Passeriformes; family Sturnidae; genus Acridotheres; species Acridotheres tristis. The sequence continues at coordinate 530,375 of CM072902.1, forward strand.
GTGCCCTGGAAAATTCCATCTGAGTGAAGGAACAGTTTGCTTTTCCACCTGGAGGCCCTCAGTGCCTGGGCACACCATGAGGGCCAGGATTTGGAGTTTAACTTGACAAGACACACATGAAGTCCTCAATGTTTAATAATCTCCTAAATTAGCCTGTGGGTTTTCACAGAATGACAGAATAGTTATGGTTGGAAAAGCCCTCTAGGATCACCAAGTCCAATGTCAACCCAGCACCACCACAGAGTTCACCTCTAAATCGTGTCCTCAGTGCCACATCTATGTGGCTTTTGAACACTTCCAGGGCTGGTGACTCCCCACTGCCTTGGGCAGCCTGTGACAGATACTTGCCAACCGTTTCAGAGAGTAAATCTTCTTTAATATACAATCTAAACCTCCCCTTGTGTGACTTGAGGCCATTTCATCTTGTCCTGTCACTTGCCAGGGAGAAGGGACTGACTTTTGGGGTAACCAGCCATTCATGGGGTTAGCAGTCATTTGGACAGGACTTGCTCAAGGTCTCAATCAGCTGATAGAAAGATAAAACTAAAGGTGGGGATTTGGTTCCCAAAGAGCTAAAAATTCACTGAGAACAGAAACTACACCCCAACACCTGAACTTCTCAGGTCTGGGTTAAACCTGGAGGTGTCCTGGGGAGCCCTGGCAGTGAGGTGGGCACTGGTGGAATACAGAAGAGCAGAGTCAGGCAGGGGATCAAACTCCCTGAAGTCCCTTGGCAAGGAGCAGTGGAACCCACGAGCTTTGGGCAGATTTAGGATGTGTGATGGGGTGGAGGGGACATGGGGACAACTCTGCCGTGTCAGTGGGTCTCATACTGTGAACTGGCTCTGGGTTAGACCCCACTTCAAACCTGTGGACTCAGGTATCCCATGAGGTTCTCCTCTGCCCTCCCAGCACTGGTGCCTTTCTAGAGGAAATGCCGTGAGCCAGTGGAACCCCTTGGAAAAGCCACATAATGCCCTCAGCAGCTGGCTCTGCTCTGAGCAGCTGAAGGAGCTCTGTGGTCTCTGCCTCCTTGCTGTGGCACTGAGAATGCTCCCAATGTCCTCACCGTGCTGCTCTGTCCCTCCCTGCAGCTCCCTGGTTTCTTTGCAGCTCCCCTGGCAGCACCGGACAAGTGCTGTCTCTGCTGCCCTGGCACTCCTGAGCTCCCAAGGACCTGCTGGCTGAGGATTTTGCTCCTCTGCAGTCACATCAGGCTGGGAAGCTTTAATTTGCTGCCCTGCAGTTCTGGCAGCCTCTCCCCCTCCCGGCTTGGTTGCCTTTCCCTCCTCTTAGCTGTCTGCTGGGTTGGACGAGTTTTTTTCCCAAACTGTCCTCACTTTATTTACCGGGCAATTTGCATTTTATTATTTCCTGCACACACTTCAGAGCTTTCTCTTGCATTTATCTTTCCTCTCTGGGGTTCCTCGTTTCCTTCTGTTCAGCATCATCCACAGGGCTCTATCCTTGTAGCCCTGCTTCATCTGGTATCTAAACACTTTTCTGTCTCCCTGTCTGTGTCTGAAGTCTGGACCACCTGGAAGCTCTCAGCAGGTGCCCTGATTTACTGCCTCAGACCTTTTCACTGTTTAAATCCACACACACCAGCTGCTCCTATTCTTAGCTCTGACCTGTGCACCTTTATCCAGCCATTCCAAGTGGTTTGTGGTTGCATTTTATTTTTTCTCCTTTGTTTTTATTTCTACACTTTAAAAATTATTTTTCCATGTAGGTGAAGGAAGAACCGCTGTTCCCACTGGATTCCCACTCTGACCATAAAGAGAACCTGGCTAGAAGGATGCCCAAAAACTTTTGGCTTTTTGGATTTGAAGTCTTTGACAGATTCTCCTTTCCACATTTTCCTTAAGTCTGTAAAGCAAAAATGCTCTGCTCTGCTGCCTCCTGAGCATGTGGGGAGTGTGTCTTCGCCAGCTCCTGCTTGTCAGAATTCCTGTTTCATCCCCTGACCCTTCACTGCAGGGCAGTTCCCAGCTCCCAGCTGGCTCTTCAGACTAACAGGAGAGAGAAGAGGATGAAGTGTCAGGATGCCAGGACTGCCTGCTGGGACCAGCCAACCTTTGGGAACCCTGGGAGCTCCCGGCCTGTGCTCCCTTGTCAGAGTGGCAGAATTCTAACTTGGAAAGGAGCTTCTAAAGCCAACTTCCCATCACTGAATTTCCTGCCTTGGAGAGGGCTATGGACCAAAGGGATTCTTCTTGGGCAGCAGCAAAGTGGCAAATCTGGGAGCACCAGCCCAAGGACTGGGTTAGAGCTGGGCTCAGTTAACCCCGGATGACTCCTGTGGCTCTGGGTCTCCATCACATCAGCTCCACTCACTGCAGGGGAGGGAACAGCTCAGCCCCTTCCAAACCCCCTCCAGAGCTGAAATCTGGAGTTAATAATAATAACAATAATAATAACAACAACAATAATAATGGATTTAACAACAAGATATAGGTGACTTCCCACTGGGACATGGGAAATGTCCCAGGTCCAGACTGGTCTGTATTCTGTGCTTCAAACAAAAAGATTATATATTTTTTGGTTATAAATGCTTTTTATTGGGAAAATAATGGTTTTTAGAGCATCTTTCCTCCCCCCCCCATTCTCTCTCCCCATCCCTTCCCCCTCAGTTCCCAATAGTATTTTACAACATCATCACAGAACATCCTGAGTTGGAAGAGACCCACAAGGACAATCCTGTCCAGCTCTTGGCCTAATATGAGCTCCTTTTTCAGCAGTAGGTTTAAACCCAAAACTTTGGTATAGATTCAAGTGTGTCATTTTTATCTTTTAATATTCTTTTTTTATTCAATTTTTATAACATTTTTATTAAGTCTTTAAACTTATGGGGTTTAATTATTTTTCCTCCCTTTCCAGCCTGTTTCCTAATAACAGGACATTTTTTTAATCAGCCTTTTACCAGACTGTCTATCTGCCTATTTCTCTGCTATTTACTTATCACTCCCTCCTACTTTGACACCACTCCTCCAAAACTCCAACCCTTTTCAAACTGTTTTACTGATTCCAAAGCATTTTCAGTTAGGACAGGATCTGAAAGTTCGGTTCTTGATTAAAAAGCTGCAGTGTGCACTCGATTATTGCTCCCTCCTTTGTCCTTTAGGCTGGGTTCCTGCATGGAGAAGTTTGGGAAGGGTCATGGCTGTGGAGGGATTTGGAAGCTCTGTCATAAGAGTGAGTGGAACATGAGGAAGATCCAGTGAGATGTCGATAAGAAGGGATTAGAAGGTACCTACAAAAATAGATTTTAGTTCTGATGTTTAATGAACAACTTTTGCTTCCTGCACTTTTATTTGTGCTGAAAAGGGAAGCAGGTGGGCCCTATATTGGTAATTTTTTTTCTTCTCCATGAAAGGATGTAGAAATGAGTCCTGAGCAAAATGATGGGGTGAAAAGTTTTTTCCTTCTGTTCTAATGCCAGTGAAAGATATTTAATTTTATTTTTCTTTCTAATCCAAAAATGTGCTATTTTTAAAATTGATACAATGCAGAGTATAAAATCTCACAGATGCAGCACTTGTCCTAATTTCAATCCAAGTTTTAACCATCTTAATAATATTATTAAAATTTCAGATATTAGCAATCCATTGATTCATTCCCATTAGAAGGAGCATTTGCATTATGCATTTTCTCCATTTCCCAGGTGGATAAGTAACCAACCCTTAGAACAAAACACTATTATTGAGTAATATATTTCCACGGTCAGAAAGGAGGCAAAAGTATTCTGAGACAAAAATGGGTAATTCTTTAAATGGCAAAAGAAATGAAATCACAGCCAAAATATCACCCTGGCTGGGATTTCCACTGCAGGAATATATTTCTCTCTTGATCCTGAAAACCTCTTTCAAAGAAGAAAAAAACCCCTCCTCAAACAAACCTAAAACCAAACAAAACCTCCACCACAAACACAAAAAACCTTCAAAACAAACAAAAAACAAAACAAAAAACCCTCAAATGCCAAAACAAGCAAAACCCCCCCAAAACAAAAAACAACAACAAAAAATTACCCAAAAAATCCAACAACAACAAAAACACCAAAAAACCCCCCAAAACCAACCAACCAACCAAACCCCAAAACCTGTAGGGACTGATTTTAATCATACTTTTCTCCCAGTTCTCAGATACTTCTCAGATTCAGGATGATTTTGAATAAAATTTAAATAAACTTCGTACCCATGGGTACATCTTGATTGATTTAAATTCCATCCTATCCACTTATTTTAAATATATTTTCAATAACAGAGGATTTTTTTTCCCCCCCAATGTGAAATTTTGGCCAGTTCAGTTTTTAAAACCACTGGGGATTTTAGGGAATTGAGACAGAAAGGATTTTAACATTGAAGTTCCTGCTCCAGGTAACTGGTGGGTGCTGAGGGTTAGGAAGGGGAGAGCAGGAGCCCCCTGGAGTAGGAATTAAAGTTCAGGTGCAGAGGGAGCGTCTATCCCTCCCAGGTGAGACAAAATGAAGGGGGTGAAGCATTTGCCTCTGTAATTACCCATGGAAAGGCCTCTGCTCACAGACTGATTGCTTGGCCCTGCTGGAGTCAGTGCCATGTGCTGACCCCACACCAGTCCTGAGCTGCTCAGCCACTGCCTGCCCTCCATCTCCCCGTGCCAGAGCAGAGTGGAATGGGAAACGGGAGCTTGGATCCACCTGGTGCTGGGGACAGGCTGGACTGGGTCACCTCCTTCCTGCCCTGCCTGCCCCCAGCTGGCTCCTGCTCCCATTATTGGCAGAGCCAGGTCAGCTGTGTCTGTGGCTGCCTTTTGTCACCGTGCCTGGGGGTGGCACTGCCACCGCAGTGAGCGGCCCTGGTGGGACTGGGGGCATCCTGGAGGCAAACTGGGCAGATGAAGTACAGCCATGATGGACTTCTGTGCTTCTAGTTGGACTTGATGATCTTGGAGATCTTGTCCAACCTTAGTAATTCTATTATTCTGTGAGATTGCATTTCCAGTTCCTCTTCAGAGCCCCTGAATCCCCTGGAGGACCCTCAGCTCCTGATCATTTCTCTTGGGTTTGTCTGAAAACACCTCTACTACCCCAAATCAGAGAATCACAAAATATCCTGAGCTGGAGGGACCCACAGGATCATGGATCCAGCCCCTGTCCCTGCACAGACCCCCCAGCAATCCCAGCCTGTCCATCCCTGGCAGCGCTGTCCAAACGCTCCTGGAGCTCTGGCAGCCTCGGGGCCGTGCCCATTCCCTGGGGAGCCTGGGCAGTGCCCAGCACCCTCTGGGGGAAGAGCCTTGCCCTGAGCTCCAGCCTGAGCCTGCCCTGGCCTAGCTCCAGCCCTGCCCTGCTCCTGTCCCAGGGAGCAGGGTCACCATGAGCTGCTCCATGGCCAGGCTGGACCTGTGGTACCAATGAGCCTTGGCCCTCTGAGCAGGCCAGGGCTGAGCTGTCCCTGCCTTTCCCACAGGGAAGAACCAACAGCATGGAATTCTGTTCCTCAGCTGCAGGTTTTTGTGACACCTCCTGTCTCTGAGACCTCTCCCCCTTTCCCAAGGTGCCTGGAGCTCACTCAGGCAGAGGGGCTGGCAGAGGAGCCTGTGTGATCCTGGCAGTCTTTGTTCTTCAGGAACCCAGGCTAAAAATGAGTTTTACTCAGTGCAAGCAAGTTCACATTTTTTCTAAGAGTCCTTTGATGATCAAATGTTTTCCTGTTTTATGAATTTTTTTACTCTCTTCCCAAAATAAAGGATTTCCTAATGGAACCAGCCAGGTTATTATTTCTGACAGCCTCTGCCATAACCCAACAGTGTTTGTTCTCAGTGTGGCTTCTCAGATTTGACCAGACTTATCATTGCACAAGGCAGGAGGAGCTCAGGATCCTTAGTGGCCAAATCTAACACGGAATCATGGAATCTCTCAGGATGAAGCTAAATTTGGAGATGCTCTAGTCCAAGCCCTGCTCGAGGAGGTTCCCCTGAGCAGGTTGCCCAGGACCATGTCAGGTTTTGAATAAGCTGGAGAGTCCACAGCCTCTCTGGGAAACCCATGCTTGATTTTCTTCACAATGAAAAAAAAGTATTTTAATCGACTTAATGGACTTTTGCTGGACTCATTCCAATAAATCCATATTTTTCTTTTTTTGGGGGGGTACAGAACTGGGCCCAGAACTCCAAATGTGGCCTCACCAGTGCTCAGCAGAGGGAAGGACAACCTCCCCTGAGCTGCTAGCCAAGCACTCAGGGGTACATCCCCAGCTCATGGGGAGCTTGACATCCACCAGAGCCCCATGGCCCTTCCCTGCAGAGATGGCTAGGCCCCAGCCTGTGCTGCTGCCTGGAGTTATTCCTCTCCAGGGGCAGGGGTTTGCATCCCCCTTGAGATTCCTTCATGAGATTCCTCTCTGCTCAGTTCTCCAGGCTGCTGAGAGCCCTTGAATGGCCCACAAGCATCCCCACCACCATCTGGGGTGTCAGCCACTGCTCCCAGTTGGTATCATCCAAGACTGGCTGGCTGATGGGGCTTGTCTCAGGCCATTAATGAAGTTTTAACTAGGATTGACAACAGCAATGACCAGGGGTGTATCTTTAGTGATTTACTCCCAACGGGACCTTGTGCTGCTGACAGCAATGCTCTGGGCCCTATTCCTGAGCTGATGAGAAACTGGTATAAATTTCATATTGGTTCTGCATCAGTCTTTTCTCCCAGGGAACAAGCAACAGGATGAGAGGAAATGGCCTCAAGTTGCACTAGGAGAGGTTTAGACTAGATATCAGGGAAATTTTTGTCACAGAAACAGTTGTGAAGAATTGGTACAGGCTGCCCAGGGCAGAGGTGAAGTCCCCATCCCCGGAAGTGTAGATATGGCACTTGGGAACATGGATTAGTGGTGAATGTGGTGGTGCTGTGTTGATGGTTGGACTTGATGAACTTAAAAGTATTTTCCAATCTTAATAACTCCATGATCTATGATTTAAATGCTAATTTTCCATCCTGTTTCATATTTCATCCACTTTCTGATTGTACTTCAGGAATTCCAGTCCATTAGTCTATTTTACCTCTTATTTTAAAAAAATGGAAAATGAGTGTGACTAATAATCAGTTGAAGCAGTGTGAGACAATGAATCCAGCAGGATGAGCTGTGCTCCTGCTCCTTTGGGCACATCTCACTGCTGGAGAACAGCCCTGTGCTCTGCCACTCAGCAGCTCCTGCCAGAAGCTGTCAGAGTTGGCAGCTGTTTGACACTGTGACCATTTCCTGGTGCCTGGATAAGAATTTATGGGAATTTGACTGAGTGCAGGATGCAGCCTGGTATTAAACTGTTGTGTGAAGTCGGTTGGAGACAGAGACAATATCACTCTCAGAGATCCTTGTGACAAACAGCCTAGTTTATTGTTTTGCACCTCCTTTTACAGGGGGTTATAATTTCCCACACTTACACATGTGATGGGTTGAGGTCCTGACACCACCCAGCTCCCTGGCCAATGGTCCATCTGCATTTAGGGCTGAATGAGATTGGCTGAGGGTCCCTGTGTATGTTTGAATTCAACCTATCCTTGTTCACCAGGGGACCTGTTTATTGAACTAGGCTAGCTGAACTGGGTTTCTTATTTATGGCCAAATTATTTGCCCAGCTACAGACTAGCTGTGCTGTGACAATTCACCCTTTTCATTTTATTAAAAAATTCCACTTGTTTCTTTGTCTTCCTCTGCAGGCGCCTTGCAGACAAAGACAATATGATGATATAGATAATTTTGGTGGTTTGTATTAATTTCCTGAAATAGATCCCTGTCAGGACCCGTGTGGCCTCCTTTGGCCCTGACAAGGACCAGTCAGTGTCAGATTTTTAGTACTGGCACAATATTACACCAATGAAAAAAGTTTATGTGCCTTTTATGAACACACATGTAAAGATGAAAAACCCCAGGAATCTCTTTTTTTGTTTCAGTAGGTAACTAGTCTGGCTGGGGCCAGGCCCAGCCTGGGCCTGGCAGGGCTCGGGAAGCTGCCAGGCCCAGTTCTGGCCAGGGCCCCGGTGTTGGATAGACAGGGCAGGGAAAGGGAAGGGATGGGAGGGGAAGGGAGGGGAGGAGAGGCCCACTCGGCTGATAAGATCCTGGCAGACCACCTGCCCCTGGTGCAGCCGGGGGGCCGCAGCACGGCTGAAGTGCTGCCGCTGCTCTGCTAACACCCGGCCAACATGGGCTCCTGCCGCCAGCCCGGGCCTGATGGAGGCTGAGCTGACCTCGCCGCCTCCGGAACTGACTGCAGAAAAGAATGGAAAATAGTCATGGAGCCAGAGCCATCACCACCGGGCCCTGGGCCTGCTATCCCACTCCAGCGTGGCTGCCAAAGAAATCTCCATTGGAAACAGCTCCCAGCAGTCCAGCAGGGATCATATGATCATCTGCAGGCCCAGGCAAGATATTAACTCTTTCACTGCGCAGATGAGACTTGCAGACACTTTGTCTCTCCTGAGTGAAAGAAAAGGACAGAGATAGAGACACACACACAGAAAACAGCATAGAGACACCAAAGTCAGATAAGAAGGAAGAATCATGTCCTAGATGAGGGAAGGAGGAGAGTCGTGGACTGAAATTTCTCTTTTAAGCTGTGGTGAAGATAAATCTGATATTCTTGTTTCCCTATAACTCATAGAAATGCATTTTGGGGTGGATGAAGCATTCACACTGATGTCATGAGTAAACACATTTGTGTTGAAGAAGATGTTGAAGTAGCTGTGATCCCATGAGAAGTTTGAACATAGAGAAGAGTTGAAGATCCCTGTTACCCCCCAGGGGTTTTCAAAGGATGGCAAGAGCCTTTGCTTGAACTGCTAATCCTTAAAATTATGTGCCCCATAAGTTCACATGGTCCTCAATACCAGTTGTGGGAAGACTGTTAGTCAAGGAAGGGATTTTTACGCAGTGATCAGATTTCCATTCTCCTCTACAGCTGATTCACTGTGACATGGAGGCAACAAAAAAATTGTTCCTTGTGGAGAAGTCTCCACAGACTGAAGAGAGAAACTCCTCTCCCTAGTAAATTGGAGAAAGACTATGACTCTTTTTAGAGATGGTAAACTGACTAATTTGTTCTGTATGTCGTCAGTGTGAAAGAAAAGAAGTCGTGGGGGAGGAGAAGTGTTCTAAAAGTTTTCTTCTGATTTTTATTATTTTTCTTTTCGTTTCTAATAATAAAGTTTTCCTTTGTACCCTTCAAAGTTTGAGTCTGTTTTGCCTTCCTCCTAATCTTATCTCACAGCAAGAAGAGTAAATAATTCTAGTGGGTGCACTGGCGATTTAGCCAACACTAAATCCACCACAATAATTAGTGCATTGGCCAGGAAATCTCAAACTGATGAATCAAAACCACTACACTAATAAATCTAGGTTGAATAAGACTTTCCACTCAACTTGACAAGCCTAGTTTTTCTCAGTCAGGATGGGGTTTTTTTTGTATCAATGGAGATGTAATATTCACATTCAGGAGCTGTTAAAGGGGATTACTAGAAATACAAGTTTTTAAGATTGCATATCACAGGCTCATTACTTAGAAGTTACAATTTCACAACTTAAGACTACAAACAATAAACAATTCAACTCAAAACTATTTCAATTAAAAATACCCATATTTCTACCACTGATGTCTTCTAAGTATTTGGGTCTTGGAGTTCAAGTAGGACGATGGGCAGATCGCCTTACCATTGACAATCTTCTGCTTCCAACAAGCTGTTGGCTTGCGAGGTTATGTTGTGAATTGATTGAAAAACATGAGAAAAACGTGAGAACACGAGAGCACCTAAGACTTGAGGGGGATGTACATCCATCCCACACTTCTTCCCCTTTTTTTGTTTTAACAACTATAACAGGAATATGCACTTTTGAAAGAGATTAACAAGGTGAAACCTACAACTGTATATATGCTTTTCTATTACCCAGGCTCTGCCATTGTTGAGGAGCTTCCTTTTCACAATGAGGACTTGGAAGGCCTCTTCCAGACGAGGCTTCCATGTTTATCTCAGAGGAAAGGGGTTTAGCTTCTGCAAACTCATATTAGCCAGTCAAAGTGACTTGCTTTCATCTTTTTGTACAGAAACGCCTGGGTTTGATAGCATATTTTCTCTTGCCAGTCAAGGCCATAGCTTGGCCAGAGCTAAGACCTGGTCTGGGGGGGCTTTCCTATCATATATTTAACAGAAATCTTTCAGTAATGGCTCACAGGACAGCTGGCTTTGTCATCTATCTTTAGCTAAATAACTAATGATATTGCAAAAAACTTGTAAATAACTCCAACTATGCACATATATATACAACTCCTTTGAAAGTATCATTTACCCTTTTGTCACAAACAAACCAATTCAAAGCTATCAAAGGAAACATCTCTGTCTCAGGTTTTATAGGTTCTATCTTGGTATATGATTGTTAGTAATGTCTTTAAGATATTTGATTCTTGAAATTCTTGTGTAAAGTCATAAGTAAATTGTCACTCTAGGGGTTCTTTAGCTGGTTAAAGGTACATATTTGGAGCTTTTGGATTTCTCTTGTGAAGACTTTTTTGCTTGGTCATGATCTTAACTTACTATTTGATGGGTAGATACTATGTTAACAACATTATTTAGTTGTATTTGTAGAATTGCTTTGTAAAGTTACAATACCAGAAACATAGTGTAAAATCAGTTGGGTTTTTTGTCTCTATAAACACAGATAGTTTGTAGTATTACAGAACAGAGATAACAAATGTGAATCATTTTGTTATCTGAGCATACCTATGAAGTTTTTTTTTTAGGTTGGAAGGAATTGAGTTACTTAGACAGTTATTGTATTATTAGTAGTATACTTAATAACATTGCTTAATGGCAGTAGTGTAAAGAATTTTTCTTTTTGTTAAGAATTTTGAAATTGAGTTAGAGTTAGTGAAAACAAAAAGGAAGGTGTTATTTCACAGTATATATGGGTTAATCAACAATTCTAGTTAATTTTAAATATATTTTTTTGAATGATCATATATCTTCAATTAATACTTTTTCTTTAGGAAAAGTATAAGTATATATCTACTTATTAGGACGTGACTTCAAGGCTGCAGGATAAACCATTTTGTTAATTAGAAGTTTTTTTGATACCTTCTCATGTATTGTTTTTAACCATTTTGTAATCTCAAACGACCTCAGTTCTGTGAATATTGCATCTGCATACTTAGTTGTAAAAACTTAATATTAAAAGCTACGGTTATACTTTGGTTTAAAGATAAGAAAACATAGATGTTAGTATTTTAGTGATAGCTGTGATAAACTTGCTATATTTAGAAACTTGCCATTAATTTCAACAGGAGTTGGCATGAATGTTTTAGCTATTCACAAATATGAAAGGTAGGTAGTGATTTTTAGCTTGAAAATTATTTTTTAGACATTGTGGACCGAAGTGTCAAGAGGTAAGTACTTAGAAAACTGCAACTGAAACTTCTAATGAAACACTTAATTTAATACTGTGCAGTTCATGGAAACTTTTAGGTTATTAAATACAGTACATATTTTAGTATTTTGCTTTAAGATGAAAGAGGGTTAGGTCTTTTATGCTAGTGGTAACCTTTTATATATCAAGGAGTGGCAAAGTGGAAGCTGTTTTTCTAGAAAAGGGTCCCTCGAGAAAGTATCAGTTAATTTTTGATTGAAAAGATAGCTTATAATTTAAAATTATTACAGTAGTTTCTATTCACTAAAAGCAATCAAAGCAATGCAGGAAGTTGCAAGGTGGTATAGTGAGAAGGTTTGGGGCAGTGGTAACAGGCATAACGACAGCACTGGCTCCTTAAATCGTGTAGCAATTGATATTTGAATAATAAAAGACAGAAAAGTTCTATGGGTTAGCTGTAGAAACGATCGGCTTAGCTCGTAGCTGCTTTTGTACAGGGAGGTGCAAATGCTGCCGTTTCCCCGAGGAAGGGGTTACCTGTCCAGCTAGGTTCCAGTGTCAGCTGTCCACGTGAGCTGCTGGAGCCCTCCCGGCGCCAGGGCTGCCGCTTCTCTTCTGCCTTCTGGCGCTGTGATGTTTCCGGGCTCTGGTGGGCGCGCTGGATGGAGCCCCAGGTGCCACGACGGAGAGGCCATTCCGGCACTGCCTCCACGTGTTCGGCGATGCATCTCTTCCCCCGCAGGCTCTTCCTGTGCTCTGCCATTTTGACATGACTTGGTGGGTTGCTTCTGCGGTGCAGGATCTCTGCCATCCTGAGCGGGCAGATCCTGCACCATGTGGCGATGGCCATCTAGAGGGAGCGACTCTCACCGTGTGCTGTCTGCCATCTTGGATAACCCACATCCAAAGTGCATGGAGCCCGCCCTGTTGGGGTTTTTTTGGTACAGGGTACAGGGCATGGAGCCCAAAGATGGCTCTTCCAGCCGTGGCATGGGTGGCCCTGGGCATTCCAAGGATACACACCGCAGTGGCAGCCCGGGTGGTCATAGTATGGGCAAACTTGTGCGAGATACAAACACTGCTGGTGCCAGTGGGGCAGGGGAGCTCCAGTGGGTAACTGTGACATTGGTTGGTGCTGGGTCCGAGACAGACACATGGCACTCGTGGTTCTTTTAACAAGACTAAGCCCTTTATTCTCTGTGTGCATGCTTTAAATAGGGAGATTGAGTTTCCCGGGCACAACATGTGATTGGTTACAATCTCAGTCACTCATTTCCAAGACCAGAGATACATCTGCACTTAGGGTCCAATAGATGGGCTGGGATTCTCACCCAGGTACCTGCCTGCTTACAGGCTGGCTGGGTTTTCAGACTGCAGCTTTAAACTTAGCTGCAATATGTGATGCCACAGATAACAGCTGCTCCCTGCTTGGTTTTTTGATCACCGCTCAGCCCCGCTCCGCGTCCTTGGTGGGCGTTTTGGTGAGTGGTGTCTGTGGCATCTTCACTGCTGTCCCTCTGTTTCACTCAGCCTTTAACTGCCCCAGCCAGTTGTAAACAAGATTCCAGGGTTTTATAACATCCAGAGCGGCTTCTAAAGCCTGTTACTCATGCTTTACTCCTCGTTGAAATAAAAAAAGTCCATACCTGCATAACTGGGTTTTCTTCCAGCTAAAACCATCCTCCCATGTCTTTGGCGCCATTTTCTATTTACAAGGGGTATTTGCAAAGGAAAATTCAGATTTTGGCGGGTTTCCACCGCAAACATCTCTGCTTGCTGTATATTTGTTTGGCTCTCCTCACACACCTTATTTTTAATTCATCTTTTTTCTCTGTTTTTTCGGCAGCTCTCCCCACACACACGTCTGTCTCCCCCTGCTCTGCCCATGTGAAATGGCTGAGTTGGATCACGCCAGGGGCACCATGTGTTGCGTGAAGTCATTGGTTGGAGACAGAGACAATATCACTCTCAAAGATCCTTGTGACAAACAACCTCGTTTATTGTTTGGCACCACAGGGGGTTATAATTTCCCACACTTACACATTTGATGGGTTGAGGTTCTGACACCACCCAGCTCCCTGGCCAGTGGTCCATCTGCATTTAGGGCTGAATGAGATTGGCTGAGGGTCCCTGTGTATGTTTGAATCCAACCTATCCTTGTGCTAACTGAACTGGGTTTCTTATTTATGGCCAAATTATTTGCCCAGCTACAGACTAGCTTTGCTGTGACATTAAACCTCCTTGAAGAACGAGGTTAGCTGACAATTACTGCTCTGTCAGCAAGTCAATGAAAGATTCACTTTCTGTCCAGAGAGACTAATTATAAAATGAAAGCCAAGAGGGAAAACAAACATTCGTTGTGGATAAAAAGGAAATTGTTTGGGAAAAAAGAATCCACAATGCCTCAACCTATAGGCTTCCTAATATTGGCTTGATAACTCTGATGTTTAATTTGTGAGCAAGAGGGACATCTCTTTTGTGGGTCTGACCTCCTTCTTGCTCTTTTAAAAAGGTGTTTCAAATATTGAAAGTTAGTATTTCTTGGAGAAACATGATGTCTAATCAAAATCCAGAGGTTTTTAGCACGTAATGTTGTGGGACATGGAAGTGTATCAGTAGTTATTAGGCCCTGTCTCTCATGTACCTTTCTCTTCTGTGGAAAGGCTTCCTTGAAAAAAGCTGTGCTTGAATTTCTCAAGGTCCTTCCTTCCCAGGCTTGGAGAATTTCACCTTTTGATTTGGTTAGCACAATTTGTATGAAGTAAATTTGGGTCATTTGGTTTCACCAGATAATAGGTGAGACTGCTCGACATTTAACTGGATAGCCTCATGCATTTAATGTAAAGAGGAGCAGATGTTTATCCTCACTGAGTGTTCCCAGCTGTTTCCTCCAGCCTGTACCTTACAGATTGGTCCCCAGCGTGGGTGACCCCCAGGGTTTCTCTTCCCAGAGCCATGGGTGCCTCCATGCATGAGGAAGCATCATCCAAAGGCCAAGGTGAGGTGCAGGAGGGGCCTATTCTGTTCCAGGTCCTGCCAGTGTCACTTGAGAGTAGGAGCAGCCACTGTACCCTTTTCCATGGGCTGGCACCCGGCAGGAGTATTCTTTCCACACAGATGTCCCTCCTGGGCAGGAGGACTTGGGCTGCTTTCTCTTGGTGAGAAAGGAGAGCAAGCACCCACCTGAGCCAGAGCCAGCTGTTCTCTCCTGGGCCATGACTTCCCTACTCTCAGATCCATCTCAAGCAGCACAGCTGAAGTTTCTTTCTGTGTGTGATGCTTTACTAAAGCCCAAGTGCCCCCTCCTGCTCTCACCTGCATGTGGAAGATGAGTCACGAGGATGTGGCTGGGCCCATGTGCTGTGTCTGAGAGGAGGAGCAGAGCCCACTTACTCTGCAGTTTCTCTGGGTTTGGTTTTTGTTTTGTTTTGGTTTGCTCATAGGTGCACAGCCATCTGCCCCTCTACTACAGAGCTGTCTGCCATCTGTCCTCGCAAAACAAAATAACTGTAAACTCCAAATGCTCATGAGCTGCAGAGTTAACAACTGAGATGTTCCCGAGCCTGCGAAACAGGAGGCAGCAGAGCCATCATCTGCTCCAGCCGTTTTCACTGAGGGGTTTGTGTCTAACCCAGGGTGTTTGGGCACATTCGGCCAAGACAAGGTTTAATGAATGGAACAAGCAGAGCTGCAGCTTTGGGCTGTGCTCGTGGCACAGCCTCTGCCTGGAGACAGCTCTCCTGCCCTCAGGGAAGGGCCACAGGGTCTTCCATGACAGGGAGCTGCTGCAGGTGCTGCTGGTACCCAGGAGCTGGTGCTCAGACAGAAAGGATCACAGAATCATGGAATTATTAAGGTTGGAAAAGCCAGCTCAGACCATCGTGTCCAAGCTGTGCCTGATCCCCACCTTGTCCCCAACCCAGAGCAGTGAATGCCCCATCCAGGCCTTCCTTGGACACCTCCATGCATGGGGACTCCAAATCTCCCTGGACATCCCCTGCCAATGCCTGACCACCCTTTCCATGCAGAAACTCCTTCTCATGTCCACCCTGAGCCTGCCCTGGCCCAGCCTGAGGCCGTTCCCTCTCCTCCTGTCCCTGTTCCCTGGGAGCAGAGCCCGACCCCCCCGGCTGTCCCCTCCTGTCAGGGAGTTGTGCAGAGCCACAAGGTCCCCCCTGAGCCTCCTTTTCTCCAGGCTGAGCCCCTTTCCCAGCTCCCTCAGCCTCTCCTGGGGCTCCAGCCCCTTCCCCAGCTCCCTTCCCTTCCCTGGACACGCTCCAGCCCCTCCAGGGCTCTCTTTTCAGGAGGGGCCCAGAGCTGTCCCAGCACTGGAGATGTCCCAGCAGTGCCAGCACAGGGGACAGGCACTGCCCTGCTCCTGCTGCCACCCCAGGGCTGGCACAGCCCAGGTGCCCTTGGCCACCTGAGCACACCTGGGCTCGTGTCCAGTCACTGTCACCAGCACCCCCAGGGCCTTTCCTGCTGGGCAGCTGTCTAGAAATATGGATTTGAGGGTAGCAAACAAGTCCATGTCCAAGTGTAGTGCTGGACTCCTGCTTGGACAGTGCTGCAGGTGACCATGGCCATCCACCACAGGCAGAGGGGATATCTCACAGGAGAGGCTGTGCCACAGCTGCTCTCAGTGCTGGGAATGCTGCTGGAAGGAGCCTCCTGCACCCTCAGAATACAGAGTGGGGGTGGCGGCTCTGGGTGAGCTGGATAGAGAGAGGCAAAGAACAATCCCCAACAACCCGAAGGTCCAAGCTCCAGGGAGAGAAGCTGGACATACCCAGTGGTCCTGCTGGGTGACCCTTCTATCCTGCCAGGCTGTGCTGCAGGAGAGCACCAGGACATCCCCATGGCATGTGGGAAAGCCTGTGATGGTTGCTGAGAGCTGCTGCTGAGGGAGCTCTGACCTCCTGGAATATAAACCACGAAGCTGCAAGGACAATTCCCTTGACTCAACAGGCAAAGCAGTTTCTTCTCATCACGTTTTCTTATTTTACAGCTCCCTTCTTTTTGTTTTACCCTCAAATCAGCACAGGGAGCAAGCACCCTGACAATGTGTGTGCCTTCACCCTGTGTGGCACAAGGGGTGGCATGAGGCTCCTGGCCCCCCTTTGAGAGTGACTCATGATTCTGCTCAAGGCAAACTCCGTGGGGAAAGCAGTCCATGAGGAACTTCCCTGTGCAGGGACTTCTCATCTAAAAGTGTCAAAATACTGAACCAAAACATTTTAATTTACCCAAGAATTTTAATGAGAGATAAAACAAGATAAACTCCTAAGGCAGAGAGAATTTGGATTATTCAGCCTGGATGAGAGAAGGTTCTGAGGAGATCTCAGAGTCCCTTGCAGGTCTAAAGGGGCTCCAGGAGAGCTGGAAAGGGACTGGGGACAAGGGATGGAGGGACAGGACACAGGGAACGGCTTCCCACTGCCAGAGGGCAGGGCTGGATGGGATATTGGGCAGGAATTGTTCCCTGACAGGGTGGGCAGGCCCTGGCACAGGGTGCCCAGAGCAGCTGTGGCTGCCCCTGGATCCCTGGCAGTGTCCAAGGCCAGGTTGGACATTGGGGCTTGGAGCAGCCTGGGACAGTGGAAGGTGTCCCTGCCCATGGCAGGGGTGGAGTGGATGAGATTTAATGTCCCTTCTCACCCAGGCCATTCCATAGTTGTGTGTTTCCATTGCTCACACATCCACTCCCTGCAATCGCCAGCCATCCCTCAGGCTGGGAGTCTCCTGAGACCAGTCACACAGGACTGGGATTTTTTCCAGGTTTTCTCCATTTCCTGTTTGTGGGCAAGGAGCAGCCAGCAGCAGGTCCTGTCCTGCTCCCCACCCTCCTCAGGGTGTCAGGGGCTCTATGTGCACCACAGCATTTTCAGAAATTAAAAACTGGCCCTAAAGGCCCTCGGCTGCCTTCTGGGAGTACAGGTTTGGAATACAGGTGAGAGATCTGTGGGCTTAAAATGCTCAGAGCAAACTCCTGTTTTAATTTCACTCCACCAAGGACTCCTTTTCACTTCCTTTCACTCCCAAGGTTTTTAATAGCTCTGGCCTTGATCTCTTCACCAGCACATGAATGACAGCTGCAGGAGAATTGTAACATTTTAACTGACATTTGTATTTAGAAGCTCCTCTATAATTAGAGACAAGTGAATCATCTGCATGAAATAATTAATTCAGGCCATGCTGCCTTTCTTTCTCTCTCTCTGAATTTTCCAGGATCAAGTTGCTGCACCCTTGGACCCACTCTCCATTCAGCACTAGGGGTTTCCTCAGGCAGATTCCCTTGCCCTGCTGCCTCAGCACCAGGCTGGGGTTGCCCTGCGAGCTGGTTCCTGCCATGGGGACATGCTGCCAGGCCCAGGCCTGGGCAGGGCAAGGAGTCATGGCACGGATGGGAGCTCCACACCCGAGTGCAGGAGCTGTGCTTTGGAGAGGCTGTGCTGAATCAGAGCGTGGAGGGCTGGTGCTGACAGAGCTGAGGGGAGACCAGCGTCTCTGGGCTGTTTGGACCTGCTTCAGACCTGCTCGGACCATGCTGAGCCCCTCTGAAATCAGAATCCTGGTGATTGTTCCACCCCCTTCATTGCTGCAGACATGAGCAATGTGCAGCCCCACAGCTCTGCTCTCCCCAAGTGCTGCCTGGAGAAAAGGAGGCTCAGGGGGGCCCTTGTGGCTCTGCACAACTCCCTGACAGGAGGGGACAGCCGGGGGGGGTCGGGCTGTGCTCCCAGGGAACAGGGACAGGAGGAGAGGGAACGGCCTCAGGCTGGGCCAGGGCAGGCTCAGGGTGGATTTTGGGAAAATTCCTTCCTGGAAAGGATGGTCAGGCCTTGGCAGGGGCTGCCCAGGGCAGTTTGGAGTGCCCATCCCTGGAGGTGTTCCAGGACCAAGTGGATGTGGCACTCAGTGCTCTGGTTATGTTGATGCCTTTAGTTTTAAGTTTTCCTATTCTCCTTGGATGTGCTTTTCTGATGTGCTGGGGTGATGAAGACAAAACAGTCCTATTCTAGTTAAGAACTCAAGGACAGTTTCTCCAAACTTCAGGCCCTAAGCACAAACTACGTGGAAAGGTGGAGGGTTGGTTCATGCAAATGAACCAGAACCTATAAAAGTGTAAGATTTTGTGACCAACCCCTCCTTTCCTTCCATCTTGGAGCCATCCGGGCAGGGGCCATGACTGTGGCACTGATATTGCTGGGGTGTGGCTTTTGTAGGCCTTTCGTAGGCCTCACAATAAATACCCATTTTATTCTCCTTAACTCTGTGTGTAGCCTCTGTTCCAGCTCCTCAAGGCATCCGTGTTGACAAGATGTTCAGTCCCAGGCTGGAGTCGATGGTCTGGGAGGCCTTTTCCAGCTGTACTGAGTCTGTGATTCGCGCACTGTGAGTGGGGGTCACCCTGGGGTGACCCATCACTTGCTGGGTGGTGCTGCTGTGGCCTTGCTGTGGCTGCAATGCCTGGGATGGACCATGCAGGTTCCTGAAAGCTCTGCAGAACCAGGTGGTCCAAGCAGCTCTGGTGTGGACCCACGTTTCAGCCTGCAGCACTGGTGAAATGGGGAGACCAGTTCCCATGGAGAGATGGGAGCTGGTTCCTGAGCACCTGTACAGCCTGAGCCTGTGCCCTGCACCCAGCATGGAGTGGGGACACAGAGTGATTTTCACTAAGAATTCCTCTTTCTTGTCTAGACTTCAACTCTTTATATGTACATTTCTCTGCTCCCTAACATTTCAATTTTAAGTCCTTTTTTTGCTGTTTTGCAGTGAAGTTTATTTCTTCACAAGAGCCTGACACAAAGGCCAATGAAGCCAAATTTGCCCTGAGTAATTCTTACGTCTTTAACAATCTTAACACAGCTTTTTAACCAGGTCTGTGGAGTTCATCTGAGTCTATCAATAAGCAAGTGCTGACAACTCTTTCAATTTTTATGAACTTGCTATTAGTGGTCCAGACAAAGAACCTGCAGCTTGTGCAGAGCTGTGGGGCCTCCTCTAATCCAGTCTCTCTATTCCACTTGCCTGGGCAATCAGCCGCAGCCTGAGAGCTGGGAGGGGATGAACTTCATCTGCCAGAAAGCTGAAATGACAGAAAAGGACAGAAGCTGCAAAGCAATTATTCATTGATGCGGTCTTGATTGAAGTTCTCTTGTGTTGATCATCATTTGCTGCAATGAATGAGGCTCATATCGCTGAGCATCGACACTTCTGCTCCGTCCCCATTGATTCCATGTACACAGCAAAGTTATTTACATCCCATCCCTGAAATCGATGAGGAGATCACATTGCACAGTCTGAGTCCAACTGTGGCACTTGTATTGAGACATGCAGCTCGCTGCCACCACCCCAGGGGCACCCATCCCCAGGACTCAGGACACACCCTGCTGTGGGATACACACATCCCTCTGTGAGTATAAAATTAAAAGGAGTAGCTGCCACTCTGAAATCCTGTTCTACCAGCCAATGAGGGCTTTGATAAGATATTTTCTATTAAAATCTTGTGAAATACTTTTCTAAATCCTTCTCCATCTTCTGGGTGAAGTTGCTGTAATTCATCCTGTGGAGATTTTTATACTGCACCATATGATTTCCAACCAGAGCTATTTTACACAGTTAACAAAACTGGGGGATAAAATTAAAGCAAGGTCTTGCTACACGGTCCTGTTATGGTGCTTTGCCAGCTGACAGCCAAGCTTGGAATCAGCTGTGGGCGGGCTGGTGCACGCACCACCCAAATTCAGAGCAGGGCCTGTGAGGAGCAGCTCTGCTGGGCTGGCACCACCCCGAGCTGTGGCACTGCCTGAGCCGAGCTCCTGACCAGCAACAACTGGAGAAAAGCCCTGCCTGAAGATGGGAACTGTGATGGATATTGGCTGTGGGAGTAGGGAGGCCCTGGCACAGGTGCCCAGAGCAGCTGTGGCTGTCCCTGGATCCCTGGCAGTGTCCAAGGCCGGGCTGGACAGGGCTTGGAGCAGCCTGGGACAGTGGAAGGTGTCCCTGCCCAGGGCAAGGGTGGTCCTGGATGAACTTGGAAGTCTGGCATTGCATGAATACATTGCCTGGCACAGCCATGGTCCAGCCTGCTGATGTCCCTTTTAGAAGGACAGTTGTGACTTCCCAGGTGCCTTTGGATTTTCTGTCCAGCCCACCATTTACAGTGTCTTTCAGGAGCAGTGTGGGAGCAGCTCTTCCTCTTTCTTCTGCCTTCCTGCCCATCTTCCCAAATTCTTCTAGATTCCAGTTCTGAAATCTGTTCTGTGTATATCTGCTTGGAAAGGGACATCCCTACACTGTCAACATCTTTCTGTGAACTTCTTTGCAAGGTTTCTAAAACAACCAAATTATTTTCTGGATAATTTCTCAAATTCTGATGAAGTACCCCCACTCCATATGTTGCTGGTTTGTGGATAACCAATTTTGAGGCTGCAAGTGCATGTTGGCTGTCTGCAGTGATCTCTGATTTGCTGAGCCACTTGTTGCTCCTTTAGTGGGAGTTTTTTATGTTGGCAATGAAGGATGTCTGACAGTTTCCCAGTTGGGATGAGCCCATTTTTGTGCTGCATTGCAAGTAAACAGTTTGGGGCCTT
This sequence comes from Acridotheres tristis, assembly GCA_037013685.1. NCBI lineage: Eukaryota > Metazoa > Chordata > Aves > Passeriformes > Sturnidae > Acridotheres > Acridotheres tristis. The sequence goes on from CM072902.1 coordinate 551,361, forward strand.
CAGAGTAAGTTTTAAATTGAATGGGAGGAGAAGGATGTTTTTGTGTCTTCTGCAAATGCATCATTCTCTTAGAGCACCTCACTCCAGGACAGGCCTGGCTGGGATTTTTCATCTTTGTAATTGGTTCAATTACCCAATGAAACTACAAAGTATAATTCTGAATTTTTGTATCATACAATTCTCTAAAAGTCCTCTGTAAATACCATCACTTAAAAGAAAGACAGATGTTAGGTTGGATATCTTCTTGCCTTTGTCTCCATCCATCCATCCATCCATCCATCCATCCATCCATCCATCCATCCATCATCCATCCATCCATCCATCCATCCACCTCTCTCACATCTCTGTGGGTGACTAAACCATTCCAAGGTAAATCCCATCTGCATTCCAATGGAGATTCCCTCATTCACAATAGCCAAGCCCATGAAAAGCAGATTCTTGCTGTAAAAGTAATTTGCTGCTAGGGGTGAATTACCAGTCCCTGTAAACATTGTGCTGCTGATGTAATTTATCCTAATTTAGCTCCTGTTGTTGTCCTGTGTTGTCTATGAGTGAGGCAATCCTGGGAGCGTGGGCTCAGGCACGGTGCTGCATGCAGAATGTTGGCAGGGCAGTGTTTGCAGCTCTGCTTCTCTACCTGGTGACACTTCAAAAAGAGTTGTCATGTGCTGTCATGTTCTCACTAAATAAGGGTTTTAATATTTGTGGGTTTTTTCCAAAAATTATTTTTTAGCAAATAAAAGTTAACAGTACTGCATTATTTTCTAGCTGTGGACAGCTCTTAATTTGGGGGTAGTTTTTAGAAGCACTGGCTAAGGTTGTTCTGACACTGACACCTCAATCTGAGCCACTCCTCCCTGCATAGGCCTGGGCCCTGAGGAGCAGCATCCATCCCTGCCTCGAGGTACCTGCAGATGCTGCAGTTCCAGGTAGGAGCACCTCGGCAACACATTAATTAGCATAACTGTCCTGCTTCTTTCCCCTGGAAAGGGACACCACCTCTAGCCCTCATTAGCCATTGGCGTGGCCTCAGGTGCTGGAGTTTAACCCAGTGAGCTGCCTGTGCCCAGAGTGGGTGCTGAGAACAGCCATTTCCCAAGGGAACCCCATCCTTGGGTCAGAAACTACTTGGGAATGTCACACAGCACAGGAGGCAGTGACAGAACTGGAGCCAGAACTCCAGTGTCTCCCTGCTGCTGGATGGGACAGAAAAAGGAGGCTGGAGTGCTGCTGCTCTGAAATGGTGACAGTTCCTCTTTGGGATGCATGAGAAGGGGTAGTGTGGGAATCAGGCTCCTCCATCTGCTGAATGTCTTCTGTGGCTCAGCTCAAGGCTCCCGAGGTTCCCAGGATTCCCAAGAGGTATTCCAGGGAGTTGGATAGTGACAGGGGCAACTTCCTGTGAGGTTCTGGGAATGATCCCACGTTCTGTGGGTGATGGCTTGGATTTGTTGCACTGATTGGGACCCTGGTGCTGCTCTGCCACCACAGGGGGTCACTGGGTGGGTACACTCCTGCAAAGCCACCAACTGGGAGATCTCACTCCTGGGCTTAGGATCCATCCCTCTGGACCCAGCTTTTCCTCTTCCTGCCATGGTCCACACTCATGGAATCGTATCATGGACTCAGAGTGCTTTGGGTGAGAAGGGACCTTGGAGCTCATCTTGAAACCTCCCCATCCTCCCAGGGAACAATTCCTTCCGAATTTCCCATGCATCCCTGCCCTCTGGCAGTGGAAGCCATTCCGTGTGTCCTGTCCCTCCATCCCTTGTCCCCAGTTCCTCTCCAGCTCTCCTGGAGCCCCTTTAGGCCCTGGAAGGGGCTCTGAGCTCTCCCTGGATCCTTCTCCTCTCCAGGTGAACCCCCAGCTCTCCCAGCCTGGCTCCAGAGCAGAGGGGTTCCAGCCCTTGGAGCATCTCTGTGGCCTCCTCTGGATTCTCTCCAGCAGCTCCAGGTCCTTCCTGTGCTGGGCCTCCGGGCTGGATCCAGTGCTCCAGGTGGGTCCCACACTGGTCCCAGATAGGCAAGGGAAGGAGGTTCTGGGCTATGCTGAACTCTGGGATGCCATGTGGGAGTTTTTCCATGTTATTTCAGGGGATGTGGCTCCAGTGTGACACCAAACATCAGCAGCACCCGAGCCCTGCCCCGTGGGTTCCCAGCAGAGCCCGGCGGTGGGAGCTGCGCCGGCCCCCGGTCCATCCAAGGTCCTGATTCTCTCCCGCATCCCCAGCTTCCGCAGGGCCCCTCGGAGTCCCCGTGATGATGAAGGCAGCCCCACAGGGAGCTGTTGGCACACTGGAAATTATTTTCCCAGGCAGATAAGCCTCGCCAGACTCTCTGTACCCCTCACTCTCCTCACTCGGCAGTGCCTCGCCAGTCTGGAAGTGCACGCTCAACTCTTTTCCTGGGATCCTGCTGAACTCCCTGGGGTTTTCCTTGGCTACGGCTCCTGCCTGGAAAGCCTCAGGTTTAACTCTGCCTCAGCTGACCTCGCTCAAGTGCCACTTAAATTGCCGGCAGTGATTTGGAGCTCCCGTCGCTGGTTATTTCCAGGTCTTTGTTCCCGGGTATCGCCTCCTGCTGCAGCCGTTCAAGAGGTAACAATTAGGAAAGAAAAAGTAATAATACACTCAATTTGCTCCAGGTTTAAGAGCCCGGGGTGATGGGCTGGGCTGGGCTGAGGTGCCCCCTCCTCTCTCCCGGGCAGGGTCTGTTGCGGGGTCGGGGCTCTTGGGGAACGGAGATGCAGCGAGTCCTGCACTTTCACAGCGCTCCTGCTGCCAGCACTCTTCGCTTTGGTGCAGCAGATGATGCACAGCCAGGGCGGTATGCGAATGGTGAGAAAGGAGCGGGATCCCGGAGGATGCGGGTGTAGGAGAGGAATGAACCCAGCAGGACCCAGGCACGGCTCAGCATCTGCAAGTCCAGGGAAGGGAAGGGAGCTGGGGAAGGGGCTGGAGCCCCAGGAGAGGCTGAGGGAGCTGGGAAAGGGGCTCAGCCTGGAGAAAAGGAGGCTCGGGGGGGACCTTGTGGCTCTGCACAACTCCCTGACAGGAGGGGACAGCCGGGGGCGTCGGGCTCTGCTCCCAGGGAACAGGGACAGGAGGAGAGGGAACGGCCTCAGGCTGGGCCAGGGCAGGCTCAGGGTGGATTTTGGGAACATTCTTCCATGGAAAGGGTGGTCAGGCACTGGCACAGCTGCCCAGGGCAGTGCTGGAGTCTCTTCCCTGGGTACCCCTGTGCTGGCACAGCAGAGATTGGCCAGTGAAGGAGAGCAGCACAGCTCTGCTTGGGGTTTTGTGGCTGCTGTGGTGGCCACAGACCTGTGGGCTGTGACCTCAGGGCCAGAGGGGTGTAGGGTGTTCAGTGTCCAAGAGGATCTATGGGCTCTTTGGGAAGGCTGCTCTGCATTCCTTCCCCAGGGGCTCTGATGTGCTGACCGTGCCTGATGGGCAGCAGGACTGTGACAGAGAATTGTCATCCCATCCCCAGCAAAACAGGAGAGCTCTCTATGGACTGCTGCACTTCTGAGAGTGGGCAGAGCCTTCAGCACTTGTTTTGGGGAAAACCAACACATTTCTTAAATCAGAAAACAGCTCCCTGAAACAGCTCCCTGTGCCTGGCAGGGCAGTGGGGGCAGGACACCCCCAGGCACTTGTCCATCGGTGTGGCAGTGACAGGGCTGCACAGTGCTGCAGGATCTGCCTTGGCTCCCCGCCACTGGTGGACAGGGGCCCCTTCTCCTCCCTAAAGCTCAGCCCAGCCATTTGAACCAGACCAAAATCTTTGTCAGGAGAATAAATGGCAGTTTATAGTTTGGCTATTTCCAGACCGGTCCGGCAGGGATGGTTTGGTGTGAGGGTGAGCCCAAAGTGGTAACATTGCATGGAATTGTAGGAAATCCTGAGCTGGAAGGCACCCACAAGTGAGTCCAACTCCGACATCCACAAGGACTGAGAACATTCCCAGGAGCAGTGTAAGAGCTCTCCCAAACCAGCCTCATCACTGTAGACAGCAGCTTCCAAGTGGGAAGAGGTGCCAGCCCATCCCGTGTGTCCTTCCCCAGGAGCAGTTCAGCTGAGGGAACTCCTGGGTGGCACCTGCCAGGTGCCCCCAGCTGCCTGGGACACAGACAACACTCCATACCCTGGGAACACCCAGCTCCCAGCCTGGCCTCTCCCTGCCTGCCAGCAGCATTCCCATTGCTTTGGCTCTTCCTCATAAGCTTTCTCCAAGAGCAAGGAGTTTGGGAAGAGGCATTGGAATTACCCTGTGCTGAAGTTCCCTCCAGGAAAAAGAGCCTTTTCACTTGTCTTCTCCAGTGCTGGGAACTCTGGGCTTGCATGGAGCAAACAAAGCTCATCCTCAGCCATAGGTGCCATCTCCAGGGAAGCTTTTAAACCTCCAGGAACCCTTTATACCCAATACATTGCTACTTTTATCTGACGCTTTTCTGATCTGCTGCTAGCAAGGAATCTTACACGTATCATTTCCTAGCTCTGGTTGCTCTAATATGCTCAAAAAGGAAAGCAAAAGGCATTGAAGCAGTTCTGATACTTGACAAACCGATCTGATTCTTTATTTACATGAGGCTGAAGCTTTTGGCTGACATTTTTCACGATAAAATATGATAGAAAATATTCATCTGGATGCCGTGCTCCATTTTTAAACAGGAGATTCTAAAGAAAATCCTTAATTTCAGCTCAGAAGTTTGCTGTAATCACACACCCTGACTGCAGAAATGGGAACAGAGGCTGCAAAGGAGAACAGAGCTTTTTTATAACCTTTCTTGTTTCTGCTAGGGCAGAAAACTTGCAACAATCTTCCTTAGACTCATTCTCCTTCACGGCTTGAGCGATGGCTCCCCCTGAGCTCGGAGTTTGTGCCTTTATGAAAACAGCTCACAATGATTAATTTTTGTTTTATTTCTCAGTGCTCCTTGGTTGAGGTTTCATTCATGAACTGATGCTCAGTCCTGCAAATGGATTCATTATTCATATGGATGCTGGAGGTGCAGGGAAATAATTTTTACTCTCCAGTGTTACCAAAGGCTGTTTGTTGTGATGGCTGACTGCTAATTAACCATTCCCTGAATGTGCTGGGCCAGGTAGAACAACTTGTTCACCTTTATTGGGGTACTGAGACATTTTACCAGAGAGCAACAATTAAACCATGAATGAAAACCATCATGATTCCCTTCAGCATCCAAAAATAGTGACCTGCATGCTGAGAAAGTACTGGGAAAACATCAAAAACCACAGAGAAACTAGCAGAAAATAATCAAGTTATCCAGTGAACATGTGTTAATGGGCACAGGAGGGTTTCTATGTTTTTTTCAGAGAAAGGAAAGGTTGGAAATCTACTTTTGATATTCTGAGAAAACTACACGGATTCAGCAGCTGGGGCTTGATGAAAAAACATGAGGTATCAGCTGACTTGAGAGGGAAGTTGTGAGAGTTACAGACAGCAGGCATACCCAGGCAGGCAGGCAGCAAACACGCCAGCTGTGAAATCCCTGACACTTCCAAAAGCTGCCTCCTTTCCACAGATACTGATGGCCTGGAGAAAAGAGCTCTCCAGGCTCAGGGTGGGTTTCAGTGGCACTGGGTGGCTTCGCAGGAGGCACTCCTGCCTGACAAAGTGAGCTGAGAGCTGCCCGTGTTCTGCACAAAGCAGGCTTCATTTGGATAGAAATGAGCTCCGTGCCACAGATAATAGCTTATTATTGCACTCCCTGGATCTCCATTCATCCCCAGCCCATGTGACTTCAGCTACAGCCAAGTCAGTTTGAATTAATTTTTCAAGTGTGGCTTCGTGAGACAATGCATCAGATGTTTTAATAAAACTCAGACAGGCTGCTGCTATCACAGGCCTTTCATGCACTAATTAGGGGCTTCTATTATTAAAAAAAACACAGCAATCAATCCTTCCAGTAGTGTCTTTTTGCGATTCCGATAGTCACAGTTCCATCTTCCTGCACGTTTATAGATTCCTGCCTTTAATATTTAGCATGTAGTACACTGGTTTGCCCAGGATCAGGGATGTATCACAGCTGGCCCCGTGCCAGCCCCACTGGCTGAGCTCTGTTTGAGAGGCTCTCGCCTCTGCTTTGCTTCCCCCACTCCTGCCTTGCCTCTGCTCTCTAACGGAGCAGAAGGAAATGCCAGTGGGTTTGTTAATTCCTGAAATACACTCTGTGCCCTTCTGGCACTGTCAGCTGCCTCCCGTGATTTGCTGGAGCTCCACTTTTGCCTTAGATGCTGTTCATGAATTTATTTTTTTTCTTATTCTTATTCTTATTCTTATTCTCATTCTCATTCTCATTCTCATTCTCATTCTCATTCTCATTCTCCTTCTTAGTATTTTCCCAACTTTACAGCCCAGTTTCCATGAGGGTTAAAGCATCCCTGGCATTTTCAGTCACTGGAGTGGCTCCACAATCCACCTGAGCTGTCCAAATTTCCTGGACATGAGGCTCCCAGTGATCCATGTCACTGTTTGATCAGGTTTGGGCAAACGAAGGAGGCTTCATTTTGCCTTGTCCTGTGGACAAACCATGATCCCAAAGGTGTGGAGATGGCAGAGCTCACTGCCAGGCACTGCTGAGCAGCCAGAGTGGGGTTCAGGCTCAGGACACTGCTGGACTGCCCTGGAGCTGCCCTGCTGGGATGGGGCTGGATGCAGAGCTCTGCCAGGGTGCACCAAACCCCAAACAGCAGGCCTGGCAGTGCTCCCATTGTGCTGGGAAAGATTCCTCACCTGGGCAGGGCAGGATGGAGCTCTGGGATACTCGGGGAGGGGCTGGACAAGGAGTCAGAGGCAGAAATGGATGCTCTGAATCTGGTTGGGTGCATTTCTCTAATCTGTGATGGGTTTAATCCTCACCTGGCCCAGGACACAGACCTGACCTGGGAAAGCAGCAGCAGTGCTGTGAGGGAGCCCAGCCTGGGCTAGACAGCAGACAAGTCCTGGGTGACATTCGTGCTTTGTCCCTACCCCTGGACATGCTGAGGGCAGGCAGGACTGTAACACAGAGGAACTGAAGCCCACAGAACTTCCCAGACCCACCATGCTCTCCAGAGCTGTGGGAGCACAAGGCTGCTTCAGACACTCACACTGGGTCCATCTCACTCTCACCTGGGGTGTGTTCAGCAGCTTTCTATGTCCCTTGTCCAAGGGGCTGGAATGCTCCCTGGGCACTGCCACAGTCTGGCCCCATTCCAGCACCCTCCAAGCTCTCAGGCACATTGGTCTGACTGTGGATCACAGCAACTTCCTGTGAGCAGTGACCCGTGGAACCATGGAATCAAAAAATCGGGGAATCACAGGCTGGTTTGGGTGGGAAGGGACCTTAAAGCTCATCCAGTGCCACCACCTGCCATCGGCAGGGACACCTCCCACTGTCCCAGGCTGCTCCAAGCCCCAGTGTCCAACCTGGCCTTGGACACTTCCAGGGATCCAGGGGCAGCCACAGCTGCTCTGGGCACCCTGTGCCAGGGCCTGCCCACCCTGCCAGGGAACAATTCCTGCCCAATATCCCATCCAGCCCTGCCCTCTGGCAGTGGAAGCCATTCCCTGTGTCCTGTCCCTCCATCCCTTGTCCCCAGTCCCTTTCCAGCTGTCTTAGAGCTGCACTTCAAAACGACGAACGTGACAGAACCAGGACAACTGCTGTGACATGGTGACAAGAGGGGACACCTGTGCAGCTGAGAGACCTCCCGTGGCAGATGCTGTAAGAGCACAGCCACAGCTGCTTCCACCACACAGAACTCGTTATTTGGGTAAGTTTCAGTGTGAGCAAATGAATGACTCAGCATTATTCCAGTGAGCAGCAGAACAGCTCCGTCTCTAATAGAAACAACTCAAATCAATTAACAAATACAACCCTGAGCAGCTCACTTGCAGGTATTTAATATGAATTGCTCCATGGAACTGACAAATCTTTAGAGAAGAGGCAATTAGCTCTACTGCAGCTCAGTAATTACTGACTGTAACACTCTCCACGATATTTCAGTGGAAGCTGGAGAACAGAACTGCCAGAAATGGCAACAGCACGGGCAGCAGGACCTGCAAAAGCAGCTCAGCCCCGAGAAAAAAAACATCCAGCACTAAATGTGTGCCCCGGTGCCCAGGACCTGCATTCTCCCCTTGGATGCATTTTGACCTGCAGGTATCAGGAACAGATTCCCTGCCTGCTACAGGATTTTGCCAGCAAATGCAGGTTTTTAAATTTGCTAGACCAGATTTTCCTACCATTTTTTTCTCCCATTAGGAAAATAAAATTAACTACTCAGAGCTGGTGGCGGCATCTTCCACCCAGATGAGAGCTTTCCTTGGGTCCATGTGAGGAGGTTTGTCCTGGCAGCTCGGTGGCCAGGATTTGGGTGTGAGCAGAGGTGCCAGAGTGGACCTTTGATCCCAATCCTGTGCCTGACCATCCTGGGATTCTCTGAGAGTGAAGAAAGTGCTTGAAGCTCAGCCCCTTGGTCATGGAGGAGCTGTCTGAACTGGCCAATGGAAATGCAGGAGAGCTTCCAGTGCTGGAAAACTGGATAGGATTTTGCATTTTCAGCCCATCTGGACCGGACAGGCAGAACTGGTGCTACAGTGGGAAAGATGCTGCATCCAGCTGCAGCCCAAGCACACCATCCCCCTGGATGGAAGATTTCCACTACTTTTCCTTGGAAACATCCTTTATCCTCAGGCAGCTGTTCTGCTGCTGGCTCTGGTCTGGAGCCACAGGCTGCCCACGGATGATGTTTGTAGCTCTCCCTCAAAGAGAATCTTTACCCAGTCCTTATTCCCACACAGTGGGAAAGGGCCCAGTTGAAGCAGTGGTTGTGTTCCAATGTTTTGTTTGTGGTTGCCCATCTTCTGCCCAATTTTTTGAAGTGGCCCTATCAATTTTGCCTTGCTGCTGTCTCTTCAGGAGCACCCTGGAAAATGGAGTCTTCTCCTCCCAGCCTCAGTGAGTGCATTCAGCTCTGCATTTGCAGGGGACCTACAACACTGCAGCAGAACAAGTCCTGGAAAAACAGCTTGGCCTAGCCAAGGCTGTTGCAAGATGCATCCAGCATGGTCCATGAGATCCTTTTCCCTGGAATCAGTGTCACCTGGAGGACTTGTCTTCTGAGAGCAGTGTCTTTGGCAGATCTGTGAACCAGCCTGAAGCTGAGCAGGCTGCCAGGATGAGCTTGGTAAGGATCATTTCCCCGAGGGCAAATGGGTCCTGCTGCTGCTGCAAACACCCCTGGGGAGTGTCCCCTGTGCCAGGAGGGCCCTGCCTTCCTCCAGACTCCTTGGACAGCATTCCCAACACTGCTGGGGGTGGGGATGGCTCCATGGAGGGTAAAGCAGCAGGGCCCTGTTTGCACCACATCCTGCACAGGCCAGAGCCATTCCCAGGGCTGAGGAGAGCTCTGCTCAGGCTTCACCTTGCTGTTCCAGCCCTGGCTCATTGGTATGCTGAGAGCTGGGCACAGAAATGAGTGGCTTAAATGCAGCACCATGCAAGGAATACATTAGAGAGCCTCACCATGGAACAATGTCCCCATAACTGGGCAGCACAGACCTCACCCCTGCCTGCTGCACTGACTGCTGAAAACCTGCCTGAACTGGGGACAGTCTGCTCAATAGAATCTCTGAATTGCAAAGGGTGAGACACCTCTGTGATGGGCACAGGGGGCACCAGATGTACCCTGGGTACCCCTGGGGCACCAGGATTATTTGCAGTGTTGGTACCAGCACTCTGGCAAGGCACAGCCTGCAGTGTGAGAGCTCTCCAGACTGCACACACACAACAGGCTCTGGCTGGGTGCTGTGTGAGCTGGGCAGTCTGCATAATTCCTTCCCCACAGGGAGCCCTGGGCTGTCAGAGCTGTGCCTGTGCTTCGGACACATCTCCAGTGCTGTCCCTTCTCCAGAGTGGAAAGGGCTCTTCCTGGCCTTTGGCCCGGGGAACAGGAGAGTGGCTGCCAGGATCCAGGTCCAGGCTCTATTTAGCCAGGTGGGGCTGGCTGAATTCCATGGAGGAGACCCCTGCAGCCCCAGGGATGGAAGCAGCCAGTGCTGAGGAGGGGATTGCTGCCTGCACAGGGGCTGGGTGTCCTGGGGGAAGGTGCCAGGGAGGCAGAGGAGGGAGCTGGGGGTGCTGCTGGGTGTGGCTGGCAGGGTTTGTGCGTGCAGGACGTGGAGGGACCTGGCAGGTACAGGGAGCTGGCTTGTGGTGGCATGGAGTCTCAGGTCCTGGGGACAGTGACAGTTTCAGCACGGAACAGTAGCAGGGATACTCAGATGTGTGCAGCAAAGCTCCTGCAGGAAGAAACCAGAGAGGTGCAGGGTCAGAGCTGTGTGTGAGGGACAGTCTCAGGAGCAGAGGCAGGGCAGGAGCCATGGGGTGAGGTTGGGGGGCAGGGAGGGAAGAACCCCCTTGCTGTGGCTGTGGACAAGAGAGGCAGGGCCTGCAGGGGCAGGGCAATGTGTATGCTGTGCCTCAGCCAGGGCACACGAGGGGCACAGGACCAGGTTTTCACATCTGGTTTGCTCTGCTTGTATTTATTCAGAAAGCAAGTAGTCATTTTTTCCTTTTGCCTTCCCCCCAGTTGCACTCTTAGCAGCTTCTCCCAGCTCATCCACCTGTGACATCTTTACACACCAAAGGTGCTCCTCAGAGGAACTGGGAAGAGCTGCAGGAGTCTGGAACTGCAGGTCCTGTGGGTGCCAGGGGTGTGGATCCAGCTGGCTGTGCCTACCACAGGGAGCTGGGCTGTGGGGCCATGGTCTGGGGGTGACTCCTGTAGGGATGGGGTGATCCATCTGAAATGCGTCCGTTGTCCCTGGAGGCGTCCTAGGAGGGAGATGCAAAGTTGAGTTGATTGAGGTTCTTCAGAAAAAATGTGCCAGTCTGCCCTCCCACAGCAGCTGGGCCTGTCCAAATCTGCTCACCTGTCCCAAACTCTGCTTGTGCAGCTGAGGAGGGTCCTCAGGGAGGCCATTGCCCCGAGCACACAGGTGACAGATGGCATTGTGGGCCGGGCCCACCACTGCCTCTTCCTGTTCCTTACCAGCCAAGTGTCTTCTCCTGACTGAGGAGAAGCTGAGGGCACTGGGTTTGTTCAGCTGGAGTGAAGTAAACTGAGCTCAGAGCTCACCAGGGGCTGCAGCTCCTCACAAGGGCAGCTCTGATCTCTGCTCCTGGGACAGGGACAGCACCCAGGGAAGGGCTGGAGCTGGGCCAGGGCAGGCTCAGGCTGGAGCTCAGGGCAAGGTTCTTCCCCCAGAGGGTGCTGGGCACTGCCCAGGCTCCCCAGGGAATGGGCACGGCCCCGAGGCTGCCAGAGCTCCAGGAGCGTTTGGACAGCGCTGCCAGGGATGGACAGGCTGGGATTGTTGGGGGATCTGTGCAGGGACAGGGGCTGGATCCATGATCCCTGTGGGTCCCTTCCAGCTGTGGGCGTTTCACAACTCTGGGTCTCACCCAGAGCTGTCCTGACCATTTTTGTGTTTCCAGCTCCGGGGAAGGGGATTTGTGTCATTGACTGTCGTGAGAAGCCACTACCGACTTCAGCCTGGGGCTCCCCTCTCACTGTAGCCAGACACAATAACGATCTGCTTGAGGCCACCCCGGGCAGGTGACACCTCCGTGCTCCGATGTCACCTCCCTGTCCCGCGGGAGCACCGTAATGAATTCCCGACGCGCAGAGAGAGTGACACCAAAACAGCCCCGAGAGAAACACAGGGGGCTTTGGGGCTGGGGATGCTCCTTTGGGCCAGGTCAGAACCCCTGGCAGGGATCCCCTGGCTGTCCCTGCAGCCCCCGCTGGAGAGGGGAGCGATGTAATTCCACAGGCAGCGCTGGGCCGAGGCAGGGCAGGACAGGACAGGGCAGGACAGGACAGGGCAGGACAGGACAGGGCAGGGCAGGACAGGGCAGGGCAGGACAGGACAGGGCAGGACAGGACAGGACAGGGCAGGACAGGACAGGGCAGGGCAGGACAGGACAGGGCAGGACAGGACAGGGCAGGGCAGGGCAGGGCAGGACAGGACAGGACAGGGCAGGACAGGGCAGGGCAGGACAGGGCAGGGCAGGGCAGGGCAGGGCAGGGCAGGACAGGACAGGGCAGGACAGGACAGGGCAGGGCAGGGCAGGACAGGACAGGACAGGGCAGGACAGGGCAGGGCAGGACAGGACAGGACAGGGCAGGACAGGACAGGGCAGGACAGGACAGGACAGGGCAGGGCGGGGCAGGGCAGGGCGGGGCGGGGCAGGGCAAGGCAGGGCGGGGCAGGGCAGGGCAGGGCGGGAAAGGGCGGGGCAGGGCAGGGCAGGGCAAGGCAGGGCGGGGCAGGGCAAGGCAGGGCGGGAAAGGGCAGGGCGGGGCAGGACAGGGCAGGGCAAGGCAGGGAGGGGCAGGGTGGGGCAGAGTGGGGCGGGGCAGGGCAGGGCGGGGCGGGGCGGGGCAGGGTGGGGCAGGGCAGGGCAGGGCAGGGCAGAGTGGGGTAGGGCAGGGCAGGGCGGGGCGGGGCAAGGTGGGGCGGGGCGGGGCGGGACAGGGCGGGGCAGGGCAGGGCGGGGCAGGACGGGACAGGGCAGGGCAGGGCGGGGCAAGGCAGGACAGGGCAGGGCAGGGTAGGGCAGGGCAGGGTAGGGCAGGACAGGGCGGGGCAGCAGGAGTCAGCAGCACCTGGGCTCTCATAGCGAGGTGCCGGCCCCAGCGCTGCTCCCGCCCGCGCACGGTCAGCGCTCCGCGCTTGCTGGAACACACCAGAAGATGTAGCTCTCTGGCACCTTTTGTGACTCCACAAGTCTCTGAAGCCTCCCTCCCACTGCTGCAGCGCTCCCTGATCAGAGCCAGGCAGTTCGGACTGCAGAGACAAAAATAGGCTGGGATCGTGAACCTGGCAAAAGTTTCCAGGTGAGTTTTACTCCAGTTTGAGAGGAGATCTGGGGCTGAGCACTGAGCGGTTTCTTTTCCTGTCAGAGGGGATTTAAACTGATCACATCAAGCCCTCCCATTAGCCACCGATATGAGTAATGTCTCCTGTATCGTTGCAAAGTGATTCCACGCTGTAGATCTTTCTGAATGCCCCCTGAATTTATTATTTCCTTGTCCCAGTTGCTATTGGTGACGGCCTTGGTAAAATCCCTAGCAACATATAGAATGCAACATACATGGAAATTAGTTGACTACTTATCAGTATTATAGTCATAAAAGGAACTATTTATTAAATATATGGCTTAAGTGACACCTTAACAGCCAGAGGTACTAAATGACATGGGTAACATTCATTTGTATGTTGGTACATTGGTATGATAGTGCTCCAGCTACACTGAACTTTATTACCAACATCAAATTAAGATATATTGTGGGTAACATCATTAGGGCTGCTTGGACTGAACTGAATTCAAATAATGTCTTTAAGATGCAGATTTTTTCCAGAGCTTCAAAACGCTCCTCAGCTAATCCCCTGTGGCCCCGAAGTGCCAGCCATGAGCAGGAGCCTCCACTCAGAGGAGTGCCCTGATTTAATGATGTCCTTCTGCTGAGATGAGCTACGGTCCTGAGCAAGACCTGGAAGATGCTGCCACACTGAATAAAAATTCCTGGGGTGCAAGATCAGTGTTTTTGTGGAGATGAATGGAGATCTCACTGCTTAACTCATCACAGGAAAGGCGCCAAGATCACAGGGAGAACATTTCTGGTTTGGGCAGCTCTTTAATGCCACAGGCAGAGAGAGAGAATATTGGGACTGGAATTAGGGAAGACACTTGTAGCAGGCAGTGGAGAGAACTGCTGGAAGCCAGGAAGGTTTTTCAGCACTCAAGCACCAATCAGGTGTTTTTTCTACAGGAACCACTGTAACTGAGACAGGAGTTATGGAGTGTGAGGCAGGAGTCACAGGATGAGATTTTTCAGCTGAACTTACGGGCTTAATTTTAAAATTTTAGATTGCTCATAACAATCACCAGCTCATGACAGATGTGCTGCCATGTGAGACGTGTCTGGACCTTGATCTTCTCTGTCCCCACGGAGAGAGAAATCAGCGTCTTCTTACAGGGTCTGGCATGGGAAAAAATGGGAATGTCTTCATGTAAACCTGGCATCCTGGCACCCCCAAAGCTGCTCCAAAATCTTCATCTCTGCACACTTCCAGGGCTGGGGACTCCACCACTGCCCTGCAACCTGTGCCAGTGCCTGAGCACCCTTTCTGTGAAGAAAATTTCCCTCATAGCCAGCCTGAACCTCCCCTGGCACAACCTGAGGCACTTGTGTCACTTGTTACCAGGGAGGAGACAGTGACACCAAACAAAACCCCTGAAGGGTGGAGAGCAGGGAGGTTGTAGAGAGCAATAAAGGATGGAGTTCTGGGATTCTGCTGGCACTGTGCAGTGGCACAGAAATGGGACAAGGGCAGCAAACACAGCGTCTCTGCTTGCTGGGATGTGTCTGCATCCCAAACCTTAGAATCCCTGGTAAAGCTGAATTAAGATCTTCTTCCAATTGCTTTTCACAGTTGGCTTTGGCCTGGCCTCCTGAAACCTGGCAGAAGTTCCTTGGAGAGCTGGAGGTTGAGGAGGGGTTGGCAAGGCCCTGACTGTCCCAGCAACACCCAAATCTCAGAGTCCCAAATTTCAACAAATTAAATCAGAGACCAGGTATTTGAGAATTTTAGTTTCTTTTCTGGAAAAGCTGCCTTTAACAGGGGTTTATACACAACCTTTCTCCAGAGCCTGGGCCATGACTTGGTGTGTCTATAAAGGTTCAATGCTTTTAGCTCACAGAAATAGCACTGCTCATCCTGACCCTCTCCAGAGGAAAGGAGCAGGATCAGAGCCTTCCTCTGCTTGACTTCAGCTTTTGAAATCAGTCTGGTTGAAGAAAGGTCAGTTTGAAGCCACACACATAACACGTGGTTAATATTACTTGGGATTTTCTGTGCCATAAACCAGAGCTATCAACACACAGAGCCTTATCACAGCCCACCTGCCTTTGCCTTCAGCTGCAGCAGGAGCCTTGGAACCTCCCAACTTCCAGATGGGATTGAAGCGAGGCCAAGTGGGCTGGTAAGAGACTCCTGTACTTTGGGGAGGGATCCACCCTTGCTCTATGTCTGGCTTCTCACAAGTATTCCCAAAGAATGGGAACGTCTCGGCAGGGGCTGACATCTCATCTCACCTGTGTCCCACAGCAGTGAACACAGTGCTGTGAGTCCCATGGCACATGGGACTGTCAATTGTTTGTTCAGGGCTGCAGATTCCCTGGAACAGAGCTGCTGTTCTGGGCACTGCAGTTCTGAAAGGTTCTGCAGCTGGAACAAGCTCACCTTGCTGCCCTTTGGTGTGGGAGAGCTGCCAGCGAGATTGTGTTACCCACAGGAGCAAGGAATTCACAAGGAGAAAAAGGCAAATATCTGTAATACTTCTAAAAGCAGGCTTTGCACTTTGGGGTTCAGGGTTTTCAAAGTCCAGCCTCTTTCGAAGCAGTGATTTTGCATTCCACCGCTGGGGTTTCTGATAACATCTCAAGATTGTTGTTGAACTCCTGCTCTCCATCATTTTCTGCAGCCACAAGGGCACTGACCTGAGGATCACAGAATCAATAATGTTGCAAAAGACCTCAGAAACCATCGAGTCCAAGTGTCAACCCTTCCATCTCCACACCTTGGTGTGAGGGGGAGCTCTGTGAGCCGAGTGTGGGATCACTAATAGGACTCCTGAGGACTTCCTGCAGCAATACCTGGGCCTGTTGGATTGATGTTTACAGGAAATCAGCTTTTAAATGCACATCCCTTTCTCTCTGTGCCTGGCTTCCATGCAGCAAGGCTGGGGCAGGGTCCCCAGCTGGCCCCACAGGCGGACGTGGCGTGGGCTTGGTGCTGCTCATTCCGCTCCAGGGTGATTATTTGTGTTCCTTATGCCAGACCTCATTGCATCCACGAGCTGCTCTGCCTCTGTTTATTACATGGCCATTTGCACTTTCTGTTAATGTGCATTTGTGATGCAAGAGGCGTCCCTGCCCAAATTTGAGGCTTCTGCCAGCACGTCCATCCGCCAGCGTGTGCAGGGATGAGGATGTGTGGGGTATGTGCAGAGGCTGCTTTGCCTATCAATTTGCACTAATTGCAGAGGGCTAAAAGCACAGTGAGCTGTGCAGTCCTGCACGCCTGGCTCACCAAGGGCAGGACAGCAAAATCTTGGCACCATCTGCTGTGGAGATATTTACCTGTAAAAGTCAGAGGATCTGCAGGGTCCTGCCCCAAGGAGCTGATGGAAAACCCCATTGCTGAGTGTAGCAGCCTGGAGGGAGTTAGAGTGGCTGTGCCACTCACCGATGGCCAGGGCAGTTAGAAGAGCATGTGCCTGGAAAGGGGTTGGAAAGGGGCTGTACAGAGGTGGGGCAGCTCATTTCTGGAGCCCGTTTTCCTGCTCAGGTCTGTGGTGACCACAAAATGCACAGTGCTAGTGCAGAAGTGGGATCAAGGAGTGGGCAAGATCAATAGAGGGGCATTGAGACCACCAAAAGACCCTCAAAGCCACCTAACCCATTTCCAGACAGGTCCAGAAGAACAGGATGTACATGTTTACCATTTACATGATGAGTAATTCCAGAGTAGGCAAATCCTCCCTATAAAAATGTGCTGCACAGAGCCCAGGCGGTGCCCTTGGACTCACTGTGGACTGGATCGATGCTAGACCCAGAGCTGGTGATCTCTCCTCTCCTCTCCTCTCCTCTCCTCTCCTCTCCTCTCCTCTCCTCTCCTCTCCTCTCCTCTCCTCTCCTCTCCTCTCCTCTCCTCTCCTCTCCTCTCCTCTCCTCTCCTCTCCTCTCCTCTCCTCTCCTCTCCTCTCCTCTCCTCTCCTCTCCTCTCCTCTCCCTCTTTAACTCTCTCCTTCCTGCCTTTCTTCCTTTATTCTTTCATTTCTCTTCCTATTAAAAGACAGGCACACAACAGATCGGTTTCCATGTCTTGTTTGCTAATAAAACTACAAAACTTTCTAAGTTTTTTTTTTTCCCTTTCTGGCTTTTGCCATTCTTTTCAACCATGGGCATCTCTGAATCTTGGGCTCCCTTCCTTGTAGAAATGGGACGTGGCACTGTGACATAGGAGTGTCACAGGGTGACACAAACACAGGTTGTTCTAGGCAAGGTGACAGCTTGGACTCCCTGTTCTAATGTTGGTTTTTCTCCCTTACTCTTCAAAAATACACATCTCCCAATCATAGGTACTGTCTGCTGTCCCACCATTTTTCACACATTTCAGTTCTCAGGAGTTTTGCACAAATTAAAGCAGCTGGATTATCTCACAGGGGATGAGGCAGAGATTGCTGACTGTGGTTCTGTCTCTGTGAAGATAGAAATGTGAAGGTGGTGAGGTCTGTGTCCAGCAGTGCATGGACAGAGCTCCAGCCATCCCTGGCATGTAGCCGTGGAAAGGGATTTTAACCCTTTAAGTGCAGCAGAAATAAGATGCACAGCTACATGGTCGTCTTTCATGACAGGAAGAAAGAGCCGAGTTTATTCAGAAACACACTTGGTTTTATAGCATGACTGCAACTCCAAGAGTAGAGAAAAGGTGATTGGTTCAGAGAGAAGACACCCCATTCCCAGGGCCTGGTCACACACCACAACAGGTGTTCTATCTTGTTATTAATTCCTTTTTATTTTGACCAAATTATCACCCCGGGAGAAATTCTCCCTAGCCTTGAGCTGGACCAGCTTATCGGCTGGGCACAGAGCTGAGAAGCTCCAGTCTGGAATATTTTTCAGGCTGTAATTTTCTTACTTTCTCAATATGTGTCCCACACTGGCAGCCCTCCCCAAGAGCTGCAGCTCTGGCAATGGAATGTGGGAATTCGAGAACACAGCTCTGGGAAGAATTCGTGCTGGGATATTCACCTGACACCATCAGGGTCATCCCACTGGTGCTGAGAGGCCATGAGAACTGGAGATCCTCCCTACAATGACCTGAAAGGAGGCTGGAATCAGGCTCAGCTCCCAGGGAACAGACAAGGAATGGCCTCATGTGCCAGGGGAGGTTCATGTTGTACACCAGGAAAACTCTCCTCACTGAAAGGGTGGTTAAGCCTTGGCCTAGGCCTGTGGTGGACTCACCACCCCTGGAAGTGTTAAACAACAAGCAGATGTGGCACTTTGTATTATGGTTTGGTGGGCCTGAGCTGTTTGGTCAAAGGTTGGACTTGATGATCTTGGAGGTCTTTTCTGGACTGAATGATCCCATGATTCCCACAGGCAGGAATGGGCATAGGGAAGCATATCTTGGAATCAGGCCCTCATTAATCCAGAGCCCTGTAATGGCTCAGCTACAAACCTCCCAATGGCTTTCTGATTATATGAATATAAACAACATCCACAAACTCCTGCTCATTAATGAACAAGATCTTAGAGAGGGGCCATTCAATGCACAGAGCAATTAACACAGCAGTTGATTAAGGCAGCTTGAGGATAGGTTCTATGAAGAATTCAATATTACTGCACTGCTTCATGTAGGGGCTTGGCAAAGGCATAAAATCATGACAAATGTGTCCCGTTAACATCAGGAATTTGAGGCCCCTGGAGAGGCAGGAATTGCTCCATCCCTGTGGCTCCCCCAGTCCCCAGGGACATTGAATCATTGCTGTGCAGAAGGGCCAAGTGCTGGGATGATCCCCTGCTGGCAGATTCACAGCACCTTAAACCTGTCCCCTCAGCCCTGTCAGGTATCCAGGAGGTTCCATCTGTGGGGAGGCAATTTCTGCTAGGATGCAGCAGCCCATGGAACTGGGGATGTTTCCCAGAAAACAGCAAGAAAGCACTCCCAGGCCCAGCCATGGTCTGTCACTGCTCAGATGTGCAGTGGAGCTGCTCCTACAAAGCAGAAGGAAGGCTCTGCACACCCCCCCTGTCCTGGAAAAAGAAAGGGATTCGGCCAAGGAATGGAGAGAATGAGTGACCTCGGTGAGGCTGAGTACAGAGGCACTGCCAGACCTCATCAACTCACACACTCTGGGCTTTCACCCTGCATTAAAGCAGCCAAACATGGGAGGAGCTGCTTGGAATGGGGGGCCATCCCTGTCTGAGGTCAGAGCATACAAGAGGAGAGTGAGAGAAAAGTCACAGAAGCATCAAATGCTTTGAGCTCGGAAGCATCTTAAAGCTGATCCATTTGCTCCTGTGGCAGGGGTTGCAACAGGATAATCTTTAATGCCATTTTCAACCAAACCATTCCATGATTCTGTGGTTCTCTTTGTCCTCAGGAGTGCTGCAGGGTTCCAGGCTGTCTCTGCCTCACATGCCACCTCAGCACAGCCACATCTTTGGGTTGTGACAGGGATGCTCTGTGTGTGTAGGGTGAGACTGTTCCAGTAACCACAGGCACTTTGCTGGGCAGGACAGACACAGCAGCTCCAGGGCTTCAGTTTCCCCTTCCAAAGGATGGCGGTGGCCTCTGGTCCCTGCCCTTTGCTGAGTGCTCTGGGTCTCACCTGCCCTAAGCTTTGCTGCTACTATGATTGCTAGGAAGGAGAGGAGCCTCATTGTCTAGGAAAATACTGCTTTCATTCAGAGCCTGGAGCATTTTCCAAATGTAATTAACTTGAAGAAGCTGCTAATTAAAAGATCTGGCGCCTACAGAAGTGTTTGGCAGAGATGGGTGTCACCGAGCCTGACATGCTGCGATAAAATACTTGAGCTCTCAGCTGCCACCAAGCCTGGCCTCTGCTGCTGCCTAGTCCATCCCAGCAAGGTCTGAGCTGCACAGACTGGGCCCCAGGACAGCATCTGCAGGAGCTTGGTGCTCCCTGCCCTGTCTGGGAACAGGTTGATGTCTGGCTGTTGAGCCTTGCACATTCCAAGATTTGTCTTGGTGCAGATTTGTCACCTGATTACGAGGTTGCACCACGGTCCTCTTGGTCCTGGGGAGCTGGTTACCCATCCCTCAGCCCCAGCCTGTACCTGGGCTTTGTTCCCACACTTCTGAGCAGGACCAGGAAGAAGATTGCACAGAAAATCCTCTTCCTCAACCCAGACGTGTTCTGCTGAACAGTAGCTGCTCAGGGAGGCAGGAAATGTGCAGCTCTGAGCTGTGCCCTGGCCAAAGGTCAATGACCAGCTCTGCCATGGTCCCTCTGAGCCAGGCAGTTTTGGGGACAAGGTGTGAGAGCTGGGCCTGGCTCAGATGTGGCACTGCTCCTCCCCACTCTGGTTACCTGTTACTGCACAGGCTTTCAGCTCCACTCGCAGTTTTACAGCAGCAGTTCCCCAAAGAGGTCTGGTGTGTTCCATCTCCCTGAATGGAGAATGGAATGCCTTCTGCAGTGTGAGGAGATCCATTCTGACCTTTCTGGCTGTTGGTAGCCCTGGGTGGGTGTCACGCTGCTGGACCTGTTTAGCTCCAGGCACAGCTTGCCTTTGCACCACTGGGCCTTCCCCAGGACCAAGCTGGCTGGCTCTGACCTGACAAACCTGAAGCAAGCAGCATTCCCCCTCTGGAGTGGCAGCACAGCTTCAGGGGCTCTCCAGGGAAGCAAAGACCCTGAGGACACCAGGGAGGTTCCACAAGAGCCTCACCCACTTCAGGACCTTCCTCTGATCTCAGCTGTTCACAAATAATGCAGCCAGGAGAGAGGGAGGGAGGACCCCAAGGGCTGAAGATCTCTGGGATCACACAGAGTTACATTCTGCTGCCCCGGTGTGAGCAGTCGGAGCTGCTTTTAGTAATCAATAAAATGTTAATTTGCATTGTCTTTAGTGCGACTGCGGGTGGGCTCATTGTCACTCACCTGCTACAATCAATAGCCTGAGCTCCAGAACGCTGGAGACAGAGCAGGGCTTCTTTCCTTCCGTTTGTTTTTTTGACATCAGGCAGTTTTACAGCTCCTGAAGTGAGAAGGCTGTGCCAGGGAGGGGGGAACGCTGCTGTTGGAAGGGTGGGCAGGGGTGGCCCAGGAGGGGATCTGCAAACACTTCCCAGAGCAGCTGGTGGTGCCGTGGGCACAGAGCCAAAGACATCCACAGGTGCCAGCCCAGGGCAGGGAGGGCACGTCCACACAGAGGGGTTTGTCCCTGCACCTCGGGAGGAGCTGCACCCCGGGGAGCTGTGAGCTCAGCCCTCAGAACAAACCCAGCTGCTCCTTTCGGCCTCCCCTTGAACCCTGTGATGGGTAACACTCTGCCCATGTCACTGCTGGCACGGCTCTGGTGCCACGGTCCTGTTTTACCTGGCTGTGCATGGGTCACTGCCAGGCATGAGGAGCGTTATCCTCTGTACCACGTCCAGCAGCTCCGTGATGTCAGCCACCCTCTGTGGGACAAGTGTGACCTTCCTGGGGATGCAGACAACGCTGCTGGGATGCAGGAGGGGCTGCTGAGGTGTCAGAGGAGCTGCTCGCCTCTCTGTGCTGGGGCTGAGGGAAGCCCCTGGCTCCGCCCCCGCAGCTGTTCCAGGCTCTGTGTGTGAAATCCCTGACTCTGAGCTCTTCCCAAGGCTCTGCCAGGGCTGCCCTGCCTACGCAGGAGCTGGCAAACCCCAATCCCTGCCAGGGCTTGGCCTGGGACTGCACTGGAGGGATTGTCCCATGGAGGACTCCCAGCACAAGGGGTGAGCACACCTAGGACTCGGCAGAGCTCACTCCCTTGGCACACTCGTGGAATAACCTCATGACTGAAGTCCCAGAGAAGTCTTCTCCATTGGTCTTTTCTTTGCCTAATGTTTTTTTTCCTGCTCAGGGCTGAGGGATGCTGTGTGCCTGAGGAGGCAGGGAATCCAAGCAAGGAACACCAGAGGCTCTGGAGGTCCTGGACAGAGAAGTGTTCCCTGAGAAACCCTCATGGAGCTGTTTTGGGCACAGGCTGAGCAGCAGAAAGGCTCCCTGTGGCAGCCACCAGCCTGATTGTCTTCTCTGTGTGACAGAGTTGTGAGGACGGACTGTTTCCTGTAACATGGGTGGCATCTCCAGCGATTCTGACTCTGTAAAACAGTGCAGAAATAAAATTAGGATCATTTGAGTTGAACCTTGATAACTCTGAGCTGGGTTTTTCTGTGCAAGCACAGCTAACACAGCCCTCCACATGAGCTGTATGCACACACCTCTCTCCTGTTCCTTCTCTCTCCTCCACCCTCCCACCCTCTCACACATCTCCTGGAGCCCTGCTCCGTTCTTAGAAAGATTACCTGGATCCCTCAGTGCAGCCTGAGCTTCACGAGTCATGGATAGAGCAAATCATCTCTTACCCCTGGGAAAGACCTCAGTGAATTCCTGCCCCCAGGAACAGAAATCAGCCTCATCCCTTGGACCTTTCCAGAGTGATGTGGTGGTTCCACCTTCTCCTCTCCAGGGCATCTCTCTGCTCTGCTGGTGGCAGGGCTGTGCCCCAGGCGTGCTGGCACCGGGCGGGTGGCACTGGTACTGCCTGTGCCTGGCCATTAAGGACTCCCAAATGTCTCAAGTGATAAAGGAGATAACTCTCTAACACATGCTGGGGGTTGTTTAGAACTCAGGAGCATGACTGGCGACTCCCTGTGCTTCTCTTGGGTGGTTCTGTGCTCTGCCAGCAGTGGAGGTCCCGTCCCAGAGCTTCCCAGGTGAGGCTGCTCAGCACGGGAAGCAGGAGCTGCTGACACTTTTGGGCTGTAGCTGTGCCTAGACAGGGCTAATCAGGCGCCAGGAGGGATTGTCTGGCCCTCCTCTCCTATCATTCTCTCTGTGTATCACTGCGGATTCCACTGAAGTGACTCCAATTTACTCCTCATCAGGGACGGAAGAGTCAGCTCTTGCATTTTGAGCTGTAGTAAACTATTTTTAACAACCACGGCATTCATCATGAAAGGCTCTCTGTGTCCCGCTGCATGGAAGGAAGGAGTGAATAATGAATGAACACAGAGCTGTGCTCATCCCTGGCTGAGGCGGCCAGGGGAGCGGGCTGGGCAGGCTCGGGGGCTGCAGGTGTGCAGGGCAGGCTAAGGAGTCACATTCTGGGAGCTCCAGCACTTCCAGGAGCCCTCACTGCTCCATCCACCCGCTTAAATCCAGCCTTTCGTTGCTCTGCCCCAACTGCTTTGGAGCTTGGATCACGAGGTGCATTTAAGCTCAAAGGTGAGGCCTTGGCCTTGGTTTGAGCTGGGTTTGGGGTTGTTTTGTCTCTCCTTTACCGTGGGTGTCACCATGTGCTCCCCAAGCATTCTGGAGTGTTGGCCCTGGTTGCCATCTCTGCATCTGCCCCTCTTGCTGGGGCACTGAGACACTTTCACATTGTGTCTTGGGCTGGCCTGCCGCTAAAAACAGCCCCATTCCTGGCAGCTTGGGATTCCTGGAGCCCTGAAGTGAGAGCTCTGCTCCTGACCCTAAATCTGTGCCCCCACAGTGGCCCAAGGCTGACCTCCACATCCTGCAAGACCTTGGGACAGGTCACAGCTGTGACATTCCCTGCAACCATAATGACTCCTGAGCACTTCAGTGGGGTTTTGGAAAGGCTTTGGGGACTTTATTTATCAGATGTGGCTGATCTTTGCTGCCTGGAAGGACTGTGCAGAGCCAGGAGCTGGACTCCATGATCCTGGTGGGTCCCTTTCAGCCCAGGATACTCTGTCATTTTCTGATTCTATGATCATGTTTCAAATATTGTTTGCTCGATGCAAATCATTGGTGTATGCCCTAGTAAAGGCAATTAGACCTCCTTGATGTGCTTGGAGTGTGAGCAATCTGCCCTTTTGAAGGGCTGGGAGAACTGATGGGGCAGAAGGCTTTGAAAGGCACTTCCCATGCCCTGGATCCCATGGCAGCCGAGCTCCAGGTGCTTGGAACAGGGGCCTTGCCCAGGAGCTGCCCTGAGCTGTGGCCATGCCTGGGGTGTGGCACTGGGGACAGAAGCCCTACTGTGTCCCCAGGGATGATGCCCTTCAGCCAGGCTGGGTTGCTGAGCTCTGCAGGCCCATAAGTGTTTCAGGTCAGGTACTGACGGGCCTGGCACCAGCTCCTGTGCAGGGAATGATGAATGGCCACACACTGCACCTAACGAGGGCTGGCATTATTGGGTTATAAATCAATTAAGTGGTTCTGAGGAAGTCACAAACCACAAGAAGAAGCCATGGAGAGCAACCAATGCTGTCTGGGGAAGAGTGGGAGGCCATCAGGTGCCCTCAGCCATGAGTCCTGTCAGGCTTCCCTGGACAGGAGCAGGACCTCCCCTGTCAGCTGTGACCCTCTCTGGTGTGACAGTGGTGGCTGAGGGGGGAACCTGCTGTGCTCTCTGGGGTTTGGGGGTTTCCAGTTGCAGGCTGCCCCTTCCTGGAGATGAATCCTGCTCTGCCTGTGCAGTGTGGATTGGTTTAGGTGGCCAGAGCTGGCTGTGATGCCTGTTCCCAGGGACTGGCAATCCAGATGCACATCCAGATGTGTCCAGAGAGAGAGGAGAGCTCAGAGCTCCCCAGGGGCTGCAGCTCCTCCCAAGGGGCAGGCACTGAGCTCTGCTCTGTGAGCAGGGACAGGAGCAGGGAAGAGCTGGAGCTGGATCCATGATCCTGTGGGTCCATCCAGCTCAGGATATCCATGATCCTGTGATTCTGCAGCACCAGGGTTTCCCTGCCTGACAGACTCCTCTCTTCCAGGAGAATATTGGAGGGGCACCCTGTGAGCTCTGGCCACAGCAGGGTCAGCTGATGGATGCTGGTGCCTGCTCAGGGGATTGGGATGGTTTGGGCTCTTGTGACTCCTCTCCAAGGCCCTGTGTCAGGACACCCCCAGCCTGTGCCACAGGGACCAGCTGGGAGCACGTCCCTGGAGTGGAGAGTGAGGTCCATTCCTGTCCCAGCACACATGGCCAGGCCAGGAGAATCCTCAGGAACCTGTGTTAGTCCTACCCACCCACCCCTGCAACTGACGGGCTGACAAAGCCTCAGTTCCCAGGACGTTTCTTGTGTCCAAACTCAACATTATCCTTTCTGGGAGAAGACAATCTCACCTATGAGAGTTTGACTCCTGTTTTCTTTGCAAGAGGCTCCAGCTGCCTCCTGTGCCCAGCGTGACATGGGGATGGTGGTAGAACAGGGGACAATGGGCACAAACACCTTTCTTGGGCAGAGATGTGTGCCAGCCTTGCTGTGGTGCTGTAAGGACCAAAGGTGACAAGGACACAGGTGTCTCCCAGGCTCCCTGTGTGCAGCAACTGCAGGATCACCCCTGCCTGAGCCACCTGCAGAGTGCAGGGGCAGGCAGGTAAATCCAGCTCCCCTCAGCAGGCAGGGCCATGCAGCTCGTACCCATCACAGGACAGCCCTCCCACAGCACCTGCAGAGCCCAGGCTCCCAAGCAGGGCTGAGACACGAAGTGTACAACCTTTTCTTCCTGGTTTTCAATCCAGTGCTCTTTAGAGCAGGAAAAGTTTCCAGCTTGGGACTTGTGAGTTGTGGGAAGGAACCACTTCTCTGGGAGTCATGTGGCTCCCGTGCTACTCATTGTCCTCTAAGTTCTTGTTTTGCTCTGTGTGGACAAACCTCCAAGAAAACAGCAGTGCAGCATTTTCTACATTCTAATGAGCTGCTTCCTAATAGTTCTCTAATGAGCTGTGGCAAACAGCAAGGCAGCCTTGTTTGCTTTAATCTCTTTAACTACAACCTATCCTAGAGGCAAGGCAGCTGAGGGGACAATGAGTGGACTTGAGGCTGGACAGACACCTGGGGGATCAGGGCTTGGCCTCTGGTGTCTCTGGTGCAGGTCTGGAGATGACAGCATGGGCATTAAACCATGGGGTGCCTGAACTGTGGGTCAGTAGGAGTCAACCTGCAAAGCTCTGCATCCTGCTCACAGGGGAGAGCCTGTCTGGGCTGAGATTTGGCTGCTCTTGAACAGTTAAATTTTGAGGAAAACACTTCTAGGGAAAAGAGGTGAAATGAGGAGCAGACATCAGGGAGGTTTCAGGGAGATGTCACTACAGCTTCCAGTACATTTAGAGGCTTATAGAAAGAAGGGAGAGGGACTTTTCATATGGGCACATGGTGACAGGACAAGGGACAATGGTTTTAAACTTACAGAGGGTGGGGTTAGGTGGGATGTTAAGAGGAATTTCTTCCCTGGGAGGGTGGGCAGGCCCTGGCACAGGGTGCCCAGAGCAGCTGTGGCTGCCCCTGGATCCCTGGCAGTGTCCAAGGCCAGGTTGGACACTGGGGCTTGGAGCAGCCTGGGATGGTGGAAGGTGTCGCTGCCCGTGGCAGGGGCTGGCACTGGATGGGCTTTAATGTCTCTTTCCACCCAAACCTGATTCCATGCTCTGTATTAGTTGTACCCATCTGGCTGGGTGCTTGGCTCTGTCCCTGAGCCTGGCACAGAACATCACACCCAGACAGCTCCAAACAGAGCTGCCCCTCCAGGGCAGAGCTGGGACAAAGATCCCCACAGGAACACACTTTGATGGAGGCCACACCTGCCCAGTGGGGCAGGGACTTTCCCAAAGTTCCTTCTGTGCCTGTTTTTGCCCCTGCCTGGCAGCTGGTGGTGGCTGTCTGAGGACAACCCAGCAGTTACAGCCAAGTTTTCCAAGCTGTACTCTGCAGAGCCCATCGGGCTCCTTTTGGCTCCAGAGCAGCCTGAAAGGTCCTTCCAGCAGGAGAGGGTGACAGTGAGAGGGTGACATTGAGCACCTCAGTGCATTTTGTCCTCTTGGGTTAATATAGGATCAGTCTGTTTCATCCTTTGAAATATTAAGGAAGCCTCCAGAGGAGATGAAACCTCCAGAAGAGCTGAGCTGTGCTTCTCTTTTTGCCAATGTTTATGAACAGTAAGAGTTCCACCTCATCACCTAATCCTCCGGGAGGCAATTTTTCTCCTCCTGATGAGGTCACATCCAGGCAGGGTACAAGAAATAAAGTGCTCAGCTTTCCTGCATCTGCACAGAGAGGCCCTGCAAAATCCTGCAGGAAAGCCTTGAGGAAATGCTGGCATCTTCAGTATTCTGGTGCTGAACTTCCCACCAGGGCAAGTGCTCAGGTGATAACTCTTTGCTTTTGATCTATTGGATTTTTCAGTGTCTTTGGTATGGTGATGAGACTGCAATATCCCATAATAGATGGCTGTTTCTAGCAAGGGCTCTGCTATAATTGTATTTATGAGCAGAATACTTATAGAGGCCTTCAGGGAGCTTCAAGTGTAAAAACATTCCTATAACAACATATAGACAGCCAACAGCCAAGCAATTAATTTCTGTGCTGAGAGTGGTGTTGGGGGCTCTGTCCTGTTTTAGAACATCCATTAAAGCTGCAGAGGCTCTGCTGACAGCCATGGGGAGCTGGACATTTGCTCCTTCCTCTGTGCTTTGTGTGCCTAAAATTGGCCTGAAGTACAGTTCACTAAAGCTAAAGGAAACCACTGAAGTTCTGGTGTGTTCTGGGGGAACCACAGATTTTTATCACAGAATATCCTGTAAGGGATCCACCAGGATTCTCCTGTCCCTGCACAGACACCCCAACAATCCCACCCTGGGCATCCCTGGCAATGCTGTCCAATGCTCCTGAGTCTGTGGATTTTCTGCAGTAACAACCCTCCCTCCCAGCTTGCCCTGCCAAGGGAAGAGGCAGGCACAGACCCTTGAGGTCCAGGTACCAGAATGGGAAGTGGGATCCGTTTTCCACACTGATTCTGACTTGCTGGGTGTCCTCATCTCTATTTTCCTCTTTGCTCTTTCCCTCCTCTCCCTCAGTCCCAAAAGCCCAGGTGATACCATCATGCTCTAGGTCTGGTCATGGCTCCACGTTAATAAAGTAAAAAAAAAAAATCTACATCCCTTGGCAGGAGTCTGCCTGTGTTTGTCACTGCTTTGGCTAAAATTACCTTAATAATGGGATATTCACATGATGCCAATCCCCCATAGAGTGGCATTAACCAGCTTTGTTCTGCAGGGGAAGAAATTATATTGCTGTTAAAGATCACTTATTTACAGTTTCTGATTAGTAGGGTGAGAGGAAAGGAGATTGTTTTCATCATTTTACGAAAAAAAATAAACCCAAACTAACAGGCTCTTCAAATAATTATGAAGTTTTAAATTAAAACTCTTGAGGAAAGTTTCCATTCTGTGAATAAACTCTGTCTTGGAAAATGGCAAGGACTTAGCAAGTGGCAAAGGACCTCAAAAGTCCCCTTGTAGGATTAAAAATAATTTCTGTTGTTATAATATGGACAGTTCCACTATTACAAAACAAAATATATTAAGAATTGATCTGTATCCTCCAAACACCTTGGAAGGGGTTCAAGCTGGCAAGGACGGACTCCAGAGCTGCACTGCCCCTTCCAGAGCAGATGTGCAGAGCTGAGCCTAAGCTGCTCAGCCTGGGTGTTAAACTCAGGATTTTCTTGTGCCCTCCTGGTTTCTTACATCGCCCTGCCTGTGTCAGGATCAGCTGGGGGAGGAAGGCACAGAAATAGAAAGGGCTGGTTTAGGGCTTGGGGCTGAGCTGCTCATCCACAGAGAGAATTAAAAATACCTGACCCCAGGTGGGCACCTGAGCCATGCTCAAGGCTTTTCTCAGCCCTGTTTTGGGAAAATGTGTCTTTAATCACCCCAGGTTCCTGGGTTCAGCTGGCCACCTGCAGCTGCCAGGATGAATTTTCCAGTTCTCTTTAGGGGAGGGTGCTTCTCCTCATCTCCTCGGTGCACCAGGATCACTGCAGCTGGAGATGCAGGGCTTGGGGTGAGCTGTGTGCTGGAGCAGCTCTGCCTTGGAGCTCCCCAAAGAGGGGTGTGTGTGTTCATCTCTGAGCCTGGCCCCTGGCAGAGTTGTCCTGTTAACCCAGGATGTGCTTTGCAAACTCATTTTGTTTTTTATTGTGTAATAAAGAGACGCAAAACATTCTTAGGGATGCTGGGAGAAACAGGAAATGAAAGTTGAGAACAGCTGCTGCTGGTGCTCACACTCCTTTCGGGCTCCTGGTCCTTCTTTGCTGCCCCAGTGACCCTGGCGGGGTAAGCCCAGCTCCTCCCCAGCAGCTGGAATCCCATGGGATAGGAGCTCCCACCTGGATCTACAGAGCCCTGGACCTGTGAGTGCTGACCTGAACCTGAGACTGGCAGCAGGACTGAGTTGGGAGGCAGGGCTCTAAAAGGCCAAAAAGGGAAGAGTGAATCTAAATACAACCTGCTAGTACTTATAGGGAGGTTTTGAGAAGATGGAAACAGAATCTTTACTGAGAAATTTGGTGGGAAAGTAAGAGACTGTGGTCAAAGACAAAAGTAAAGGAGGTCTTGGCAGAAACATGTAAAGAGAGTGAAATGTTGGAATAGAGCCCCAGGCAGATCATGGTATCTCCTCCTTCGAGGATGTCAAGCCCCAGCTGGACAAAGACCTGAGCAGCCTGGTCTGATACAGGATTTGGGTCTGGAGATGGAGTGAGGACTCCTGATGCCCCCTCCTGATTGGGTCCCTCTGTGAGGTAGCTCACAGTAATCAGGGCAGTCTTTGGGACTCTCATCAAAGGTTTAAAGGTCAGCCCTGGTGTGGGGCTGCTCTGTGCCCCTCCTTTGGTGCAGCTGGCTCTGGCTCACAGACACCCTGGGACTCCCGTGCTGGGGGCAGAGCCCCGTGCAAGGCTCTGCCCTGTGCTTGCTGTGGGCACAGCTGAGCAGAGTGCAGGCTGTGGAGGTCACTGCATCTGCAGTCTCACTTCCCTTGCCAAAACAACCTCCCTAGCACGAACAGAGCATTGCAAATACTTCGGCAAAGCTTCACCTCCTTATGCCTCTCTGAGATGGCCCCTTGGAAATGGAGCTGCTGTCCTCCTTGTCCTTCTCTCCTCCTGGGTGTTGGCCTAGCCATTGACTTGAAATATGAGTTTGTCCGCGGGAAAATAACCATCACTGGCTCCCAGAGGGGAAGATTTTGGCACAGCGGTGTCAGTGCAGCTGTGCCAGGCTGTCTGTAGATCCCGGAGGGAGCCACACCCATCTGGCTCATCCGGAGGGCATTTGTGCCTGCTGGGGTTGCTTTGCACTGCTGAAGTCCACAGCTTGATGGGGCTTTTCTTGGCATGCTGCTCCAGGGCAGTCTGGGCAGACACTGCTGAACCAGGATATGGGGGACATCCCTGTGTGTCACATCCCTGTGTGTCACATCCCTGTGTGTCACATCCCTGTGTCACATCCCTGTGTCACATCCCTGCGTGTCACAGCTGCCTCCATCCTCAGCTCCCAGCTGCCCATGGGGAATCTTTGGCACACCAGAGGAGCCCTGCACATCTCCAGGATGCTGCAGAGCCTGGTGCCCACCGGAGAGCCCCTGCAGAGACCTGGGGGCCTTCATGAAGGGGCTCACGGAGCTGCTCCTGCTCCTCCTCGGGGGCTGCTGGGCAGGTGCAGAGCTGCTTCCACTGGAAACTGACACTAATTGAACCTTATTAAAAATTTACTTCTGTTTCACAATAAAGCTGGAGCATTTATTTTCCCCCAGCCAAGGCATTAATTACCAACACAAATGGGCTGCACTTCCAGGGGAACAGCAGAACTGTGGATTCCGTGACCTCAGGGCAGCCCTTTCTCCGGCTCTGCAGATAGGGAAGCCACCCCTGCAGCCCTGGACAGTTCCAACTGCACATTCTACTCCTCCCCTAGAGGATTCAAACTTTGGATTTCCCATTTCCTCCAGGAAGGAGCTGGGATGAAAGGGTATGCCTTGGCAAACAATATCTACTTTTTCTTAATAAGAGCTGATCACCTGATTGAAGCAAGGTGCCCGAAGGTTGAGACTATTTCAGGGTAATGGGAAACCCCAGGTATCTCTGCCGGATATCCCACTGTCCTGGGGGAATTCTCTTTCTCAGGGGCTGTCTTTCAGCAGTACCACACTTCAATCTCTGGTGGAGATGCTGAAG
Organism: Acridotheres tristis; assembly: GCA_037013685.1. Classification (NCBI taxonomy): domain Eukaryota; kingdom Metazoa; phylum Chordata; class Aves; order Passeriformes; family Sturnidae; genus Acridotheres; species Acridotheres tristis. Next base: position 582,208 of record CM072902.1, read on the forward strand.
TTTTGACACTGATATTTTTGTAGAGGTTTTTTTTATTGGGTAAAACTGCACAATGCCAGTGCCTGAGCTTGGCAGACCTATGGGATTTGGGACACAGACACAGGACTGGAGCACTGTACCAGGAAAAACAGGTCTTCATGAAATCATGGAATGAGTTGGGGGAAAGGACCTTAAAGCCCATCCAGTATCACCCCCTGCCATGGGCAGGGACACCTTCCACCATCCCAGGCTGCTCCAAGCCCCATTCAACCTGACCTTGGGCACGGCCAGGGATCCAGGGGTAGCCACAGCTTCACTGGGCACCCTGTGCCAGGGCCTGCCCACCCTCCCAGGGAATAACCTCTTCTCTTCTCTTCTCTTCTCTTCTCTTCTCTTCTCTTCTCTTCTCTTCTCTTCTCTTCTCTTCTCTTCTCTTCTCTTCTCTTCTCTTCTCTTCTCTTCTCTTCTCTTCTCTTCTCTTCTCTTCTCTTCTCTTCTCTTCTCTTCTCTTCTCTTCTCTTCTCTTCTCTTCTCTTCTCTTCTCTTCTCTTCTCCTCTCCTCTCCTCTCCTCTCCTCTCCTCTCCCCTCCCCTCCCCTCCCCTCCCCTCCTTTCCCTTCCCAAACCTTCCCAAACCTTCCCTTCCCAAACCTTCCCTTCCCAAACCTTCCCTTCCCAAACCTTCCCAAACCTTCCCTTCCCAAACCTTCCCTTCCCTTTTCTCTTTCCTTCTCATTTTAAAGATGCTAAAGATGTTGTCCTGTCACTCTCTACCTGAGTAAAATGCTGCTCTCCCTCTTTTTCACAAGCCCCTTTAGGCCCTGGAGGGGCTCTGAGCTCTCCCTGGATCCTTCTCCTCTCCCGGTGAGCACCCCCAGCTCTCCCAGCCTGGCTCCAGAGCAGAGGGGCTCCAGCCCTTGGAGCAGCTCTGTGGCCTCCTCTGGACGGCCTCCAAGAGCTCCATGTATTTCTTGTGCTGAGGATTCCAGACCTGGACAGAGCACTGTGGGTCAGGTCTCAAGATTATCTTCCCCTTGGGTGATGTTCCTTGCCAGCTGCCCATGGCATTGTGGTGAAGCAAAATGTGAGTGTGGCTGTGGCTGATCGGCCATGGAGTGGCAGATTTTTTTGTATTCTCTTCTTCCTGCATCATGAAAACTGTGCCTGTTCTATTTACTGCAAGAACCACAGCTGACTCTGCAGCAGCTGCTGGGGCCAAACCTTCACCCATGTGCAGCCTGGGCTGGGAGATCCCTGTGCCTGTGGTGTGGGGTAAGGGAACAGAGTTTTGTCTTTTTGCTGTAGGGAGCTTTTGCATCCCAAACTCTCCATTGACCTGGTACATGCTTCAGTGACTAGAATGGCACAGCTTCACAAAATTATGGAATACCCTAAGCTGGCCCACAGGATCATCCAGCCCAGACCCCCCAACAATCCCAGCCTGTCCATCCCTGGCAGCGCTGTCCAAACGCTCCTGGAGCTCTGGCAGCCTCGGGGCCGTGCCCATTCCCTGGGGAGCCTGGGCAGTGCCCAGCACCCTCTGGGGGAAGAACCTTGCCCTGAGCTCCAGCCTGAGCCTGCCCTGGCCCAGCTCCAGCCCTTCCCTCAGGGAAGCAATGGCCCTTCCGCAAGGAAGGGCTTCCCCTTCACAAACACTCAGCAAAGCCTCTGCTTGCCTTCCCACAGGAGCCTGGTGTCCCTTGGGACCTGGAACACTCCAGCAGAGCAAAGGCATCCACGACAGAGGTGACAGAGCCCCATGAAGTCCCCAGGCCAGGTTAAGAGACAGAACACAGGCAGGGGGGTGTGGCACAGGCTGCTCTCCTTCCTCCTCCATCCCATTTCCACCTTCATTGCTCTCAGAGCTGCCTCCTGCTCTGCAGCCAGGAGTGGAACCCCACAGTGCTCCACTGCATCCCAGACTGCAGTCCCTGGCTGTGCCTGCTCAGCCTGGGCGGGAGGGGAGGACAATTCCTGCAGTTACACTGGCACAGGAGCAGCTGTGGGAGGGACGCTCCAAAGCCGGTCTCCAATTCGGAGCCGAGCCGTGGTTCCTGTCTGGATGTGACAGGATAATGCACCTGCTAAGTATTACAGCATGCTTCTGAGATTCAATGTGACACCAGCGAAGCAGGAGCTGCAGTTTAGTCAGCACTCTATCGGTTAAAAGTCTATATTTCCAATTATCTGTGGACAGTTTGCCTTCAAGGATAATTGGCTTCCCACAGCTCCTGGAACAGATGTCAGGGAGCTCCTTCTCCTCCACGGAGGAACACCTGGAATGGTTTGTAGCATGCACTACAGGTGTCAGTGTCAGGGATTTGGGACTGTCCTGGGACAGAGCTTTGCAGCACCCTAAAACCTCTGGGGTGCAGGTTACCCCATCCTGCTGCTGCACTGCAGGACTTGGGGGCCCACACTGTGACACAGACCTGGCACAGTGTCCCTGCCCTGGGGACAATGCCAGGAGGCTTTTTCATTTGGTGAATTGTCCCCTTGGCACAAGAGGTGACATCCTGGCAGGACAATTTGCCTGTCTCCCTCCTGGATGCCACCCATGGAGGGCTGGGAGAAGAAGAGGATGTTTTATTTGAAAATGGGTATTTAGGGAGCTGTTCCTAACAGGCCTCCTGTGCCTAGGCTGAGGCAGCCCTCAGGCCACCCGGAGACAAATGCAGCCCCACAGGCTCTGCTGACCCCTCCCTGGGTTCTGGGTGCTCCCAGAGACACCCAGAGTCAGCCCTGCATGGAAAGGCTGCACAGCCCAGGCAGAACTGGTAGAGGAAGCAGGAAATCACAGCAGGACTGTAGAAAAGTCCCAAACTCTGGTAACTAACTGAAATCTTAAGAATTTCTTTGCAAAATTTAAATATCTGAGTGGGAAACTGGGTTTTTACTACAGCAGACTGCTGCTGTGTCTAATGGGAATTGTCATTCATCACTCCAGGCCCTTCTCTATGGATAAGATTTGTTGACTGATCTGAAGATTCCAGGAATCACTGGACCTCTTCTCCAGACTGTGTAGGGGCAGCCAGTGTCACTCTGGGAGGGGTGAGAGATGTAAACCTGCTCCAATGTGATCCCCAAAAAGTTCAAGGGGGAGGGAGGGCTGAAGGCAGCCCAGGAAGGCTCTTGTGCAGTGCTTCAGCTCTGTTTCTGAATTAGAAATTTTGATACATAGTTCCTAGATTTCATTTTTAAGATGAAAAGTGAGCAGTTTCCATGGGAAAAGAGTATGCCCTGGTGGAAAAATGCACAGCCCTTTCTTTTTTAACCTTTGGCAGTAAATGGTAAGGTTTGGGGATTTTTTTCTAACCACAAACAGCCATTTATATCGTGATATCTGAGACTGCTCCTCCACAACAGCTGGAGGAGGCTCATTTCTAGACCTGAGGTCTTTCCCGGGTGATGTTGGGAAGTTCATGGTGCCCCTGGGAAGGGGATGCTGCAGCATGGGCTGGGAGGGCTGTGGGAATTCTGGGCGACAGTGGAGGCTCCTGAGCTGCAAGAGCTGCTGTGGCCATGGGAAGGGTGACACGAAGGGCACAAGGTACAAGGAGCAGCCCAGTCTGGGCATGCTCTAAACACAGCCTTTATTCCAAGGAATTACCAACTCCTTTGTGATTATTCCAAGGAATTAGCAACTCCTTTGTGAACCATCTCCTGTCACATCCTTTCCTCCAGGCACAGGGCTTTGGCACAGCACAGTGTCTGTGACTGCCGTCCCTGAGGGATGCTGGGCTGCTCCTGGGCTGGGCTTTTCTGGAGAACCTTGGAAGAAGGAGGTGTCTCAGGCTCCAAATGCACACATTCTTAGTGGTGCTTCCCATGAAAGGGATGTGGGATAATGACCTGAGCCACGGGGAGTGCAAGCACAGCAGGGCAGGGACAGGCATCCCTGTGCTTCCTGAGCCTCTCCTTCCCCCCTGGGCCAGGCTGGCCCCCAGCTGGCCCCTGGTCTGCTGCTGTTGGTGTGGGAGAGGTTGGTCTCCTCTGCAGTCTGAGCATGCCCTGCCTTCAGCAGCTCTGTCCCTGCTCTGGCTGCTGCCGACTGCTAATGAGCCACTAATTGGCTCCATGGCAGCCAGCAGGGACCAGGGGCTGCAGTTCCCAAGGGAGGGGCAGCAGGAGAACTCTGGACTCTGGTCATGGCCTACAGCAAACCAGAGATCAAAATTATTTCTTATGTGGGCTACCTTCTGACCAAATATCTCCCACCAGTGGGAACAGCCCTTGGGTGGGAGCAGCTCAAGGGCTTCAACCAAAGGTCTCCCTCTGGGCAAATCCTTCTCCAGCACACGCTGGGCCTGGGCTGTGGCATCTCTGCCCTCTTTTTTTCATATAATTTATGGAATCGTTTGGGTTGGAAGGGACTTAAAGCTCATCCAGTGCCACCCCTGCTATGGCAGGGACACCTTCCACTGTCCCAGGCTGCTCCAACCCCAATGTCCAGCCTGGCCTTGGGCACTGCCAGGGATCCAGGGGCAGCCACAGCTGCTCTGGGCACCCTGTGCCAGGGCCTGCCCACCCTGCCAGGGAACAATTCCTTCCCAATATCCCATCCAGCCCTGCCCTCTGGCAGTGGAAGCCATTCCCTGTGTCCTGTCCCTCCATCCCTTGTCCCCAGTCCCTCTCCAGCTCTCCTGGAGCCCCTTTAGGCCCTGGCAGGGGCTCTGAGCTCTCCCTGGATCCTTCTCTTCTCCATGGGAGCACCCCCAGCTCTCCCAGCCTGGCTCCAGAGCAGAGGGGCTCCAGCCCTTGGAGCATCATTCTCCTCAGTGCACACAGGAGCTGCACGGTGTTGATGCCCTGACTCAGAGCAGCAGCTGTCGAGGAGCTTCTGTTTGCAGATTATTCACAACCGATTTTTTGCTTCCATCTGCCTGTCTCTACCATCTGGGATGATCTCCATTCCTGCAGGATACCAGCGAGGTTCCTGGGCCTGGCTTTCATTCCGATCCATCAGTAGCAATCCCTGGATCATTAGGAGCAGCTTGCTTGCTCAGGCAGTTTGGCTCCCCAGCACGCACACAGCACACACTGTTACCCTGTAAAGTGGAGATGGATGTGCACTGACTGCACGGAGTGTGCCCAGCCTGCTGCCCATGTGCTCTGCCCGTGGCAATCCCGTCCTGCCCATGCTGTGGCTTTTGTCTGCTCTGTCAGAGCAGTGGTGTGGAATTTAAAGTCTTTTCTCTCTCAGCAAAGGGGCTCATGAAAAACCAGATTTTCTGTTCCCATCCTTTGTCCATTTTTGCAGCAGGAGAGTAAAAATTAACCAAGCAACATCCTTAGTCGTGTAGTCAAACTGTCCCTTGCATGTGGCCATGGGATCAGATAAACCCAGCTATTTCTATAAGGAATCTATAAAATAATCCTGACGTGTAACCCAGTGCAGCCCAGACTGGGAAATGAAAATCCACCGTAAAAAAAAATGGGAAAGCAATTTGTGGCTGAATTTTCTTGAGAGCCTGAGCTGAGCTTCCTCTTTCAAATATGGGAAGTCTTTATTTGTGATGAACAAAGCTGAGCAGGCTCTGCTCGCCTGTGCATTGAAAGTTGTCTGTGGGCAGGAGCTATGCACATAACTGATAATACCAGAGCCAGGACTCCTAATCAGGGAAAGTGGGAGCGGTGCTGGAGTAAAGCACTTCAATATATGGGTACTTTTAACCATTTCCCTGCTGTCCCCATTCCCCAGCCCTGCCCCATGAGCTCTGAAGTGGGAAGAGCAGGCCCTAAACCCCCTAAAGGCCCTGCAGAGTCCCCCAGCTCTGTTTTGCAGGGAGCTTCAGGGTCTAGAAATTGGGGCTCTTGTGAGCTGTGGGCGTTACACAAAGCTTTGGAGCTGCTCCTGCAGCTGTGTCTGCCCGGATCCACCCTGGGCTCTCTGCAGGTGTGTCTGGAGCTGCTCACCTGGGCACTGCCTGGCAGCTCCAGCACCTTCCCGAGGATGAGAAGCAATTCTGGCTCCAGGGCAGATGTGGGGCAGTGGCAGAAGGCAGGGCTGGATGGGATATTGGGCAGGAATTGTTCCCTGGGAGGGTGGGCAGGCCCTGGCACAGGGTGCCCAGAGCAGCTGTGGCTGCCCCTGGATCCCTGGAAGTGTCCAAGGCCAGGTTGGAGCAGCCTGGGACAGTGAAAGGTGTCTCTGCCCATTGCAGGGGGTGGGACAGGATGGGCTTTAAAGTCTCTTCCCACTCAACCCATTCCATGATTCCATGATGATGATGATGATGATGTGGAATTTGCAGTTGCTTCCATGAGCTTCAGTGCTCCAGGTGAGAAATGTTGACCCTTGAGGACAACAACCAAGCTGCATCCAGCTTTATACAAATTTATTTAGGCTTCATCACTTTTGCTTCTAATTCCTCAAGTCCTGGCCTTCCCAAGGTTGTGCTTGTATCACTGGAAGATTCTTTCTGGTGGATGTAACTAAAAAGGAATTTTTTTGGAAATGAAAATAAAAGATTGAGCCAAATTGCTAATTTTGGTACTGACCTATAGATGAAAGCAACATCATTCCCCAAGTCTTAATTATGCTTGGAAAGGGCCAGGTTTTGCTCATTTTTCACAAATCTGATGGATATTGACTTCAATGTTTCTACTGGCATGATATAAAATAAAAACAACTCTGATGTTAATTGCTGCTTAGTCAATCAAAATGCTGTGACTTTGGGAAATAAAATTCAGGAAGTAGCTCAGATTGCTCCGTAGTATTTTGGAGTGCTAAAGACAGCCTCTGGCAAATGTGGAGGGAAAAAGCTCCAGGCTGAGCGTGGGCTGGACTTGGAAATGCCACTGCCAGTGGCCTCATCATGGCTGGGATGGGGAGGGATGGGTGGCTCATTAGACATTTACAGATTAACTGCCACCATCTCCACTGCTCCAGTCGGTGTCAGCACCTGGGGGCTGTCAGGGCTCCTATGGAAAAAAACACGGATATTTCTATTATTCCTGTTTAGTAAACGTTGCAGCTGACCTCAAATTGCCTTCCCTTCCTTGTGTTGGGAGTCCCCAGTGCCCAAACACTTGCAACAAAAAACAGATCAAGGATCCACTGACAGTTCATTCCTGCCCTGAGCTGGGCAAACAACTCAGGTTTTGCATTTCTTCAACCAATCAAGCCATAATTTTGGGTTGAGCAGAGGATTACATCAGAACATGCCAGGGACTGTTTAATCTGTGTGGTGTCAGGGCATTTTTGTAGCAGTTTTTTCAAAGCATCTAAAAATGAAAGGGTGGAAGTGAAGGGGGAAAAAAAAAAAACTTACTGTACAGAAAAACTGCAAAATTTTGGATCTTGGGGGCATTTTAAAAACCTCTTCTTTTGACTGGAGCAGATTGACAGCTTTTCAAACTGTTTACATGAATAGCTCCATTTTCTGAGGGGAAAAATTGTCCTCAGCCAAAATAAGTAACGGATCTGCAGCTATGTCACAGATGGACCTGGTACAGCTGATGCTCTGAGGTTCTCCTGTTTGCAGTGGCTTTTGTCACTTGGTGATGGATTGGGTTGATGTTTTTCATATCAGCCATCTCAGGCTAGGAGTGTTTGTGTGTTCCTTCTGAGAGTTCCATTAAAAACCCACTTCAGCTGCTCTGAAAATGGGGCCAGGGGATGAAGAGGTTGTCTTGGTTTGAAAGACAGGTGTCTGCTAAGAAAGGCAGGAGCCTCCCTTGAAATGGAAAATGTAAACCCCCTCCCTCTGAATTATTATAATTTTGAAATTAAGGGGCTCTCAGGCATAGGAAAAACAGTTCTTTACTAGTATGTGAAAATATAAAAAAACCCCAAACAAACTACAACTTAGTAGGAAAATTAAAATAAAATGCAGTAGTACAAACAAAAACCACTGCCAGAGTGAGAATCCAAGCTGCCCCCGTCAGTCAGTCAGGGTTGGTGCAGTCCCATTCCATGGTGGCTGCATCCTCCTGCAGTGACAGATGTGGTTCTGCTGGAGCAGGGCTCCTGCACAAGGTGCACTTTTCCTCCAAAGCTCCAGGGATGATGTGGAAGGCTCTGGTTTTCCTCTGGGATCCAGTGGGAAAAGGCTGCTCTGCTGTTCCAAATCTCACCTTTGATCTGGGTAGGAAATGCTTGGCTCCTCCCCTGGCTGGAGCATCTCCCCATGGGATGATGGAATTTGATCAGCCCTGCCCTGGGACTGCATGGCCATGGACAGGAGAGATCTCCTGGAGGGAGGATGGGCTGTGGGGAAGAGAAAGAACACTGCAACAGCTGGGTGAACAGCTGGGATAGAACACACACTGCTGGGCACAGCCTGGGCTGCAGCCCAAGACAGAGGTGGAGCAGCCCTGGGGACAAGGACTTTGGGGTGCTGGTGGGTGAGGGCTGGACCTGCCCTAACCCTGAAACGCCCCAAGCCTGGGCTGAGCCCCCAGTGTGAGCAGCAGGTGGGGGATTCTGCCCCTCTGCCCCACCTGCAGAGCTGCCTCCAGCCCTGGGGCCCAGCACAGGAAGGACCTGGAGCTGCTGGACAGAGTCCAGAGGAGGCCACAGAGATGCTCCAAGGGCTGGAGACAGGCTGGGAGAGCTGGGGTTCCTGGTTCATTTAAAGGAACCCTTGGGATGTGACTAAATCCAAGAGTAGCAGCATTAATCCTAAAGAGTGAGATTGCAAACGTTGCCAAAGAACCAACTCTCATATGGTTTTAACTCAGAGGCAAATCTGGGGATCTGCTCTAATCTATATTCAAGAGAGCAAAATGGCCCCAAACAGTGCTACATTTAAAAAAATACTTGTCTTAAAATTAACACAACAATTAATTAGTCATTAGAGTCATGCATTCCTTGAAAACACTTTCTTTGAAGCCTCCTTCCCACGTGAGGAGCTGTTTGAATACCAGATTAAACCACAAAACCCAGCCCTGGCCTTTAGCTGTGCAAGGGCAATGGCACACCCATAATATAATTTTTATATACATTTATGAGTATAAAAATTGAGTACATCCATATTTAAAGGACAGACAATATGTGAAATCCCCGTCTCTGGGCCTATGGAATGTTTGAGCTCCATGGGAGAAAAAGATGTGATGGATTTATTTACCTCAGACAGAACAGCTTGGCCACTGGAAGTCCTCATCATTTGGGGAGCTCCAACACAGCTCCTCAGGATCTGCCCTAAGCCATGGTCCTTCCTGGAGTGACCAGGAGGAGCTCATGCACATTTGTCTCTTGACAAGGGACACACCAGGGAGCAGAAACAAAAAGTTTCCTTATCCATCACCGCTGATGATTTTGTGTTTGAGGTAATTAATTGTGGTGCAAAGCCTGGTTTGGAGTTTAAAGGCCACATTCCCACAGCCAGGACCTCTGGCTGCAGGGCAGCACCTGGCAGCTGAGAAATGCTGGGAAGGAGCAGAGCTGGCCTGGAGCAGTTGGTTTGTGTGTTCCCAAAACAGTCCAAATTCCCAATGAGAGGATGAAGGATGGAGCAGGAGCTGTGGGAACAGAGCTCAGGGCTCCCTGTGGCCCTGCCAGTGCTCTCTGCCAGGCTGCTCCTGCCTCCACACTGAGAAGGGAGCCTGGGATCCCAGCAGGATCCAGAGCCACACTTCCCATGGGCAGCACTGGCTGCTCTTGGCAGCCCCAGGGAGGAGATGTCCTTGCACCCATGGCTGGAATGGCACAAGTTCTGCAGCAGTGGTTGGATCACAGATGTTATGAGCATCAGGAAAGCACATTTTCCTTCCCTGGAGCGCTTTCCTTCAGATCAGGGCCAGAACTTGGACAAGGACAGGTTTCTACTGCTGAAAAGATGGAAGGAGAAAGGGACAGACCTGGCAGGAAGATGCAAACCCTTGTGATGGCCAAAGAGACACAGGGAAGATGAGGCTGAGTAAGGAATCATGGAATAATGGAATCATGGAATGGTTTGGGTGGGAAGGGACCCTAAATCTCATCCAGTGCCACCCCCTGCCATGAGCAGGGACACCTTCCACTGCTGCTCCAAGCCCCTTCCAACCTTCCTTGGACACTTTCAGGGATCCAGGGGCAGCCACAGCTTCTCTGGGCACCCTGTGCCAAGGCCTCCTCACCCTCATAGGGAAGGATTTTTTCCTAATATCCCATCTAAACCCACTCTGTGTCTGAATGAACCATTCCCTCTTGTCTTGTCACTCTATGCACTTGGAAACAGTATTGAAGAAAAGGATACCCCATGTTATGGGCTCGTGGTGCAAAACACCTTATGGCCAAATGTCAAACCCTTCCCAGGCAATTACAGTGCTTGTGTGATTGGTAAGGACAGGCTGAAATTAATGGGATTTCTACGCACAGCAGTTAACCTGTTCAAGGTATGCCAGAAACTGAAAGAGCAAACAACAGGTGAGAGGATCTTGAGATGAAATCTCCTTCCTCCTGCCCTGGAAGGATTAGTGCCTTCCCAATTAGCCCAGATTTTGGCCTCAAAGTGTACATGACTTTCCAGGTCTGGGGAAGGACCTGGAGCTGCTGGATTGAGTCCAGAGGAGGCCACAGAGATGCTCCAAGGGCTGGAACCCCTCTGCTCTGGAGCCAGGCTGGGAGAGCTGGGGGTTCACCTGGAGAGGAGAAGGATCCAGAGAGAGCTCAGAGCCCCTCCAGGGCCTAAAGGGGCTCCAGGAGAGCTGGGGAGGGACTGGGGACAAGGGATGGAGGGACAGGACACAGGGAATGGCTTCCACTGCCAGAGGGCAGGGCTGGATGGGATATTGGGAAGGAATTGTTCCCTGGGAGGGTAAGCACAGATTGAAGCTGTGGCTGTCCCTGGATCCCTGGCAGTGTCCAAGGCCAGGTTGGACACTGGGGCTTGGATCCACCTGGGAGAGTGGAAGGTGTCCTTGCTCATGGCAGGATGGGATTTAATGTCCTTCTGAACTCAAACCAGTCTGGGATTCTGAGCTCTCTCCTTCCCATCTCTAGCTCATGTCTCATCACCATCCCAGCCATCCAGAGAGCTGTGCCTTGCTGCTGCACCTACAGGGGTTAGATGGCCAGGCAAGAGCCCTGATCCTGTTGATGTTCACTGGAAGTTTTCCCTTGCACCATTCATCCAGAAGCAACGCTGACTTCAATACCCTTTTAGAAAACGAAGATTTCAGAAAATCCTGTTCTGTAGTTCTGGGCTTTGCCAGAACCTTCCCAGGACCCCATGCTGTCCACAGGTGGTTTCCAGCTCCACAGTGAGTCCCTTCAGGAGCTGCAGAGCTGCTGGAGGAACCAGTCCCATTCCAGGCCAGGTGTAGACCTGCCCAACTGTGAAGATTTGATTTTTCTCTAAATCCCAGTGTCTGTCACAAAACATTCTGCCTGATTAAACCCCCAGGAACCTCAGCTGGAGGAGGCCTCCTCCACCTCCCCCCTGTTTTATAAGGAAGTGAATTGGCCCCTGATTCCACCCAGGAACCTTTGCACCTTGGTGGGCTCAAGAGCTTGCAGAGGTCAAGGACTTAAAGTGACCCTTTAAAGGCAGAGCTGTGGAGTGTCAGGGGGTGCTTCGGGCTTTCCTGAGCAGGGGCAGTTCTGTAGGGTTTGACAATAACGTGATTATAATAACTCAATCATTCAGGAAATTAACTCCTGTCCTGGCTGGCTCTAGCTGGGATTTTGGCTGTTTAGTGCAGCCCCAAGGGGAAGAGCAGAGGGAGAAGGGCACAGATGTGCAGGTTCCCCACGCAGGGGCACAGCGAGCTGCATTCTCCTTTCCTGTGAGCAGGATATTTTGGATTAGGAACATTCAGGGCAGCCATATGTCACAGACAATTTATCCTCCATGTGCCCTGGGGTGTGCTTGGGTAAGCAGCCTCAGCCAGTCTCTGCTGGTGTGCTAATGGCTCTACCACTGGTAGCAATGAGATGTCCTATTGATTATTTATCCATTACTAATAGACTGCTATATTCCCAGAGCATCACTCGGGTGTGACTGCCAGTGACAGTGTTTGATGTTTGGCTGAGTGCAGACAGGATCCAGAGCCCCACAGGTGACAGAGACCCTTTCCTAGCATACCTGGGGGAAAAAAATAAAGAGGGAAAATAAAGAGGGAAAATTAATTTAACTGGGATCAGACTTGGTGGGGGTGGGGAGATACTCTAAAAAAGGTTGTAGCCTTTTCACTGACAGCAACAAGGTTTGGGATCCAGTCATGGCAGCATCTTACGTGGTCCTCTGCTTTTGGACACACTCACAGTCCTTGTGCTGTGGACACACAGGAGGAGGATTTCCATAGAGGAAATCTTCCTTACAGACAGGACTTCCCTGTCTGGGAAGGGGAATGCTGTTCCTGGGGGCAGAGGGGGTTTCAGCTCAGCACTGGCACCTTGCAGTACTGCATTTCACCAGTTCATAAACTTGGAGGCCCAGCCCAGTCTTTCACAATCCTGCACCTGCTCAAGGTCTGGAGAGTTCATAAAACAAAAACAGTAATTTTTTTCATTCCACGCTCTCTGACCCAAACTCACCTTTCCCAGCCTTCCTTTGCAATTCTGAGTTTGGCAATGTGCTCTGTTCCTGCAAGATGACATCCTGGAACAGCTCTGAGCACACTGAGAAGGGCACGGAGCAGAGGACAGGTCCCCTGTCACCGGTGGGAGCGTGGCAAAGACACGAGCAGCCCGAGGCACGAGGGGAACCTCTGCAAGCAGAGTGGGTCACAGCCAGCCTGGGGGCTTGTCTGTATTCCACTGCCTTCCAAACACATTCCCTGGCTCTCCAGCCACGTGTGCTGGCCTGGGATCTCACACAGGAGCAATTCCCATTGGCTCTGAGGATCCTGCTCTGCTCTGTGCACACACAGGTGCTGTTTCATCCAACCCTTTGGGTCAAATGCCAGCAGACCTCTCCATCCTGGCAGCATAGGGTGGAGATCTCCCCCTGCCCCCAGCCCTACAAAACAGGAATGGCTGAGTAGCTCCCAGAGAGGACTGGATGGAGTGGGGGTCTGCACAGGGGCACAGCTCCTTCTCCAGCATGAGAGAGCCCTGGGTGTGTCTGCAGAGGCTCAGCCACAGCCCTTCCCGAGTGGTTTGGAAGGAACAACTGCTGAGCAGCCCCTGCCCAGGGGCAGAATAGAGCAGGGGGTTCTGCTAGGGGAGCAGCCCGACCCGGGGCCATGAGGAGCTGGGGCTGAGGTGCAAACATAAAATCCATCTTCTCAGAGGTACCAGGCCTGACATTCAATCACTGTATTCCCTGTCACTGCAGGGCTGAGCAGGCTGAATGCAGGATGGATAGATGAATGGATGGATGATTGATGGATAAATGGATGATGAATGGATGGATGGATGGATGGATGGATGGATGGATGGATGGATGATGGATGATGGATGATGGATGGAAGGAAGGATGGATGGATGGATGGATGGATGGATGGATGGATGGATGGATGGATGATGGATGGATGATGGATGATGGATGGATGGATGATGGATGATGGACGGATGGATGGATGATGGATGATGGATGATGGATGATGGATGATGGATGATGGATGATGGATGATGGATGATGGATGGATGGATGATGGATGATGGATGATGGATGATGGATGGATGATGGATGGATGGATGGATGGATGGATGATGGATGATGGATGATGGATGATGGATGGATGGATGATGGATGGATGGATGGATGGATGATGGATGATGGATGATGGATGATGGATGGATGGATGGATGATGGATGATGGATGATGGATGATGGATGATGGATGATGGATGATGGATGATGGATGATGGATGGATGATGGATGATGGATGGATGGATGGATGATGGATGATGGATGATGGATGATGGATGATGGATGGATGGATGATGGATGATGGATGGATGGATGGATGATGGATGATGGATGATGGATGATGGATGATGGATGATGGATGGATGGATGATGGATGATGGATGGATGGATGATGGATGGATGGATGATGGATGGATGGATGGATGATGGATGGATGATGGATGGATGGATGATGGATGGATGATGGATGATGGATGATGGATGATGGATGATGGATGGATGATGGATGGATGATGGATGGATGGATGGATGGATGGATGGATGGATGGATGGATGATGGATGGATGGATGGATGATGGATGATGGATGACGGATGATGGATGGATGGATGGATGGATGGATGGATGATGGATGATGGATGATGGATGGATGGATGGATGATGGATGATGGATGATGGATGATGGATGGATGGATGGATGGATGGATGGATGATGGATGATGGATGATGGATGATGGATGATGGATGATGGATGGATGGATGGATGGATGATGGATGGATGGATGGATGGATGGATGGATGATGGATGGATGGATGATGGATGATGAATGGATGATGGATGATGGATGATGGATGGATGATAGATGATGGATGATGGATGATGGATGGATGGATGGATGATGGATGGATGATGGATGGATGATGGATGATGGATGATGGATGATGGATGGATGGATGGATGATGGATGATGGATGGATGGATGGATGGATGGATGGATGATGGATGGATGATGGATGATGGATGGATGGATGGATGATGGATGGATTGATGATGGATGATGGATGATGGATGGATGGATGGATGATGGATGATGGATGATGGATGATGGATGATGGATGATGGATGATGGATGATGGATGATGGATGGATGGATGGATGATGGATGATGGATGGATGGATGGATGGATGGATGATGGATGGATGGATGGATGATGGATGATGGATGGATGATGGATGGATGGATGGATGGATGGATGGATGGATGGATGGATGGATGGATGGATGGATTGATGGATGGATGATGGATGGATTGATGATGGATGATGGATGGATGGATGGATGGATGGATGGATGATGGATGGATGGATGGATGGATGATGGATGGATGGATGGATGGATGGATGGATGGATGATGGATGGATGATGGATGATGGATGGATGGATGGATGATGGATGGATTGATGATGGATGATGGATGATGGATGGATGGATGGATGATGGATGGATTGATGATGGATGATGGATGATGGATGGATGATGGATGATGGATGATGGATGATGGATGATGGATGGATGATGGATGGATGATGGATGATGGATGATGGATGATGGATGGATGGATGGATGATGGATGATGGATGGATGGATGGATGGATGGATGGATGATGGATGGATGATGGATGATGGATGGATGGATGGATGATGGATGGATTGATGATGGATGATGGATGATGGATGGATGGATGGATGATGGATGATGGATGATGGATGATGGATGATGGATGATGGATGATGGATGATGGATGATGGATGGATGGATGGATGATGGATGATGGATGGATGGATGGATGGATGGATGATGGATGGATGGATGGATGATGGATGATGGATGGATGATGGATGGATGGATGGATGGATGGATGGATGGATGGATGGATTGATGGATGGATGATGGATGGATTGATGATGGATGATGGATGGATGGATGGATGGATGGATGGATGGATGATGGATGGATGGATGGATGGATGATGGATGGATGGATGGATGGATGGATGGATGGATGGATGGATGCTGCTTGGATGGGTGAATCACCAGGGCAGGGGGATTGGTTCTCCAGGGAAAGCTCAGTATGTGGTAAGGTGTGTGAGGAGGATTCCAGCAGGTGGCAATGCCAGGCACACCCCGAGGAGAGCAGAGGAGGGGGATGGCTTTGCTGATTTCCCCTTTGATTTCTTTGCCAATGTCCTAGGGTTTTGTTATGGTGTTTGTATCTCCAATCGTGTGTTCTGATTATGTTTGGTATTATGTCCTGTGCTTACAGGACTGACTCTGAAAGTGAAGCTTTGTTTTGTCTTGTTATCAGCCGGCTCACCTCCCCCATGGTCTGTGTTTAGGAGAGGTTTTGGCTCTGCTGGCTTGCTTGCTTGCTTGCTTGCCTGCTTGCTTGCCTGCTTGCTTGCCTGCTTGCTTGCCTGCTTGCTTGCTTGCTTGCTTGCCTGCTTGCTTGCCTGCTTGCTCGCTTCTGCCTCTTTTTCTTTCCTTCGCTTTGCCCTTGCTTTTGCTTGTTAGTTCAGCTAGGCAGTCCAACTTTTCCCCTGGACTGTTTTCTTTTCCACCCCGTCCCCTCCCTCTCCTGGATACCATCTGGACCTGTTCTGGACGGGGACCTGGGAAACCCCAAGAAACACCGGGAGTCTGCACTCTGTCACCTGCAGCAGTCATTCCCCAGCGCCGGAGACTGATAACTGGGCGACCACTCGCCGGAGAGACTGAGATTGCCATCCCTTCAGAACGGTGAAAGAGTTTTTTGTCAGCTGGTGTTGTTGTTTCCCTGTGCTGGGGAGTGTTTTGCTTGTTAAATAAACAGATCTTTTTTTCCCACTCTTCTCTGAGGAAATTTTTTCCCGAACCCGGTGGTGGGGGGGGGGAGGAGTCGTGGGGTTTGCTGTCTGGGGGCTCCTTCCGGAGGTTTTTCCCCAAATTCGCCCTAAACCAGGACAACCAATCACTTTGTTCAGGCCATTGTGCTGTGAGTGCTGCTCAAGCTGCTGTCACTCAGCCAGCATTGGGATGTGCCCTTTGGCTGTTTTGCTGGGTGGAGCAGCTCTGGGTGCTGGAAGGCAAAGTCTGGACTATCAGAACTGTAAATGCCCCTTGGCTCACCCCGAAGCTCTGCTGTCCAACCTCTCCTGCTGTGTGCTGCTCCCTTCACACTTGCTGCCAACTGCCCCAGCTCTTCTGGGGGCTGGAGGAGCTTCATGGTGGGGCAGATCTGGGGCCTCTGCATTTTTGGGGGCTTTTCTGCTGTGCCCTGGGGACTCTGTGGGATGGTGCAGTCCTGGCAACTATGGGGAAAAGGGAGCTGTGGCACAGCAACAGGCCAGGGAGTGTTTAGGGCAGCTGCAAAACCAGGACACGGCCCCCCATTGCTCTGCTGAGTCCCAAGGACAGTTATTGGCCATTCCAGCTGAGATTCCAGGAGGAATGGATACCCACTGCCAGAGGGCAGGGCTGGATGGGATATTGGAAGGAATTGTTCCCTGGCAGGGTGGGTAGGCCCTGGCACAGGGTGCCCAGAGCAGCTGTGGCTGCCCCTGGATCCCTGGAAGTGTCCAAGGCCAGGTTGGACATTGGGGCTTGGAGCAGCCTGGGACAGTGGAAGGTGTCCCTGCCCATGGCAGGGGTGGCACTGGATGAGTTTTAGGCCCTTTCCCAGCCATGATTTGTGGTTCTATGAAACAGGTGCTACAATCAGAAAGGTCCTGAGGACAAGCTTGTGAAAGGCCACCTGTAGTGGAAAGAGGGATTGTCCTGTGGGGTTAGCAGAGTCGGAAACTGAAGCTGGACAGAGCCAGCTGCTGCAGCCAGAAAGCAAAGAACAAAGAAAAGTCAATGTTGTTTTCCGGAATGGTTCTGCTTTAGGGAGGGTTTGAGCTGGTGTGTCCCTCCAGGAGACCCTGCAGTACAGAAAGGAATGACACAAAGTGCTTACAACACCTTGGTGCCACCTGCAGTGGGTCTGGAGAGTGCTGCTCCAGCTGGAGAGTGCCTTCCAGAAGTGATTTACAGGAGTGGGAACTGTTGGGAAATGCCAGGCTAGAAATGACCTATGTGTTAATAATCCTGGCTCCCTTATCTGTATGTATTGTTCCCTACTCTTAAATGTCACAGCACAGACCATTTGTCCCACAGACTCCTGCCTCAGTCTTTGTGCTGCTTAGAAGGTGCTAAATGAGCACCTCTGTAATATTTTACCTCTTTTGGCTGCCTCAAGGCCCTTCTTTGCTGCACATACGGGTTCTGCCCTGCTCACACTGTCCCTGCAAGGTGTTCTGCAGTGTGTGTGGCATTACTGAGGGATTTGTCCTTTTCTTTCCCTGGGCTCCAGCCTGAGCCTGCCCTGACCCAGCTCCACAAAACAGACATGGAGGATCTAACTCTTCACAAGGGTGTCTTTCAAAACCTTTTACTTATTTAGTGTAATAGCAAATATCTTGTGCAGATGGGAGCACTTGGCTCTCCTGCACACCTGGGCATGGAGCTGGCCAGCCAGAACAAGAAGGGAGCATGCTTTGAGAACACTTGTCTTACTCTCAGTCAATCTCTTCTTACTCAAAGTCACTTGTGAAGGAGCAGATGTGATCCTGTGGGAGGAGCAGGCACAGATTGTTTTTTCCAAACCTTTGTTCCACATCACAGTCACAAGAATGTTCAGATCCTTTGATGACACAGCCCAGACTAATTGCCAGGCAGGTCCAGCCTGCTTGCTGAAAAGCAAAGGTGTTTTGTGCAAAAGGCAATGAATAATCATATGATTAAACTCAGCCCCCTAAGAAGTGCTCACGAGAGGCTCAGGGTGATTAAACAGCCAGTCTGGGGTTTATCTGCTGATTGCTTGGCCGGGAGTGGATCCTGTCATGACTGAGGGGCTCTGATTGTGCCTGGGGGGAGGTGGGGAGAGCAGGAGCATCCATGAGAGAGTCTTTGTTTGTGTGTGTGACCCCTCCATCCAGGGCCAAAGTGCACCATCAACAGGGCAGGTGTGTAAACACACCCAGCTCTGTCTGTCTGAACACACAGATTCAGTTTGGAGACTTTTTTTAAAAATCAGAAACCAGTGTAAATGTGTGAGCTTTCTGTTGGCCTTCCCATTTAACTGCCATTTCTCACTTCTTCAATATTTGATGCACATTTCACCTTTGGCAGCAGCTCTCCAAGGAGGAAGGTGCATTTGTGATGGCACATTTGGGAGTGTGGCCCCTGCTGTTACAAAGGTTGAATTGAAAGGATTTGTTAAATAGATCAAGAACAATTGATCAAGGTCATTTGTGGGAAGTTTTCCTGGACTGATGCAGAATAAATAGTTACAAAATGAGTGTCACAACTGAAAACCAGTAAGTGCCCAGGTACAGACAGACCTTTCAGAGATTAAAAGGACAGCAAGGACAATTTACAGCTGTGTTGTGCTATTCCCTATGGAGGAAGGTTCCTGTCCTACCAAGCACCTGGCAGGAACTTTTGGACTTTGAGAAGACAACAATGTGGTTTTGGCCCTAAACCCCTTTAGAAAGCAGGGGATTGTCCACACTTGTCAGAGTCCCACATTGCTGTGAGCTCCTGGGGGCTGTTTTGGGGTTGTTTGTCCATTTATCTGCATTTTCCTCTGCACTGCTTGAAGCTCCTGGATGGTCCCCAATATTTAGAGGCAGCTTCTAGCAAAACCCCTCTTGTGCTCCTTTGTCTCAGGGGTTTCATAACTTACCCCTGCCATTTGCATCTCTTTTTACTTGTCCTGGCCACTGAACTGCAAGTCTTTGCTTTCAGCAGTGTCTGCAGACAGGTCAGGATTGGATGCCTGCACCTTTCAGCATCATTTTCTCCCTTAGGCCATGAAATCTGTGTCATTTCCAGAATGCAAATCCCATTTGGGAAACAAGCTAAACCCAATTAAACCAAACCTTTCTAATTCCTGTAAATATAACGGCCATAGTTGCATATGTTTGTATTTTGTCTTTGGGAGCTGGCAGGGGAGGCAGGGGCATTACTCACCCAGGGCTTATCTCACTCACATGGAAATGTTTGACTCGTGGTTTCAGGTGAAGGACACGCTGCAGAAACAGCTCAGTCTATCTCTCTATCTTTGATTCATGAGCCACAGAGAGAGAGAGATATTTCATCTTTGGGGCTAAACTCACTGCCATGGCTGAGGAGAACCACAAAAATTTGGCTCAATTAACAAAGCAAGCACATCCTAATTGTTTTTACTGCAAAGGCGTCGTCTCCTATCCCATGGTCTCAGTAGAAGCCCCACTGTTAAATGCAGAATCTTTTCCAGGAAAATGGATATTACTCCTCCTCCTCAGGTCAGAAATAGAAGGAATTTGTAGGAATAACCCATCACTCCTTGCCATGGTCTGCAGGGTGCCGTGGCAGGAGGGGCTGGGAGGGATTTGTTGCCAGGCTGGGGGAGGAGGATGCTGCTTCCTGCAGCTGGTCCCACACAGAGCCCAGCCCAGGGTCTGCACTGGAACACATTTCTGCTGTGGGAAGTGGTTCCAGGTGGCATGTGACACTGGAATGTGCAGGACTGGCAGAGGAATCCCACTGTCCTGCAACAGGGTCTCAGGACTCTAAATAACAGTATGGGGCAATTGATTTTATGGAAATGGGCTGCAAAGTGCCTCCCAAAGATCCCCAGGGACTCTCACTGACAGGGGAGTTCCTGCTGCTGTGTGTCCCTGAAAATCCACAGCCTTGACAGGTGAAGGCCAGGGTAGCTCAGGACCCACACAAGAGCAGGGAGGGAAGGGCTTTGTCTTGGCCAGGTAAAAACCAAGACTTCAGCTCTCCTTTCTGCTGTTTTAATTGCAAAAGGGAAAACCTCTGGAGCAGAGTTTGTCCCACCCAGAGCTGCTCTGAGGTGCCAGTGAGATTTTGCAGCTCCAAGGTGTTTAGAAGTGACTGTGCCCAAAGCCCAGAAGGTTTTCCACAGTGGGAAGTCTGGTTTAGGATCCCCTGCTCCTCATGGTCCCTGCTTTGTCCCACGTCCCAGGTGCTGTGAGCTCGGAGGGGCTTGGCATGGCAAACATTTATCAGGGTGTGTGGGGATGGAGTCAGGCTTTGAACAGCCTGGTTTGTGTGTGGCTCTTTCCCCACCCCAGACATTCATGTCAATAGATTAGGGAGAGCTTGAGCTGGATCACATAAATACATTAACGCATCTTCTGCACCCAGCATTAGTGCAAAGCTCCCTGAGCCCTCCTAATGCCTGGGATATTCTCATTTTTGGCGTGTATTACACGACAAACATCCAGCTGCAAAATCAAATCACAAGAAAGCGAGATGTTTTCTTATGATTTCCTGCCCAGGGAAGTGACTGGATATGAGTGAAGCTTTTTGCTGTTCCTTGGGAGAGAGCAGTTCAAATAAAGTCAGAACCAGAGCAGGGATGTCCCTGGCAGCTAGGGATCCAGGACAAAGCTTTCCTCCACAGGAAAGGGGCTCTGGTGCATTGTGGAGCATCCAGGGGGCAGGCAGGGTGCAGGTACAGCTGATGGTGAAATGCCCAGACTGGGGGAGCTGTGTTCTGTTCTCTTAGTGACCAGTGCCATTAATCTTAATTAATCCTAATGGCACTGGTGTCAGGCTTGGAGCTGGACAGGTAAAATAACACGTGGATTTCTCAAATGCCTCTTTTCCATTTACAGTGTCAGACACCTGCACTGCCACCATTGGATAGAGCAGTCACACCACTGATGTGTCTCTAGAGGGAGAATCACAGAATGTCCTGAGCTGGAGGGACCCACAGGGATCATGGATCCAGCCCCTGTCCCTGCACAGACCCCCCAGCAATCCCAGCCTGTCCATCCCTGGCAGCGCTGTCCAAACGCTCCTGGAGCTCTGGCAGCCTCGGGGCCGTGCCCATTCCCTGGGGAGCCTGGGCAGTGCCCAGCACCCTCTGGGGGAAGAACCTTGCCCTGAGCTCCAGCCTGAGCCTGCCCTGGCCCAGCTCCAGCCCTGCCCTGGGTCCAGTGGGAGGCACCTGAGCCTCCCCTCACATCTGACAGCACCACTTTGGGATGCTGAAAGTAGATGAGGGATGTGCAGTGGTGAGTTATAACTTTTTAAATATTATATTAATAATTGTTAAAATATTAAAAGCAAAAATTGGAAAGTTTGGGGTTTCTCAACACCTCCCCCACCACACCCCACACATGCTCCCAGTAAATATCTTCCTTAGAGATGCCTATTGAGACAAAGAGAGCAGTTCTGCACTGAAGGTAATTTTAGGAAGAAAGGAAAGGAGTCACAATACCTTGCTCTAGGTTTTGTATTCCTGACCACCAGGTCAGGAGGAGCTTCTGCCCTTGAGGGCAGCTGGGTGAGCTCAGATGGGGCTGGTGGCATTGGAGGGGTGACGAGTCCCCCAGGCACTGACCCATCACGTGTCAGGATGGTGGCACTGGGCACGTGGGGCTATCTGGAGCGACTGCTGTGCCCTGGGCACCTCCAGCACCTGCACCAGGCAGGTTCTGACCCTTCTGCACCTCCACGAACACCCAAGGGCATCTTGCTGTCTCTCCTTGAGCACGATTTGTCCTTCAGCTGGGAAATCAAGCAGAAATACAAATGTTCCAGAAACTCCACTGTATCCCAACACAGCTGAAAGTGGGCTGGCTGAGTGAGCACAGGTGCTCAAATGTGGAAAACCTGGCAATGCAGAGCCTGACACCTGCAAAGGTGATGTGGGGAAGGCGCTGGAGGCCCTGGTGGCCCGTTCTCAGTGTCCCCACTCAGTGTCTGTCCCCACTCAGTGTCCCCTCGCTGCCCCTGCCAAGGCAGAGGTTGGAGTGATGGGGGCTCTGAGCTGCTCAGGTTTGCTCCGGGCACAGGCAGAAGACTCGAGAGCCTTCCAGCAAATTAATGATTTCTAGCCCGTGCTTGGATTACCTGGCTTTGGCTGGCTGGAAATGCAAATGAAGCCGCTTTTCCAGCCCGGGTCATTAGTGCTGATCTCGGTTGTCACCAGTCCGTCCTGGAGGTCGGGGCCAGCTGCTCTGCGGTGCAGGACGAAGGGAAGGGCTGTCCTGGGGTGAGGAGGTCATTCCTGGGGGAGCCCTGCACCCTCCTGAGGGCCAGGGAGCCTCCCTGGGGCATCCTCCCCGTGCTGCCACTCTGCCGGGCACAGCTGGATCTCCTCCCCGAGGAACGTGCTCAGACGTGAGGGACACTAAGGCTGGAGCTTGGGAAAGGTGAGGGGGACCCAGCCCTGCCCTCCAGGATCCAGCTGTGGCAGCCAGCTGGGCCGGGTTCACAGCTGTGCCCCAGGCAGGGATGGGATGTCCTTCCCTGGGGAACCCCGAGCCTGCTCCCACTGGAGACGGGCTCCAGGGTGCAGCAGGTGAACGAGACAGAACTGTTAGAGTTCTCTACAGCTCACACAGGGAGGCAAAACCTGCCCAGAGCTCTGCAACCACCACGAGACAGTTTATAAGCCTTTTCCAATATTCCTTTGCCTTTCCTGATTGCTCTGAAGTTGTTTTTTCAGATGAGTTAATTATTCTTTGTTTATTCTGATGAATCAGGAAATATTTGTGCTTTCCCATTGAAAGGTTTTTACTCTTCCAGGAGCCCTCAAAGAGGAGATAGCACAGAAAAGACCTGGAGAGCCCTGGTGAATGTCCTTGGTGTGTCCAGCCTACAGAGCTGGGGCCAGGGTTCAGCTGCAGCTTTTGGGAAGTGAGATCCAGTTTGGGAGGGGTCTCCTCTGTCCACAGGCAGGGACAGGGAAGGTTTGTGCCTCTCTGCAATGAGCACAGAGGCTGCTCGGGCACTGCTGTGCTCAGCACCTG
The DNA here is from genome assembly GCA_037013685.1 of Acridotheres tristis. Classification (NCBI taxonomy): domain Eukaryota; kingdom Metazoa; phylum Chordata; class Aves; order Passeriformes; family Sturnidae; genus Acridotheres; species Acridotheres tristis. The sequence goes on from CM072902.1 coordinate 605,564, forward strand.
AGCCCTGCCTGTCCCTGGAGCTGCTTTTGGCACAACCACTGGGAAAACGTGGTGAAATCTTCCTTTCCTTGGGCTTTCTATCCAACTGCCATCTGCCCTCCCTGGGATTGCCTCCCACCACGGCAGTGCTGGAGTCTCAGCTGGGACTGACAGTGCTGCCCTGGGACACAGCAGCTGCACCCTGGGCCTGGTGTCACCCCTGCTGCCACACTCCTGGTCCCTCCTGCCACAGAAGATGTCCTTTAACAGGTTTGATGTAACATTTTCGCTGCCTTTAACCTGACCCTGGTGAGAGCTGCTGCAATGCCAGCAGGGAGGTTCCATCTGTGACCAGCACACATCAAGAACTGGATGCCTGTTGCATGGCCCAGTGCCTTTTTTACACCTGCTCTGCTGCCCAGAGCTCAAAGCCAGACACATCCTCCCATTCTCTCCCTGTTCCATGCACCAGTCACATCTGCTGTGGTCCCCTCCCATGTCAGCTCTCTGCAATCCATTTTATTGTTTGTTTAACAAGAAAACCTCTCTGAGGGTTGTGGCAGCTGGAAAAGCATCTGGAGGAGTGATTTGCAGTTTCTGCTGCTAGCTTGGAGGCCAGACAGACAGGTTTTTGCTGTCTCATGCCCTGAGTTTGGAAGTTTTTCAGGTGGTAGCAGGGATGCTGCCTCCACAAAGCCTGTATCTCTGATGGGCACTTGTCCAGGAGAATCCAGGGTTGGAGCTGAGCTCAGGATGCAGAGCTCAGCTTACCCTGCATGGAAATGCCACAGCCAGACGTGAGCACAGTGATTCCACAAGTCAGGGCCTCCAAAAGAGGGGACATGAGAGGATGAGAGGACAGAGCCTCGCTGGGAAAGTGATGCCTTTCATCAAGGTTGGAAAAGACCTTCAGGATCATCTGTCCAACCATCAGCCCAGCACCACCAAAATCACCCCCAAACCACATCCTTAGGTGCCACAAGTCTGCACCTCTCTCACCTGTGTGTGGTTCAGTTCTCAAGGGAGGCTGCAAGGACAAGGACAGTGCCAGCAGCACCTTTGGCCACTTTCCCCAGAGGGAATGAGCCAGGCCAGGGTCCCTATCCTGATCAATCCATCAGCAGAGATGTGGCTGCGCTGGGAGGAGCTGCTTGGGCTCCCAGAAGGGAACCCCTGGAACTCCTGTGGGGTGGCCAAAGCCTTGTTCTGCTCTGACAGGTGACATCTGTTCAGGAATGGGATCCTGATGACCCAGAGAACGTCCCCTTTCACAGGACACGGGACAATCATTGCCTGAAAGCCAGGGGTGAGCTGGGGACAGTGCTGAGGAGCTGGCTGGGAGGAGGGTGTGGCATTCCCTGCTCCTCCCAGGGCACGATTCCATCGGCAGAGCTGCAGGGTCACTGCAGAGAGCTCCAGAGTGATTAGGCAGGAGAAGAGAGGTCCTTGGATCCTGCTTCCTGGAGGTGGAAGCTGGTGGTCAGAATGCTTAGAGAGGAGGTCACAGGGAAGGAGGTCACAGGGAGGGACAGCAGCTCCCTGTGCCCACAGGAGCAATGAGAGCAGGGGCGGAGCACAGGTACTTCTGCTCAGAGGCAAGATTCCCGTGGGAATTCCAGCGTTTCTGAGTGCTCACCTCATCACAGGTGAGGGCTGGCACAGCCACAGCTACCCTTGCAGGACTCCCTGTGCCCAGGCAGGTTCTCCCTCTGGGATGGCACTGGGGCTGGGATCCCTGGTCTGGCACTGGAGCCCCGTGCCAAGAGGAGGGAGAAGGGTTGTTCTGATGAGGATTTTGGTGCCAGGAGGGAGGCAGTGGCTGTGTGAGCCTGGACTGGGGCCCCTGTGTGACAGTGACATCAGGGCAGTCACAGCTGTGGCTGCTCCAGCTGGGCACGGAGCAGGTCCCTGGTGCCAAACCCCAGCGGGGAGGGGCAGCTCAGCAGCGGCTGGCACAGGCTGGGCTGTGACATTGAAAAGGGGGAGGCTGGCAGCAGTCAGACCAGCTGGCTGGGCTGAGGGGCATAGGGAACAGGTGATGTGCACCACTGTACCCACGGGGGTGAGGGCCATGGAGCGTTTGGGGATGTTCAGCCTGAGCCCTGAGGGAGCAGAACGTGAATAAAGGGCTCAAGGCAGGGGAGGGAGGCTGAGTGCAACAGGTGAAAGCTCACAGGTTTGTCCTGCCAAGCACAGCTCTCCTGGCTCCCCAGGCTGACACACCTGGGCTGAGCAGAGATGCAGGGCGTGGGGCACCACAAACCCTGGTGCTGGTTTTTCAGGAGCAGAAATCAATACTCCTTTTCTTCCCTCTCTAGCTGCATCCAGATGATTATTAGTGGCATGTTTTGCACAGAGGTTTGTGTTTTTTTTAAGTAAGGATTGTGGTGTCTAAAACAGGCCTCAGAGAATAAACTGTCCCTGGAAAGCAGCTCTGCCTCCTGCTGCAGGTCTGTGCTTTGCTAAATGAGGTTCCACTCACCTTTGGCAGGCTCCAGCCTGGCTGTCCTTGTCCTTCTGCAGCTGCTTGCTCCTCGGGGAAGCTCTCTGGAGTTCAGGAGCAGCCCAGGCACTGAGTGTGACAACCACCCCATTGCCTCTGCTGGTTTTGACTTCTCCGGGAAATTTGCAGGGCTCAGCTCCTGCCCTGATTCACATCCTTCTGTAACCACCAATCCAAACATTTGCACCAAGGAGATCAATCCAGGTTCAATGGGAGCCCCCACCAGGGAGAGAAAAGCTGCTGCTGCTGGAGGCACCCTTCTGCAGAGGGGAATGGCCTTTGAGCATGTAGCTGTTCTCTGGGCTGTGTTATCCACAGGGTTGGAAATGCTGGATAAACGATGGTGCTCCTGCTGCTGAGGGCATGGCCTGAAATGAGGAGATCTGGTTTTGCCAGAAGGATCCCATCAACCCCTCCAGTCTTCTGTGTCCTTCCTTTCTGGCTGTGGCTTCCTGGGGGTGTGTCCTTCCCCAAGTCCATGTTTGCAATTCCACACGACACACACAGTGCTGATCTCCAGGGGGTCACAGTGTCCATGGGCCCGTGGGAATGTACATCCAGGGCCAAATAGCTTCACCAGGACACTGCAGCCCTGATCCCCCCCTGCAGCTCCCCAGCAGGGACTTGTCCTGGCTCTCCCCATCGGACACAGCCACCCCTCATGGGTGACCTCCCATGTCATGGTTGGAGAGGGAGAGTGGGAACTTCGGGAAATTTCCAGAAGTCCTCTGGCAGCCACGATCTGGGGCCAAACCAGGCTGGAGCCCCTGGATTTTTTTGCCACAGCCCTTTGTGCAAGCAGTCATGTGCTGCTGGAAGCACATGGAATGCATGGAAGGTGACTCGGCTCCCAAAAAACCCCTCAGAGGAGGTGACTGGGAACCCTCCCAGGGGATGTAATTTAGTCAGAACAAGCCTTTGGTCTCGAGGCAGGATGTCCTGGTGGGATTATCTGCCTTGTGCCACACAGGAGCTCAGACCAGGTGATTGATTGACTGCTCCTCCTGCCTTTGCTGTCTGTGAATCAATCAAAGGTGCCATTGAAGTATTTTTGCAGAGGAAGTGTGACAATAGCAAAAGAATAGCTCAAAGCCACTTTTGAAAAATGCTGTGTGTTATCTAAAGGGAGAAAGGTTTGGAATAAAAGCTGATTCAAGCTCTGGAAGTGTGTCACCATCCTCTCCCATCTGCAGCCAGCCCCGGGATGCAGGGGAGATGGGAGAGGCAGCTGAGAAGTGAGAGCAGTTTCTCCAGAGTACTGTATCGGGTCCTTCATCTCCCCTACCCACCTCGCTCAGCAGCCCCTGAATCACACAAGGCTCAGAGCTTCATGTGGCTGGAAGTGACTCACGGGCCTTGGGCAGTGCCAGCCAACAGCTGCTGTTACCTGTGAGAGCTGTGACATCAGCAGCACTGTCCCCAGCAGACCCTGCTCCTGCTCCTCCAGGTGATCCCTGTCATTAGTGATCCCCATCATTAGTGATCCCCTTAATTAGTGATCCCTATCATTAGTGATCCCTATAATTAGTGATCTCTGTCATTTGTGATCCCCATAATTAGTGATCCCTGTCACTAGTGATCCCTGTCATTAGTGATCCCCCATAATTAGTCCTGCTGAGATATTCCCAGCAGAGCCACTGCTGTGACACAAGTGTGATGGGAAGTGGGCAGGAGGCTCTGCTGCCACGTGCTTTCCCAGCAGGAAGGTCCTGGGAGAAAAGCACAGCTCAAGAAGCTTTAAAACTCTTTGTCCATGGACTTCCCAATTCCCTGTGGGCTTTGCTTCCCAGGGATAGCAGGGTTAGGAGTGCTGGGGAGTGTTTCCATTTATCCATAGGCTTTGCAAGAGTGGGAAATTAAACCCTGAATTTAAAGGACTGTTTGCAGATACTTCCTTTTAATGGGAGACAGATTCCTCCCCAGATCATGAAGTCGAGTTGCAGCCGCTGCTCCCAGTGCCTCCTGCACAGCTTTGGGATGAATCAGTCTGGGCTGGGACTTATGTGCAGTCTAACTAAAATATACCCAGGATCTGTATCCCATGGGACGGAGCTTTTCTCCAAGCTCTGAGGAGCTGATTGTCATGACAGCTCTGCCTTCCTGTGCTGACAGAGGTCCCAGCACCAGTGGTCTGCAGTGACATTCCCAAAATGCCCCATCAGCCCCTCGGGGTCCTGGCTGTCCCCAAATCCCTACTGGCATCAGGAATGTGCTCTCCCCTCCCAGACAGCTTTGCTTCTCTGCCTGCTGCTGGTCTGCTCCCTGCACTATTCCCTGAGGATAAATACGGGAGTTTTGTAATGAAGCACCTCTCACCCAGCACATATTAAATAAATTTTGGTTGCCCTTTATTACACTATAATGATAGTAAGATTTAATTACCTCTGCACCCAAAGGGGACATGAATTTTAAGCGACAGGAATAAATCTCCCCAGCAGTGCAATTGGGGTTGTGTGCTATGGGGGGTCAATTCCAGTGCAGCAGTGGGTGGTGACAGAAAAATCCTTCCTGAGGAGTGTGGATCCCAAATGGAGACTGTGGGTGGATTACGAGAGCGAGACAGGTAAGGAGCAGCTGATCCAAGGAACCCAATTAAGCAATGATGCTTAGTGGAGTTTCTGATCTGTGGCAGAGGCTAAAGATGCAGGAAAACGTGTGAAAATCCAGGAGCTCAGAGAGATCAACAGGGCCAGAGTCTCTGTGGGCTCTGCCCTTGGACTGTGCTGCTCTCCTCACTCCTGCTATCATTTTCCACAAGTCCAAAGAATCCCATTTTTTCTGGGTAAAGAAAACAGAAGAAAAGGCATTCTGTGAGTGACTCTGTTTCCAGGGCTCTCCGTGGCATCTGTTTTGATTCCTGCTGAAAACTGTGTCACCCAGAAACACCCCAGGCACCGACAGATCATGCTGTGCTTTTGGCAGAGCAGAGAGAAACAAGTTCTCTGGGAGCAGAGGAGCTGGGGAGAGCTAAGAATGGCAGGGCTGGAGTAACCCTCACCCAAGCTCCTCTCCAGCAGCCACGCTCCTGCCCTGGCCCTGCTCCCCGGGTGTTGCTGCATCTATGAGTGAAGGGCTGGGGCAGTGTTTGGGACACTGCATTTGGTCACAATCACCTCTCACCCTTTGCAGGGGCTCAATTTCAGCATTTCCTGACCCCCTCCCCCAGTTTTTCAGGTGCTGGTTTTGCTCTGCTCACCACAATATGATGCAAACAGGTTCAGTTCGCTTTCTCCAGGTGCATTTTTTCTGTTTCTCCCGCCCCTTTTCTTTTGCCTTCAGTTTTGCATTCTAGCATGAGAGGGGCCATGAGCTGAGCACTTCCCTGGGAGGCTCCTGGGGACCTGCAGCCCCCTGGGGGCACCTGTCCAGCCTTCATCCCTCGCTGTGTCCGTGTGTCAGTGCTTGCAGGTCACGCCTGGCTGCTGCTCCTCAGCACGCCCCCACTCCAGACCTTCCAAGGACTTCCCAAAGAGGTAAAATCATCTTCTTGTGTCAGTAAACAAAAAGACAAGGCTGAGAGGAGAGGGTTGACAGGTCTGTGAGGTGTTTTCAGCTGCACACTCTGTGGGATGGAAATGCTGGGTTGCAGCAGTTCCCTGCCAGGCTTGGGGGTCTCTGGCTTGGAGGAGAGCCTGGCTTGTGACTTTTTCCAAAAGTGTGGCTTTGCAACTGAGCTACTGCACACAAGGAGTCTGTGAAGCCATTTCAAACCTTGCACTCGTGATTCACTTGCCATTTCATGCCAAACTCCATGTCTTCATCTTCCAGTCATTGTTCCTGGAAAAACTGAATCGTGCCTCCTATTTTCTACCCCAGGTCTTTCACTCAGTTTTCCAAACAGAGAGATAAACACTGAGCCCATCTGGCAACGGAGGGCTTGGAGCCCTGACAAAGGCACTGTGTCATTCATGTGTTACCATTCATTTTGTTCCCTGTTTTGGGATGCAGGATCTATTCTGGGCTCCAAACTGTGTATGGGACACCCCTCTGAGACACCCTGGGGTGGTCTTTGCAGTGGGACCCAGGGCAGAGGAGGCAGGAGGATGGAAATCCTTTCTTGTCCATTTTTCTGGCATGGGATCTGATTTCTGGGACCTGAGCAGGACAGTGCTGGGCTGTGTGGGGAGATCTGCACAAGGATGTGGGGATTTAGTGCAGGGTTTTGGGAAGCAGTGGGAAATACCTGCATGTTGCAGGCAGAGCTGACCCTCCAAGACCAGTTCCACATCAAATATTCCCAGTGCTTGCCCATCCCAGGCCTGCTCCTGAGTGTCAGCACAGCCTGGATGCACTGACCACAAACCAGCTGCTGCTTCTGTTCCTGCTCACTACATCTGTGTCTGTGTTTAATTCCTGCTGCCCTTCCACCCCTCCACAGCACATGTAGGTAAAATCCCTTATTCAAGCAAGGGCCATGTCCCATCATTTCCTCTCCCTGCACTGCTCAACAATCACAGCTGAACTTCTGAAGCAATTCCAAAATTACCAAGGTAGCAGCCACCCCACAGATTGTGATAACAACACTTTAGGCTGAGAAGGAGTTTGTTCCTGGCTAATTCCTGAGGGACTGATTAGGGGGAATTGGTGACCATCTGGTGATGGTGGGGTCAGCTCTGCCAGGTGGGACCTGGCTCTGGAAGCATTTTGCCAGAGGTTCTCCACGACCTACTTGTTCCCTGCCCGTCCCACCCTGCTGGGTTCTTGCTGGGAGCAAGGACATGTAGATATCTGGCTGTGGGAGTGCATAGAGACCCACAGGATCTTGGGATCCGAATTTTCTTCAAAGCAAGCCCAGCCCTGTCACTGCAACAGGTGGAGAGGACCATGGAGCCTGGGGCACTGGCCCTGACCTCTCTCCCCAGCAGTGGCACTTGTGGCTGTTGGGCTGCAGTTTTCCAGCTGCTCTTGGCACGTGTTTCTGGTTCCTGATGGGGAATTACACCCTCAGTGCTCAGCTCAAGCTGCGCAGCTGGGGAGCCCCAGGTGGGTCTTTATGTCACAGGGTGAGGATGCTCTGGAAGAGTCCCAGAGCAGGAGATTGGGGAAGGAAAAGAAGGAAGGGAGGCAGAAAGTCCCAGCTGAGCAGAGGAAGAGCCTCTGAGCCCTGCAGTATGCAGTGGCTGCAGGAGAACCTGTGCCTGAAGACCAGGGAGAGGCTTATTTTAGGGGTGCATTTCCCTCAAATCAAGAGAAACTGTTCCTTCCAGGCTCCTTTGCCTGGTCCTGACTATCCTTTAAAGAGCCAAGATCCCAAGTACAGCAACCTGAAGATCAGAGCAGGAGACAGCTCTGATCTAAGGGGCAGCTTAGGGGTCCACTGCCCTCAGTGCCAGCAGAAAGAGGGGAGAGAAGGAATCCGGGGGCTAAAAAGATCTTTACAGACCTAGTAAGGATATTTTAGAGTTTTTATGTTCAAGTCTGTCCTCAGTGAAGGAATTTCTGGCTGAAAATGGCACTGACTGCTCTGGCAGCTCCAGCACTCAGGTAGCAGCAAAGCAAGGGGAGCAATAAAAGATTTTTCTGGGCCTGTAGCATTTCCTCCACCCACTCCAGCTGTGATCCTTGGTGTCTGCTTTTGCTGGGACAAGGTGTTCGGGTGCCTGGCTGCAGAGGGAAAATACAGAGCATTTTCTTGACTTGCAGGAAATGTGTCTCCTATTTATCCTGTAGGAAATGCTAGGCTTGGATGGCACGGGGCTGCTGGAGGATCTGTGCTCAGCCTGGCTCTGCAGGGCCCTTCCTCATGGATTATTTGCTCATTTTGCCCAGAGTCAGGCTCTGAAAAGCTATCAGGGCTGGGTTTGTTTGTAATATTAACTCGGACTGGAGCATCTTCAGCACAAAATTTCTGCAAGACACGGAGCCAGTGAGAGAATCAAGCCCGGGGATGGACACAAGAATGAAATCCAACTAAAAATGAACCCCCAGACACTCCTTGGTTTGAGGCCTCTGAATCAGAAAGACTGAAGCTGGACAGTGCTGCAGGAAGCACAGGGATCAGGGAATACAGAGCCCACACTAGGATCTTTGCCTCTGCCCCAAGGGGAGATTTCTGCATTTCCCAGGGCCACAAGTCCACTCTTGTGGGGGTCGCTGGCTGTCCAAGGACTCCATCCTGCTGCCCATTTCCCTGTGGCCCTAAGACTGATCATTAGGATTTTAAAGCTTGATTTTCAAGCCAGGCCTATTTCCATATGGGAATGGAGAGTCCTGAGCTCACAGGCGTCCCACTTCACATTGCTGCACTCTGTACTAGCGAGAACACAGGAGCCTTTGCCCTGCTCCCATGCAGGCATTTCCAGGCTGGCTGCTCCCTTTCCAGGCAGGATTCCTGCAGCCCAGTGGATCATTTGGCTGAGATTTGCTCAGGAGGAGGAGAATTCTCAGAGCTGTGCAACTCTGGGAAATTTGGATGTGCTGGATCTGAACAGAGCTGCAACTGCTGGAAATTCTCTTCAGGGTCTCACATCCCTGGAACCAGCCCAGTTCTCCAAAAAGGGGAGCTGGCTCCAGCCCTTCAAACTCCACCAGTGCAAGGTTTTCCTGTCCTACCCACCCACGAGGGTGTGTTGAGGTACCCAAGGTCTGCAAGGGTCTCACTCTGGCCAGGAATCCTCAGAGGGGGATTTAATGCCCAGTGGGAGTCTGCTCCTCTCAGGAACCTCACTGAAGGCCTAAAACCACCCAAGCAGCCTCATGTGCTTACAGGAACTCAGAAAAGGAGATTTACCAAATTGTAAAAACATTTCTGGTTACAGGTTCAGCAAAACAAACCAAAAATTTTAAAAGCTGTTGCCTTCCGTTGAAAAAAGACCCCTCAGGGGTTCCCCACCAAAAGTTCCTTCTGCTTTAATTTGGTTGCCACTATTTTCTGAGACTGTTCTGACCACAGAGGATTCTGAGTAGGGAGCATGGTCAGCAGAGATTCTAAAAATTATGGCAGATTTGCAGTAAATTATTTATTACAAATATAATCACTTCTCTTTGTGGACCAGTTTGCATGGAAGGAAGCCCCGAGGAGATGCATGTGTCCATCTATGTGTCTGTTTCCATCATCCCCACACAATCCTCTCTCTGTGAGGGACACAGGCATGGGCACAGAGAGGGAAAGTCCTTTCCTGTGGCTCTACAAAGGGCACATTCTAGAAATGAAAATATTTACAGCAGAGAGCCTGAACTTCACTGTTTCCATGCAGCACCTCCTTCTGAACCACCTGATCATAATTCTGCACTGAGAAAAGCAAAAATTCTCCTTCAGCACTTCCAAGGCCTTGGAGAACCAGTGGAGATGGGAAAAGGTGATGCTGGAAGGGCTGTGAGTGCCCATCCTCTGCTCTGGGGAAGGGAGGAGCCGCTCTGGGCTTGGGTCCCCTCGTGTGCTGGGTCCCAGAGGTGCCCTGGCCCCTCTCTGGCTCCCTGGTGAGGGTTCCACTGCTCACACACATTCCTGCCTGCCGGGCTGCCCTGTCCCCTCTGTGTCCTTACCGGGGCTGCTCCTGCTCCTGGGATCAGCTCCTTCATCCTGGGAGGTTTAATGCCATTCCCTGAGACTGGGACTCCTCTCCTCGGTCCCTGCTCAGCACCAGCAGGACGTGGGAGTGTGACTTTCATTCCTGGCCATCCAGAGCCTGTCCCGGCAGGAGCGATCCCAGGTGCTAATGAATTCCCAGAGCCGTGCTGAGCTCCGCTCACTTGGGTGGGGCTGTCCTTGTGCTGTGCTTCCTTCACACACAAAACTGAGCCGTGGGGAATGAAAGCTCCCTGAAGGGCTGCTGCTGCTTTGTGCTTGCATCCATCCAACAGGGCTTTGTGGGGGACAGGAGGGATTTACATCTTTCCACGGATTCTGGTGGAGTCTGTGTTATGGAAATGGGGGTAAAACCAGGTAGAAAGAGCGTTCAGACCCTGCTGCAGAGGAGCAAACTTCCCTTGGAAGGAACCTGGGAGAGTCATCAATCAAAGGAACAGGGCAGGGGTGGAGTCCCCATCCCTGCAGGGTCTTGTGGGCATGTGGCCCTTGGGGCTATGGGTTAGTGCTGGGTTCATTGCTGGACTCCATGACTTAGAGGGCTTTTACAACCCGAGTGATGCCATGACAAGTCTTCTTTAGACCCACAAGGCTTTGGTGTATCAGGATGGAGCTTTTCCCCAAATTTTGGACAGCAGTGCTGGATGCACCAAGTGAGCACTCAACTCAAGGGGTGTCCAACGAGGAGCTGCACTGAGGGGCTCCTCCACTCTGCTGGCTACAGGCACTTGAGTAGTTTGAGCTTCACATGAAGGCCACATTTATGGGAAGCTGACTGCCACTGATTGGGACCTTGAACAAACCCATGCCTGGCCTTATTCTGGTCCAGATGTGGCCCCTAGGCCTTGGTCCCACAGCAACCCTGCAGAGCTGGGGTGGAGCAGTGATGCTGTAGGGAGCTCTTTGAACATTGCAGCTGGTTTTGTGTAGTCTGGGTCAGGAATGAGCCCAGCTGCACCTCCCTCCACTGTGTGCACACACGGGGCAGCAGCTCCTCCAGATGTGCCTCTTGACACGGGGCTGGCCCTCACCTCCCCTCACCTTGCTCATGGCTGTGCTCACCTTGCTTCTCATGGAGTTTTCTCTGTCTCCCAGCCCAGATCCTGAGCACACAGTGTTCACATTCCAGTTATCACAGGAGAGGTGCTTGCAGAGCATTCAATAAAATCATCGAGATTGGAAAAGCCCTCCAAGGTCACTGAGTCCAACCTGTGACCCCTCCCCACCTTGGCCCCAGCCCAGAGCCCTGAGTGCCATGTCTTTGGACACCTCCAGGGATGAGCACTCCAAACCTCCCTGGACAGCCCCTTCCAATCCCTGACCACCCTTTCCATGGAGAAATTCCTCCTGATGTCCACCCTGAGCCTCCCCTGACACAGCTCGAGTCCTTTTCCTCCCATGCTGTGGATTTGCAGGGTCCCATCCTGCTTGGTCTTCTCCTGGGATCAGCTGCTGCTTCCCCGATTCCCTGGAGCCCTCTGGACTTCCCCTGTACAATGGGTTTTGCCTGAGGCCTTTTTCTCATTGCCTGAGCTGATAAAAGGCAAAACTCACCTCTTTTGTGTGCAGGGCTGAAATCTGATTGATCCTTCCGTGCCTGGCTCTCCGGGTGAGGTGTGTGATAGTCTGGCTTTTCATTCTGTTATCGCTCCAGATTTTATTTCTTATTCCAGCGAGAATCTTTAAATTGCACTCTTTGGACAATAATTGCCAGCAGAATCACATCTTCTTTTTACGAATTTTAATGCTGCACCTAAGCCTGGATGCAGCTCCTTTTGGAGCCCTTTTTCAGGGGACTTTGGCCCTATTGTTCTAAATTCCTTCTTTTATTTTTGGGATGATCTCTCCAAATCAAACATGCAGTACAGCACTCCTCAGGCAATGGGCTGGGTGGGAAGTGAGGTTGGGATGGGGTTTTCCTCCTTTATTTCAACCACAGTTGATAAATGCAGGTGTGTGTGTGGGTGAGATCCCTTTGGAACCCCTCAGCACCCAGGTGTGAGCTGCATCCTGAAGTTGGCAACATTTTGCTCCAGGAGTCTTGCATTTTAAAGCATTCCCTACATCCAGGCCTCTCTGAACAAACATTTACTTTTGGAGTTTTTTGTGGCTCCCACACAAGATCCAGGTCTTTCTCCAGTGTCAGCACCTCACTGTGCTCCTGCTTCAGCCTGTCTCCAAACATGGGGCTGTGCAGGGATGATCGAATCTCCTGGGTTTGCTCTCACAGGGGCACAGGATGGATCAGCCTGTGTTGTGTCCTTGGCATCCTTGCAAAGGAGATGCTCAGCTGGCTACCCCAGGAATACAGACCTGGATAAGATCCCACTGGACCCCTTTTGTTCAAGGCTCCCAAAGCAGGTTTTTTGCCCTCATTACTGCTCCAGACTTTGGTCCGTAGCTGTTCCATGTCCTCTGATTCCAATACCAAACGCTGTCATGTCCAGGTAGTGCCACAGGGCACTTGGGCTGCATGGATGAAGTGTCCCCTGAAGAGCCTGGAGGGATTCAAGCCCCTGGAAAGCTTTAGCAGGGATGTCCCACAGTGTCACAGGGCAATGCCAATGCCTGCCACAACTCGTGTGTGAGGAGCAGAGGAGCCAGGCCGTGCCCTCCCACAGGGAAAAGCTGAAATCCCACTGGGATGTGGCTGCAATCTCAGCTCAGCTCTTTCCCTCTGCAAGAAAACCTTTGATTTAAGAGCTCCAGGTGGGCTTCAATCCCAGGCTGTGGGCAGGGCCCTGGAGGTGCTGCCACCCTGCCCAGCAGAACTGCTCTGCCCTGGGGGAGCCATGGAGTTCTTCACCTGCTCCCTCCATCCAGGCACAGAATGACACAAACAATCTGGTAGATTCTGGGCATTTGTGGAGAATTCTGATTTTTTCTGCACAAAACCCACATCCCCTGCCCCAGCACTCAGGTCTCCTGGGATGGACTAAGGCTCCATGGCCCCTTCTTGGTGTACAACACATTACTCACCTTGCCAAGGATTTCCCTTGTTGGAAATAGAGTGTCCATGAGGAATTGTCCCCATTCTTCCCAGGGTGACAGTGATGAAGGGCTAGGCAAGCAAAGCATGGCCCCAGGCAGCCCCACACCTGAGCAGCTGGGCTGGGGAGGGCTGCAGAGAGATGCTCCAAACTTTGGCCACTTCTTTTTGATTTTTTTAAGAGAGGAGATTCACAAGCTGTAGGGAGGTCCTAAAGCCATGAATGTCATTTTCTCTGGAAGTATTGCTGGCCCCTGTGCAAAAGGGAAGTGTCCCATTGGCAGTGTCCAAGGCCAGGCTGGACAGGGCTTGGAGCAGCCTGGGGTAGAGGGAGGTGTCCCTGCCATGGCAGGGGTGGCACTGGATGGGCTTTAATGTCCTTCCAACCCAAACCCTTGTGTGATTCTCTGAGTCAGTGACTTTCCTGAGCCCAGCATGTGTTGAATCAAGCACTTGCAGAACTGGTGACGAGGTTTGCATGTGTCCCAGGGCCGTGAGCCTCTTTCCACACCTTCTGGACTGCCAGGGCAGCTCTGTGTCGTGCCACTCAGCCCCCAGACCCACCACGGTGACAAATGGGGTCCCCAGGCTCAGGGCTCAGCCTCAGCTGCCACGATTTGCTGGTGGCGTGCAGCAGTTCATTTCCTGCTCTGTGGATTTTACCAGAAATTGCCTTTTTTATTGTCATGTTTCTGTTTAAGATCAATAAGAGATAACAAGCAGCACTGGGCTGGGAAAAGATTCCTGGGAGAAATTTCGCCTTGGAAAGAAGAGAACAAAATAAATACTACAAAGGTTAAATCCACAGAGTGGGTTTAATCCCTGAATTTAGCAGTGAGATGTTCCGAGCTTTCATGGAAGAGTTTGGGTTGGAAAAGATCTTTAAAGGCCATCTGGTCCAACGCCTGCAGTGAGCAGGGACATCTTCCATTGGATCATCAACCAGATCTTGCAGATGGTGGCCAGCATCCTTTGCCCAACATCCCAGAGCTGACCAGCCCTGCAGAGCCCCAGCAGGGCCCAGGTGCTGCTGCAAGGCTGCACCTGCAGATGTTTTGCTGTGTCTGTGCCACTCAGCATCCCCAGCCTGAGCTGCCAGCCTGGATCCTGTGACAGGGTCACAGTACAGCTCCCAGCAGAGCCCAGGATCCTGTGGCCTTGTGGCTGTGCCTACCTGAGGTCCAGCAGGAATAGTGACGGAGGAGAGGCTATGCCAGGAGGATGTGGGGTGCAGGCTGCTCTTCCCAAAGGAAATGCAGAACCCCTGTGGGACACCAGGCACTCAGGGATGCTCCTTCTAGCCCAACACTGAAGAAGAACAAAGCAGGATGAAGCCCCCAGAGGGAAGAGCAGGAGAAATCCAGCTGAAAAATGATGCCCAAATGCAGGACAGACATTGGCCACTCTTCTCATTTCCTGCTGCTGGAGGAGGGAGCTGTGTTCCCACCCTCGTGGGACAGACATGGGGCTCCTCCAACATGTGGAAAGCCAGGACAGATGCTCTGGTGGAAATTCCACGTCAGAGTTCAGCACTGCAACACCCAGAAACTTTGGAGCCAGGGGAGGAGAACTCTGTGCCTGCTGTGCAATCCTGCAGTGAAACTGAGCTTCATTGCTTGTGAATGCAGCCCTGGCATGCACTCCTGGATTCCCTGCCTCTGGAAATGGGTGAAGATGTTCCATTTTTAGCAAAACAGCACTTGGCACTGTGTGTGAGGCCAAGGCTGCTCCCAGGGATGCAGCTCTTGCTGAGCAGAGCAAACTCCCTGGTTCAGGTGCTCGAGGAGGCTCAGGTGCCTCTTTCTCTGTGTGAGGAGCCTTGCAGCCATTGGATTGTTTGCTTCCATGTTTCTCATCAGATGTTCAGGCCTGAATTTGCATTTGAAGTCCCACAGCTCTAGCTCTTCAGTGGGAAGTGCTCACCCGAGGAGGGGAGCATGTGGGATGACAAGAGCATGTGGATCACGCTGGGAGCAGAGCAGCTCCTTCATCACCTGGAGTGCTGCTCAGTGTTTGTGATGAGAACCCAAGAACCCACTCCAGGGAGGGAGGGATAAACCCCCATGGCCTGGGCATCACATTTGGATCACAGCTCATATTATTATGCAAGGAGCAAGGGCTGCTGGTGTGTTCCCAGGTTCATTGCCACAAAATTGCTCTGCCTTTCCTTCCAGGGAGGAAAGATGGAAAAGCAAAGGAGATTTCTGTCTCAGCTGTAATTTCTATCAGCAGCACAGCAGCCAGGGTGCATCTTGTTCTTCCCAAGTCACCCTGATCCAGGCATTTTCCATACAGTGGGATGGCATTTTCCCAGCTGGGATGAGGGTTTGGGTGAGGTGACAGAAAGGGAAAGATGTACCAGGGACAAGATGAGGATAAGAAAGAATCTGTTACCACTCAGAGAGCCACTGACTAAACCAAACCGGGCTAAAGACTCAGCTGTGGGGACACAGGGGTAAGAAAAGAGTTGTTTGCAAGCTTTTTTATTTCTATTCCATCTGGCCCAGTCACTGAGTTCCTCCCCTCCCAGAAATGTGGTTATTCAAGTTTACATTCTAATAAAGCTGGATTTCAAGTTTAAAAGCCCCTTTGATCTTTGGAGAGAGCTCAGTCAAGGAAAGGTGTGGGCAGGCACTCTCTGCTCTCTTTTTTGGGGAGCCCAGAGCCCTGCCAGGTGAGGGTGGAGCAGGATCCAGGGGCAGATTCCAGGGGCAGATTCCAGGAGCAGGATCCAGGATCCAGGGGCAGATTCCAGAGGCAGGATCCAGGATCCAGGGGCAGATTCCAGGGGCAGATTCCAGGAGCAGGATCCAGGATCCAGGATCCAGGGGCAGATTCCAGGAGCAGGATCCAGGATCCAGGGGCAGATTCCAGAGGCAGGATCCAGGATCCAGGGGCAGATTCCAGGACAATTTCTGGGCAGATCAGGGAGGAGAGGAGGGTGAGGAACCCGCCAGGTGAGGGTGATGAGGGGTCTGGGAGCCTGCTCTGGCTCAGATTAGCTCCTTGATTACTGTGCTGTGTTCTCATCACAGGAGAAGAGGGTTTGATCAAAGGCAGATTACCTCAAGCGGGAGAGGAGGTTTCATTAGAGAGGCTCAGATGATGTGAAGTAACTGAACTCATCCTCTGGGCAAGCCCTCAACCCTTGGGAAGGGGCTGCTCTCCCATCCCCCTGTTCCAGCAGCAGCTCCCAGCACAGGCAGACCCTGGAGGAGGCCCTGGAGCTCAGACATGCTCCAGGACTGGCACTCGAGCCCAGATGTTTATCCTCACCACATATTCTGTCTCCTTCTGCCACGATTAACCTGAGGAGGAAGGCTCTTCCAAACCCACCTCCAGAGGGAGAATGGGAAACCTCCAGCAATCCTGTGTACAATCAGCCCAAAACCTGATGAAAGAGCGTTCAGCACCCAAAACGTGATTTAAGAGTGTGTGTTCAGCTTTCTGCTGAGGTTGCTGCAGCTCTGCTGCTGGACAAGGACAATTCTCCTCCTGCTCCATGTCCCCTTGGTGCATAACCCTGCACAAGCTGTTGGCTTTGAAACCAGCATCTTCCAGGAGATCCAACAACTCCTTTTGCTCAGCTCTCCTCAGATTTGCCTCCAGAGCCTGGCATGTTTAAAAAGTGAAAATAATTGCTTGGGTTTTATCTGTCCAAACAGAGCTGTGTGTGAATAGACGCATCCCCTCTTCTCCTGCTCCCCAGAGCTCCATGTCTTGGTTGTCTTTGCAGCTGACAGAGAGAAATTGGCACTTCTAGGGCTCAGGGATGCCTCTGCTATTGGAGATGTGTGAAGAAATGCAGCTGAGCTGCTCCCAGAAGCATCCCTGCTCCCCACTGACACTGGGATCCCAGAGAAGTTGTTTTGGAGGAGAGAAGAGGAGAGGAGAGGAGAGGAGAGGAGAGGAGAGGAGAGGAGAGGAGAGGAGAGGAGAGGAGAGGAGAGGAGAGGAGAGGAGAGGAGAGGAGAGGAGAGGAGAGGAGAGGAGAGGAGAGGAGAGGAGAGGAGAGGAGAGGAGAGGAGAGCCTGGTGTTTACCCTGGGAAGAAGGGCAGGTGTGGAAAAGCCGAATGTAGAATGGAGTTAGGGAACCATAGGAATGTGTAAAAGGATCCTGGGGCAGGGCTGACAGCAGAATTCCCCCCTTTCCCCTGGGATTCCTCACCCAGGGATGGGTATCGGGGAGAGCTGGCTGGTCACATCTCAGAGCTGGACTCCCAGAGCTCCCAGCCCTTCCCTCTCCCCCACTGCCTCCTCCTCTCTGCTTTCTTTTACTCATTGAAATTCAATTTGTGTTCAAGCTGCTGCAGACTCAGAAATGTGCCCAGAGCCTGTCCTGGGGGAGTCATTCCAGGGCATCCCTGGGCTCTCCCTACTCTGCCAACAATACCAGCGTCCACTGAGTGCTGGTCCTGCCAAAACCAGGCTCTAATTGGGCTGTGGAGAGTGTCCTTCACTGAATGACCAGTGCTGTGACACTCCTGATAGGAGGAAGCTTTGTTCAGGCTCTGGATGAGCTGGACTTTGCACCCTTGGCCTTGAAGAGAGCTCCAAGTGCTCATGCAAACAATTACAGGTGAGGGAAGGAACGGGCGCAGGATGTTTTAATCCTGATATTCCTTAATATCTAAGGGCTTTGCACTGCAGTGCCTGCCTCAGCCAGGGGAGCATCCTCAGTGTGGGGCATCCCTTGGCTCCAAGTTCAACCCCTCTCTGTGGGTTTGCAGTAACCCCTCAGGACAAGGCCAGGATTTTCCTGGGAAAGGGAGGCTGTGTGAAGGACTGAGCTGTCCAAAGTCTAACAGAGCTCTCCTCCAAGGGCACAGAGAGCAAACCAAGAAAGCCAAATAGGAAACAAATGGACACCTGGCCTGGGCAGGGCTGAATTGCTGGAGGCAATCTGTTGGCTAATTTCAGGGTCCTTAGGTGGGAAATCAGGGAAAAGTTCTTCTCACAGAGGGTGCTGGGCACTGCCCAGGCTCCCCAGGGAATGGGCACGGCCCCGAGGCTGCCAGAGCTCCAGGAGCGTTTGGACAGCGCTGCCAGGGATGGACAGGCTGGGATTGTTGGGGGATCTGTGCAGGGACAGGGGCTGGATCCGTGATCCCTGTGGGTCCCTCCAGCTCAGGACATTCTGTGATTCTAAAAAGAGATGTAACAAAATGATCCCTCGGGACAATAATGGACTGTGAGACTTTATCTCTGGTGAGGAATCCTCCCTTTCCTCGCCCAGCTCCTGAGGAACCTTGGCAGAAGTGAGGAGTCCAGTGCTCACCCTGCACAGCTGAGCCAAGGCTTGAAGATGTTGGGAACAGAGCCTTGTACAGCTCCTCTCGCTTCTTTGGCTTTTTTTCCCTGGCTTGTCCCTCTTTTCCCTTTCCTTATTTTTCTCCTTGCACAGGATCCTGGCTTTGCTGGGTGTAACTGCATCCTTTGGGGTATGGATGAGGCCCTGGAATGGTTAAGCAGGTTCCTGGATGATGTCCCTTTGCCAGATCCCCAAGAAGGGCTCACTGGATGTACTGAAGCTGTTCCTCCACTACTGACTTGCCATTTGATCTCTCACCAGAGACAGATTTTCTGCTTTGCTGCTCTTTCGGGCCATGTTAACGTGATTTGAACCTTGTTTTGCCTCATAGAAAACAGAATCAAATTCCAGCAGTGGCAGCACCTCAGCCTGGTATCATTGCATTGATTTATTCCCCCTGCCCCAAAAGCACAGTTATTGCTTTCTGTAATAACGTCACAGAGCCTTCAGACAAAGGGCCTTGCTCTATTAAGGGTTTCTGTGGCTGAAGAAAAGTGAGTAAGAGATGCTGTTACAAGGGAAGGCTTAATAGGCTCCAAATTCCCTTCTGTCCTCCCCAAATTCCTCATTAAAGCTGAAATTGACTCTCCCTGTGCTCCTTGCCAGGAGAATTCCACAAGTGCCACTCTGGGATGTGACAGTGCCTTCTCTGTACCCAGCGGTGCTCAGAACCCAGGTAATCCTTCAGAAGTGTGTGGGAAGCAAAGGCATGGGGAGGGCATGGGAAGGATTTCAGCAGCCTAGGGGGTTTGGGAAGTGTGGCAGGACTGTGGCACAGGGAGGACACAGAAGAGGAGGTGGGACAGAATGGGACAGGAAAGAGGAGAACTGAAGAAGAAGAGCCATTGGAAGAGATGAGAAGCCATTGGAAATGCTGGGAGATGCACGGCCACCAGATAAAGTTACCTGGGGCTGGGAAATCCTGGGAATTCCCACCCTGAGCTCCCAGAGAGCTGCATTCCATGACCTGTGAACCAAGTCCTTCCACTTTCTCCCAGAGCAGCCCTGGAACAGACAAAACCATCATCCCTGTATCCCCAGCTTCTTGCCCTGCCATGTCCACCCCAGCCTGGCTGCCAGGACAGGATCCTGGGTCCTGTGGATCTTTCCAGTGGATTTTCTCCCTGGCAATCAGGCTGTGTGAGCATCCCTGCCCATGGTCCCTCAGAATGCCACAGGCTGGGCTGGTGTCTTTGGTGCACGAATCTCCTTGGAGGATGGAAAACCAGAGGGGAAAGGAAAGCAATGGAACTCCTGACCCAAGATTTTGGGACCCCTGAGGCCAAGAGACAGCCTGAGCTCTCAACCCTGCTCTGAGTAATGACTGAAAAACATTTTTTTTCCTGTAGTCTCTCCAGTGCTTGCTTCCACGGGAGGAAGAAGTTCAAGGAAAAGGCAGAGCCTTCAGGAAGACTCCTTGGATTGTCTCCCATTGATTCATAACTCCCATGTCAGTGGTCCATGCCCCTAGCTAGGACAAACATGGTGATCCCAGGCCCCAGAAAATCAGATTATTATTGCAATATACCTGAGCACCTGGAGTTCAAGTCCATCCCAGGCTCCACGGCATTGCTTTCCTTCCTGAAGAATGTGAGGAAAGGAAAACAGTGAAGACAATCCCCTTATAAGGACCAGGCCTTTGTCTCCTCCAAGGACCACACACAGGTCCCTCCAGGTGCAGAGATCAGCAACGCCTTTCTTTTTCAAGGATTTCCTAATTTTTTTCCCAGAGACTGACTGTGCTCATTTCCCTGGCAATAAACTTGCCAAGACTTTTCATGCTGGGAGCCCCACAAGTCTCACTCTGGGTTGTGACAAGGTCTTCTTTGCAGCCTCAGATCCCAGTTAATCCATCAGGAGAAGTCTGTGGGAAGCAGAAACCCTAGAGAGGGAATGGGAAGGATTAAAGCAGCCAAGAGAATTCTGATTTATCAAGATGCACTGCTGTCTGCTCTTCACAGAATCACAGAATCACGGAATCATGGAATCATGGAATGGTTTGGGTGGGAAGGGACCTTAAAGCTCATCCAGTCCAATCTCCCTGCTGTGGACAGGGACAGGGACACCTTCCACTATTCCAGGCTGCCCCAAGCCCCAGTATCCAACTTGGGATCCTGCCAGACCAGGATCCAACCTGGACACTGCCAGGGATCCAGGGGCAGCCACAGCTTCTCTGGGCAACCTTTTCCAGTTCCTCTTGAAGGTCTCTGGATCTTCAGTCTCTGCCAGCAGCTCTATTACCCTTTCCTCAGCAATGAAAACATCAGCATTCCCCACACTGGATGTCATCTCTCTCCTGGCCATCAATGGCTAGAAAATACAGACCAGAGACCTGGCAAATCCAGGCAAAGCTCTGGGAAAAGCCAGCCAGGTTTGGGATCCCACCTTGGCATGCCTGGCATATCAAAGGTACACTGGACCCCTCTGAAGTCCCCAGTGCCTGGGTAAGGCATCTGCCTTCTTCCCTTCCTCCTCCTATCGGGAATGGGTTGGGATTTCCTCCAGGCAGCTGCAGCAGGAGGAGGAGCAGTTGCAGCCCCCAAGTGAGGCACAGAGAGAGAAATCCCAGCCCTGCCGAGGCAGGAGTCAAACCTCGTTAGTGTTATTGCACATTAGAGATGGTCATTATCCAACAGCAAAGGTACTGCTCCCAATACGGGGTAATTTATTTTGGACCTCCTTATGATGGATAAAGATTAATTAATCACCGTGCTGGAAGTTAGTGGTTGCCTGGGGAGCCATGATCATGACCTGATTATCTTTAATGTAGGCAAAGAGAGAGCAGTCCCCACCAATTCATGTCTATAACACACTCACACCGTGCTTTAAACAGACTCATTTCCCAAAGCTGGGCAAAATGAGCACTGGAATTAATTTGGAGGGAAATTGGAATTAAAAAAAAAGTGAATGAAGACACGAAATTCTTTCATGAAGGATGATTAGGTCAGAATTTCACCCCAAATAAAGACGATTTTGCCTGAAAGTCTGCACTGCTTTAGTGGTAAAAGGAAAGAACTGTTAAAATAAAAATGTCACATGGACAGAATGCAGAAAGGGAAAGATTCACGGTTACTGGCATGAAGTGCAGCAAGGAAAGGTTAGAATCGATAAGGAAAACTGTAGATAACAGTAATAATAATAAAAAATAACCCCTAGCTGGCAGGTTGGTGAGCAATGTGGGGTTTCTCAGGGGGTGTTTTGGGTTTGCATGGCCAGGTTTTGGGACCAGGGTGGGTCACAGAGGTGGTTGTTGCGAGGAGCTGCCAGAAGCTTCCCCCGTGCCCAGCAGAGCCAATTCCAGGACAGACCCTCCCTGGCCAAGGCCCAGCCTAGCAGGGATGGTGCCTCCTGCCTCAGGGGCTTCCTCACCAGCCTGGTGGCATCCATTCACTGGTGACACCAGGACTTGGAGCACATTGGGACAATGAACTCAGACCAGTTTCACGCCAGTTCTATTCCCAAGCCCAGAAAACTTCTATTTATTCTTTCTTTCTTGACAAAACTGCCCAGGCAGAAGACCACACAAGGCAATGGAATTCCCTAGTCATTGGTTCCTTGGTTCCATGCTCCAGTTTGGATGAGCTGCTGGTGGTCAGGGCTTCAGGGCACCTCTGATGTGCAGGTGTTGAGCCAGAAGAGCCCACATGCTCATGGCCAGGTGATGGAGGGTACCCAGGAGAGCAGGAATGAGGTTCCTCTCAGTTCCCTCTATGCCACTGGGGGACTGGCACTGACATGTCCCTCTTTTTGTGCCCTGCTCTGACACCCAGGTGCCCCTTGGAGGGAAACAAGATGCACAAACCTGTCTGGAGCCCTCTAAGAGCTGTGGTTCCATGAACACTGCTCAGTCCCACTCTCTGTGTTTGGGTGGCTGCAATGACAATTCCCAGCCTTCACCTTTCCACGTGCACCAAACTGGCAGCACCCTCTGCACTGGGGACAGGCTCCTGTCAAACAAGGAGCCTCCCCTACCACTTTGCCAATTCCTTCTCCTACTCATGGTCTTGTTCAAACACCTGACACAGCACAAAGTCTCTCATCCTGATTATTTATAGCTCCTCTGAGCTGAGAGGAAGTTTTCCTGCTCCCATTCTGCCTCAGACCTGTGGGAGAACATGGGCTGTCCTATGTCCCCTCCTCAGATGGCTCAGATCCCTCCACAGAGAATCCACAATGAGCCACAAGAGGAGCCTCGCTCCTGCACTGTTGGTGTTGTGTAAATAATCCCCAACCCTTGGGTGCTGGGGACTTCCACATCATCCTCCTGCCTGGGACACGAGGAGCAGGTAATTCCTGATGGGACCAAGCACTGCCTTTCCCTTGGAGAGCCCATGGAATGGTGCCAGTGTGTGTCAGGGCACAGCCAGGTCTGAGTCCTTGTGAGGAGAGAGCTGGATCCAGGCAGGTGGGTGCTGGCAGGACAAATAGGCACGGCAGAATGCTGGAGGATGGTGAGACAAGACCCAAACTGCAGCAGGGGAGGGGTTCCAGTTACCTTGGGGGGTGTGGGTGCAAGCAGAGCTCTGAGCTACCAAGGCCTGAGGGCAGGGGGGAAGGTGTTTGGTGCCTGAAGAAGGGATGGACATGAAAAAAAGGCTCGACTCCTTGTCCTCATGGGTTTATCCTTGTGGATCACTGTGGTGGGAAGAAGTGAAGGTCAGACCCCTAGCAGGGTTTAACCCCCTGGGCAAGGCTTTGCCAGGCTGTCCCACTTTCCCACCAAACCCAGCCTGGCCCTAGGGCAGAGGAACAATCTCTAGGGGGGAATTTCCTGGGAGTTGCAGCAAAAAGACTCTTCCTCTGCCAAAACCGGGGGTCTGGGTAGCCTGACATCTCCAGGCATCCCCCCACTAGATGGTCCCACTGCAGGGATGCTCTGCCTCCCTCCCCTCCTAGTGCTGAGCTGGGAGAAGAAGCTGAGGAGAAGCTGTGCTGGGAGAACTGCCCAGCTCTGGGAAGGGCTAGGAGGGTGAAAATATTGGCATGAACCAGTGGAAGCAAGATAGGAACCACGAGAAAATCTTCCCAGCCTGTTTTGTACTTCACACACTGAGCCACAGCCCTGTCACAGTCTCAGTCACCCCGAAGGTGGGAATGCTTCCCAAAGGACCATGATGGGAAGTGGAAAGGGGCACAGTGATACTCCAAGAGGAGTGTTCTGATCTTCCCCAGAGTTTCAGTGGAGCTGGGGGTCCTGCTGGGAAGTGTTTCCAAGCACTTTGAGCAGGAACCCCTGGGAGTTCACTCGCCCCCAGCCCTGGGCCTGCCCTGCACACACCGGCCTTTCCATGCCCCGCAGTCAGCAGCCTCGGGATGTTTCAAGGAAAACAGAGCTTCTTTCATGACCTCACGGTCCTGAGCCAGCTTCTTTTCCCTTCCCTTCCCTCCCTGCCAGCTGCAGCCCGGGCACTGCTGCCAGCCCAGCCACGGGACACAGAGCACTCACTCCGAGCCCATTATCCCAGAAAAGGAAGGAAGGCACAGGCAGGAGTCAGGCTGGAGCATGGAGAGCTGCAAAACATTTGGGCTGAGCCTGTTCCCAGCTCCTGCTGGGGTTCCAGTGAGGAAGGTGCAAGGAGTTTTCCCAACTGGCAAACTGTGCTGAGCAGAGCTGGTGGAAGCTGCTGCCAAGTCCAGGGAGAGACTCAGGAGTTCCTGGGAGGGAGGAGAATCCTGGGGCAGCCTGAGCCTACCAGTTACACTCCTGGCAGCTGATGCATCCCAGCACAGGATGCTCTGGACTCATGGCAAAGGGCTTCCTGTCTAGTCCAGACCAGTTCACTTCCAGATGTGGAAATCTGAAATGACACAGAGAAGTTAAATCCCAGCACTGGTTGAGACCAATCCCAAAGACTCTGAATCCACCTGTGAGCTGCCAGGCTCTGTCAGCAGGTGTGGATCAGAGCCATTGTCCCAGCAGAGCCTGCTCAGGCTGGGCTGTTCTGGCACTTCTGCCTCGTCAGCCACTGACAGGATGCTGGGAATTGCGGACACAGAAGGAATGGGGACGGCAAACATCACATTATGGAATATTCCAAGGGGGAAGCCGGTGAGGCAGCACCCAGGACAGCTCGGGAGGTGGCAGGGCTGGCTCCTGGCAAGGAAAGAACAGACCCAAGGGAATAACTCCATCATTTCCCAGGCCTCAGGGTATGCCTGCCTCCTCCAGGCTGCTCTTGCCTAAAGTTCATCATGGGAAAAAGGGAAAAGACCACATGGAGCAAAGTCCACTTAATATTTGGCAGTCTAAGAGTTGAGGTCGTAAGTGATACAGAACCCCCTATTTAGGGATGCAATCAAAACTGTCACACAAAAACTTCCCATGTGTGTCCTCTCTTCTGGAGCTGTGCTCTCCTCCACAATGTCCCTGTGGGGACTCAGAGTCCCTGGAGTGCCCAGGTCTGTCAGGCAGTCACAGAGGGCTGGGGGAGTCACAGAGTGTCACCATTGTCCTCAGCCCCTTGTTGGGAGAAATCTGATATGCAGGGTGGGGTTCCTTCTGTCTCCCTTTGGGATACCCCAGGGTTCTTCTTTTATGCTCCTGTAGTGAGTTTAATGCTGGCCAAATGCCAGGGCACCCACTAGAAATTATTGACTAGAAATTATTTCCTGCTGTGAGATATGGATTAGGAGGAAGAGGGCAAAACAGGCTCAAAAACTTTAAAGGGTATAAAGAAAAACTTTATTAACAAAATCAAAAGAAAAATTATAAGAAAGAATAAACGTTCAGAACATTTCTCCTCCCTCCAGCACCCTATTTTCCTTCTCACTGACAATGTAAAAAGACAAACCCTAGAATTTTCAGTCAGTTTACCACCTCTAAAATAATCTTTCTTCAGTCTACTTAGGGAGAGGAGTCTCTCTTGCCATGCCATAGACACTTCTTCACAAGAAACAGTTCTCTCGTGACTTTTAATTTCCATGAATAGCAGATGCCCAGAAATCTGCAATCGTGAAGTCCCTCCCACCTTCTGAGCCTTCCCACAGCTGTGTTCATGGGCCATGTCAGCTTATTGGGGTACTATTTTAAGGATGAGCTGTTCTAGGATAAAAACAAAAGTTCTTTTTATCCATCTCTGGGAACAGAGGTTTTCTTCTTTTATTCCTGGGGTGAAGTTTCTCATCTCTCTCTGTTCAAATTTCTCATTGGATCATAGCAATACTGGTGCCTTGGCTCACAGTTGTGTTAGAATGCTACATCCCCCCAGTGCATTTCCATGAGTTTCAGGAAAAAAACAAAGCCTGATTATCAGATATATCTTCACCACAGCCTCACAAAAAAAAAAAAGAATTTCAGCCTAAGACTAAGGTATCTCCTCAAGCCCCTCCCGTCTAGAATTTGATTCCTTCACTGACCTCAGAGTTCCCCATTGTTTTCTCTATGTGTCCTCACCGTTCTCCTTTTCCTGATTTGAGAGAAAATGGGTGTTTGTAGGTTCATTTGTTCTCAAGCTTTATAAATTGAAGCAGTTTTTTTAGAGTTCTGCAGCACTGAAAGGTAGATCTCGTCCATCTCGTCCAGGCTCTGCGATTGAGGAATCTCTGTGTCTGTCACTGCTGGCTATGTGGTCCCCTCTGGCCAGCACTGTGTGAGTCAGGCTGGCTGCCCACACCACCCCTGCACCTTTCCTTCCTGTGGGGAGCCAGGAAAAGAAACAGAACTGCTGCTGCTGCTGCTTTTGTCCTTCTGTCCACAGCAGGGCTGGCTCAGCATGTGTCTTGGGTTGCAGCCCAGGCTGTGCCCAGCAGTGTGTGCTCTATCCCAGCTGTTCACCCAGCTGTTGCAGTGTTCTTTATCTTCCCCACAGCCCATCCTCCCTCCAGGAGATCTCTCCTGTCCATGGCCATGCAGTCCCAGGGCAGGGCTGATCAAATTCCATCATCCCATTGGGAGATGCTCCAGCCAGGGGAGGAGCCAAGCATTTCCTACCCAGATCAAAGGTGAGATTTGGAACATCAGAGCAGCCTTTTCCCACTGGATCCCAGAGGAAAACCAGAACCTTGCACATCATCCCTGGAGCTTTGGAGGAAAAGTGCACCTTGTGCAGGAGCCCTGCTCCAGCAGAACCACATCTGTCACTGCAGGAGGATGCAGCCACCATGGAATGGGACTGCACCAAGCCCTGACTGACTGACAGGGGCACCTTGGATTCTCCCTCTGCCCCTGCTCTGGGTTTGTTCTCTGTAAATCTGTATTTCTATTTTAATTTTCCTAGTAAAGAACTGTTATTTCTACTCCCATATCTTTGCCTGAGAGCCCCCTTAATTTCAAAAGTATAATAATTTGGAGGGAGGGGGTTTACATTTTCCATTTCAAAGAGAAGCTCCTCCTTTCTTAGCAGACACCTTTCAAACCTAGACAGCATGGCTAGGCAAAGTCCATTGCAAGTCACGCCAGATAACCATGGCCACGTGCTGTTGTCTCCGGCTGCACCAATTTTTTGGCTGCTCAGTTTTAGCCACGTGGCTGCTCCTGGTGCCAATACAGCCTTCGGCCGACATGGCCCAACAGCAGCGCTGGAAAAAAGGGATTGGCAGGCTCTGCTGGGAAAGGGGGCCCTGCCACCCTGCTGGGGCAGGGCTCCCCAGGAAGGGCTTCAGTCCCTCCGGAGGGGGCCTGGCTGCCCCACCAGAGCAGGATCCGATGAGCTTCCAGGAAGGAGCCAGTGCCACAGCAGAGCCCCAGCCTGGCCCTACCCTGCCAGGGCCATCAGGGGGCCAGCCCCCAGTTATCTGCTCAAGGAAGCCAAGAGAGCTTTCCCGGGCTTTGTTCATCTTTAAATGTGCTTTTCCAGAGAGGCCTAATGAGCTCTTTGAGTGTTTTTACGGGGTGTCCATCTTCCAAACTGGGCAGCTGATCGGTTCTGCCCAGTCCCCACAGGGAATCACTTCCGGAAGTCGTGGACTCCCACCCCAACCAACAACCAAACCTACGTTAAACCTCGACAGCTCCCTCTTCCTAAACTCATGGATAAAATTTAGAAGCTTCACAGGAACCTCCCATAGCACAGAGGAGTCTTTTCATCCTACACAAGAGCCTGGGTTTCTTACAACATTACCATCACAGGGTTTGTCCCAACAACAGCAGCTCCTTGATTGCTCTGGGCTGCTGTTGGCACCTGCTGAAAGCAGCTCAGACCAAGGCCAGCCCCGACACTGCAGGGCAAGGAAGGCCTTTGGCTTCCAGCTGGGAATGACAAAAGCTGTGTTTGCTGGGTGGCACTGCCACCACAATCAGGGACACTCACACACACAGACACACAGACACACAGACACAGACACACAGACACACACACAGATGCTACCCTAGCATGGCTGCTCAGTTCGTGGCATAGGTGATGCTTTCACACAGGGCTATGCCCAGGGCCTGTTTTCCTGGCAGTGCAGATGCTGTGTGACCCCTGGGTTTCCCTGCAGGCTTAGGTTGGGTGTGATCAGCACCAGAGAGGGACAGGGAGCTGCTCAGCTCATTTTCCTGACCAGGGATCTCCCTTCTCCTGGCTGCACCAGAGCTGAGCACAAACGGGCAGCTGTGAAGTGGGAACCTTCCCCTGTTTTCCCCACACTTCTCATTCAGAAATTACCCATGAATCATGGAATTATAGGATGGTTTGGGTTGGAAAGGCCCTTAAAGTCCATCTTCTTCTCCTTCCCTGCCCTGGGAAGGGACACCTCCCACGAGACCAGGTTGCTCCAAGCCCCATCCAGCCTAAATCAATCTTCCTGCTCAGATTCAAACCCAAGCTCCTCATCCTCCAGCTCATTTTCACTCCTCCCTGCAGACCCTTCCCCTCCCTCTGGCACCCGATAAAAGCAAGTGCCTCGTGTCCTGAATAATCCCCTCCAACAAAACCCCACCTGTGAGTAACTCCTGCTGGAAAGAGCTCTCATCTTCCTCTTCAAACTAGGGCAGGAGCTTCACCCAGAACATGGAGGTGCAGAATAAATTAATTTCCTGTCAGTGTGTGAATCTTGGAGCTGTGCCAGTCATTGGGATGTCCTCCCACGGGGACACTGGAGTTCCAGGGGTCCCAAGGATGCTCTGGGTGAGGTGAGTGAAGGGAGGCTCCTGCTCTTCTCCTGCATTTCCAGAGGTGCAGTTTTGTCTGCACAGCTGCTCCTTGGGCTGCTCGGGGACTTTTCCACAAAGCTGGTGACAAACAGAACTGGCAGCAGCTCTGGGGACAGGGGAGGGACAGGGGAGGGTTCCTACCTGTGTCCTTGTGTCCTGCTGTGCTCTGCCCTGCCAAGAGGTGCCAGGCTGGGGCTGCCCAGCTTTGCCAGCCTGTCCTGACCCACGAGGGGCAGCCAGACAGGGCAGATAGGGTCCAGCACAGCCAAGCTGTCTTAGGTTTGAGTTGCCAATTTAAATAAACTTATTTCTTTCTGTTGTGAGACAGAACCAGGAGCAAAAGAGCAAGGCAGGCTTAAACTTGAAAAAAGTGTAGAAGAAAATTTATTAACTACACAAACAAAAGGGGGGGGGGAAAGGGAAAAAAAAAAAACAATTCAGAATAAGATTTTCCAGATCGCTCCTTCCCTCCCTCTCCCAATCTTCATAACAACAAAACAAACATATAACAAATACTTCAGTCAGTGCCCAATTTAGTCTTTCTCTGTTCACTTCTGAAGAGAGAAGCCTCTTCTTGTTGAAGTTGTAGGGATGTTTCCCACAAGAAGGAAAAAAAAGTTCTCTTGTGGTTTTATCTTTCACGATTTGCATCCGCCCGGGAACCTGCAACCGTGACCCTCCTCCCAATTCTACAGCCGTCCCAGAGTTGTAGATGTGGGTCATGTCTGTTTCATGGGGTATTACTTTTAAGAATGAAATGTTTGACAGCAACGATTCTCTCTGTCTCCTTTCTCTCTGCTCAGGCTTCATCTTCAAAAAACTGAAATCCCCTTCTTTTCTCAGGGCAGAAATTCTCAACACAGGTGTTCTTTAGTCAAATCATCTCCTAAAAAAGGAACATTTCCATCCCCCCATGTCTCTTTCCATGGTTTATAGGAATATTCAGTACATCAGTTCATTCCTACAATTTCCCAAAAAGATTTTCAGCCATTTCAGCATCTTCTCATTCTCCTTCCATCTTAAAAAAAACTTAGCTCTTACATCACTGACTTCAGAAATCTTCTCATTCCCTTTCATATTCAAAGGAAAGGCTGGAGGCTTTGCAAATCTTATCTGAACACTAAAGAGTTAAAGTTTAACACAACTCCAAAAGTTGGGCCAGGTTCAGGCCGTGCTGGGGGGGGGGGCGGCTGAGTTGTTAATCAGCCTTTGTGGGGCTGGGCTGCAGCCCCACACTGCTCATGGCCACCCGGGCAGGCCCGGCCCGGCCGGCAGCATAAAGAATCAGCCCTCCCCCACGCCAGAGCCGCAGGCCGGTGGAGGAAGAAGCCGTGAAGGTTTTATCACACAACTTTTCCTCCCCCCAGCCATGGGGTCCCCCTCGTTGGCAAACGGGGCCCAAGCGGCCTCCGAGCCTCCCCCCCGCATGGGGGAGAGGGAGACTCGGGTTGATGTTACCTGCTCAGCCGCCGGAAAGACAAAGAGCCTCAGTTCCGGATTACCTCCTTCAAAATGTGTGTGCACAGAGCGAACTGACTTTCTCCGATTGGCTGTTGCAGGTGCCACAACCCCCACAGAGGAAATTCCCTCAGGAAGAACCTCTTCTGAGTTTCTTCCTCCCAAGTCAACCTATCACATAACCTAAGGGCCCACAGTTCCATTTTTCCATTTTTCACTTCACCATGAGCTGGAGATCCCTGGAGCTGTCCAGCTCTTGGTAAATGCCCTCACAGGGGGACATGTCAATGACTGAGGTGGATCAGGGATTCACACACTGACATGGAGTTACTTTTCAGCACGGGGATGCTGAGGTGAGGGTGTGTGTGTGCCACACTTCTTGATCCACCTGCTTCTACCTCCCCTTTGTGGAGACCAAGCC
Organism: Acridotheres tristis; assembly: GCA_037013685.1. Lineage (NCBI taxonomy): Eukaryota > Metazoa > Chordata > Aves > Passeriformes > Sturnidae > Acridotheres > Acridotheres tristis. The sequence continues at coordinate 635,826 of CM072902.1, forward strand.
CACCATCACCCTGAACAGGGAACACTCCCAGCACTGCAGGAGTGAACAGAGGGACAGGGAACAGAGACAGTGCCGGTGGCTTCGAGAGGAGCTGTGTGCTGCTCATTCCCTGCTTGCAGTGAATGCAGAGCTCCCTCATCCACTCCTGCTGCTCCAAACACTTGACTCGGGTCTCTGACAATATTATGCTGTCCAAAAATAATGAGATTTTAAAAATTAATAAACTCAGGTGGTGTTTATTTGCCTTCTATTTTTTTTTTAATGTTAGGGATTGTGTTTCCAGCTTTTCTTTGCAGTCACAAGCTTGGCTCTGATATGACTTTCATTCAGGACCGAGTGTCCTGAGTAATCCCCTGACTCTTGCAGCTGGGGCTGTGAGAGAACAGCTCTCTGAGGGCTGAATCATCAGAGCTGCCAGCCCTGGGCAGCCTCCTCCAGCTGGGAAAGGAGGGCTGGGGATGGGGATGGAGATGCTCCTGAGAACACTGAGGACTTGGAAATTAATTAATCCCTTCACCTGAAAATGCTTCACCTGTGGATTTGGTGATCCTGCCTGTGGCACAGGGGGATTCTGCTCCTCAGCAAATCCCAGGATGGAACTCCCCACCATGGGATGGGTCAGAGCATTCCTGCACCCACAGGTTGAGCAGGGTTTGAGGGTCTCATAGGGGAGTCAGGAGGAGTTGCCTGGTCCCACTTGGCTGCTGCTGCCACAGGTGTCCTTGTAGAGAGGGAAGTGACTTCTCTGCCTGTGATAGCAAAGCCAACATCTGCTAGGTTTGGCTGTGATGTAGGGCCGGGTAATGCTTGGGGACAGCCAAACAATCCCACACCATGGAATGGTTTGGGTTGGAAGGGACCTTAAAGCTCATCCTGCCATGGGCAGGGACACCTTCCACCATCCCAGGTTGCTCCATCCAGCCTGGACTTGGACACTTCCAGGGATGGAGCAATACCCAAAGCTTGATGAATTTCAGTAGATTCAAACATTTGCCCAGTGAATAACACCAAACTCTCGTTTGTCCTTTGCCCTTTCTCCACGGAGAGTTCACTTCCTCACCTTGCCAGTAATGCTGCTGGGAGCTCTCTGTTTCCCCAGAGGAGCAGAGCAGGACTGGCTCCACAGTCCTCCTCATTGTCCTTATGTCACTGTTGTGTCCAGGTCTGATCTCCCTCCAAGTGCACAACCCCAAGGGATGGGATTCATTCCTGTGCTTCTCCTTCAGCCCCCATCAGAAAGATTGCCGAGAAGCTCTGCTGAAGAAATGATCTTTTTTTCTGAAAGATGAGGAAAATGAGATGAAGAGGGTGCCCAGAGCACCCCTGGATCCCTGGAAGTGCCCAAGGCCAGGTTGGACATTGGGGCTTGGAGCAGCCTGGGACAGTGGGAGGTGTCCCTGCCATGGCAGGGGTGGCACTGGGTGGGCTTCAAGGTCTCTTTCTACCCAAATCATCCTGGGATTCTCTGAAGTCCCAACATCCTTCAAACAATAAATGTGTGTGTGCTGACCCCTCCCAGTGCCCAGTTCTCTTTGTACTCCACAAACAAACAGGCCTGGGAGAGGAGAGGGGCTGTGTCCCTGGAGATTCTTGCTTTTCCCAGGATTAAGGGGGTGTCCAGCCAGATTTCAGGGCTCCTGTCCAGCCCAGGACTCTGCAGCCATGCGGGAGCAGCTCTGACTCATCCCAGCCTGGATCAACTCCAGGACCTCTCCGCAGTCCCCAGAGCAGAGACCTTAAAGAAAAGGATCTTTGGTAAATGCCAACATTTGTGCACATATTTGTTTCCTGTTTTGTATCCCTGACAAACTGCACAGTCAGGGTTTGATAGTGCTTTGATGAATTAAAGTCAGTTTTATTCCTCTTTTGCTTTGCCATACTGTCAGAATGGATAATGCAGATTCCCACACGGCAGCACATCCCCCTGGGAGAAGAGAGCCCTGACATCAGCCTGGCTGGATTCCAAGGCTCCTGCCAGCCCTCTGCCAGGCAGGCAGCTCTCCAGAGCCCAGCACTTGGGCTTGGGACTCCTGGCTGGAAAATCAGGAGTTAGAAACTTCCTAAACCTTGCTCCTTTTGGCTGGGGGTGAGTCCTGAGCAGCCCCTCCCCAATGACAGACACCTGCAGGGTGGCATCTGAACCAGGTGTGTGAGCAAGGGTGAAGCCCTGGGCCCAGCAGGGCAGGGAGCAGGCAGAGTTCCTCACTGTGAGATGGACAGTTTTTTCACATCAGTGCTCAGCATAAAACACTTTGCAATTTATTGAACAGCTCAGCTCACAGTCCGAGAGGCCCCAGAGGGACCTGTGTAGGAAATACAGAAATACATCCATCCACAACATAAATCTGATTATGTACCAACACAGAGTCATGGAATAATTAAGGTTGGAAAAGCCCTCTAAGACCTTTGAGCCCAACCATTAACCCAGCACTGCCAGGTTCCACCAAACCCACCCAGCCACAGCCCCCAGTGCCACATCCACACTTCAGGGATGGGCACTCCACCACCTCTCTGGGCAGCTGTGCCAGTGCCTGACCCCCCTTTCCATGAAGGAATGTTCCCAAAATCCACCCTGAGCCTGCCCTGGCCCAGCCTGAGGCCGTTCCCTCTCCTCCTGTCCCTGTTCCCTGGGAGCAGAGCCCGACCCCCCCGGCTGTCCCCTCCTGTCAGGGAGTTGTGCAGAGCCACAAGGTCCCCCCTGAGCCTCCTTTTCTCCAGGCTGAGCCCCTTTCCCAGCTCCCTCAGCTGCTCCTCATCACACTCCATCCTCATTTGTTATCCCCACATTTATTATACAGAAAAGAATTCTGTTCAAGGAATAAATTAATTCATTGGAGGGAGAAAAAACTTTCCTTCCACATTCTGATCAAGAAAATGAGGAGGGACCTTTTTCAGCACAGCCACTCTGAGTCCCTGGTGAGCCCAGCACCTGTCCCACAGGCAATTTGCTGTGTAGGTCTCAGCTGGGATAAATTCAAGATTCCATGCATCAGATTTTGACCTGATAGGGCTGATTTGCATCTCCATGCTGGCATTTCACCCTGCACATCACAGATCTGTGTGACCCCCCCCATTCCTATTCCTAAATTCAGCATTCTCTGCAATGCTGGCTGATCTTTAGGTGTAGAAACTCAGGGGACACCACAGGGGTGCACTGGCATAGGGCAAGGGCAAACAATTTGTGCTTATTTTAGCTAGGGCATATTTTGGGACTGTTTTGGGTGCAGCAGCTTTTCAAAATTGTTGTCGTTTGTTGTGGTTGTTCCCATCTGCAGTTTTTTGGTCAGTCATTTTTCATTGTCTTTTATATATTTAGTTAAGGGGGTTCTGGTGCTTCTCCCTCCTCTCCCACATGTCCCATGCAGTTGTTCAATGGGTGCACTGGCTGATAAATTTATCTGTCTCTCTGTCCATCTACCACACGTTTTATCTCTATTTATCCACCTGCTGTTTCAGTTTTGGTTTTTTTAAATCAAATCTAATTTGTCACTTCTGTTTCCTCACGATACCTTCAGAGGTTTCTCCAGCTCAGTGCCTCTCTTGGCTGTTCCCTCATTAGTGGGAGAGTCCCTCATTAAAAAGGTTTGCACCAGTGGGCTGTGGCTGGGGGTGTTGGTGGCACCCAGGGGGAGGCAAATGCCAGCTGGGAACCTGGTGTGGCACAGCAAGGAGATGAGGGCACACAGAGACACTCGCAGGAAGGAGGAGCAGAAGAGTGACAGCCTTTGGGGAGTATTAAAGAGAACAAAGAGCCTGAGGTCTGCAAGGAAAAGGAGGTGGGACAGCAGCAGATGGGGCTAGAAGGGCTTTGTGGGTGGAGATTGGCTGAGCCCGGACAATTGGGGCACTTGGTGGCTTTGAGCAGCCTGGGGATAATGGTCTTGCTCTGCTGGGCTGGGTTAGCAAAGTGCTGCAGAACCTCTGTGACCAAAAAATGGACCAGAGGCAGTGAGGGGAGGTTTCCACCAGCCCTGAACAAATCCTGAGGAGCAGGAGGAGGCAACTGGTGCTGCTCCATTCAGGTTCTCTCCTGTGCAGGATGGACACAGCTCTGCTCCCCTGAGCTGTGGAACAGGAGGTCTGGAGCTTCCCAGGGCCCTTGGATATCCTGGAGATGTTCCTGAGGCAGTGAGCACAGGACAGGGAAGGCCTGGGAAACACCTCTGCTTTTTGTGGGAACTGGTAGGTGGGAGCCCATGGGTGGGAGCTCTGAAGGATAAAAGAGCTCAGGAAACCTGGCAGGTGTTCCAGGAGAGCTGCCCCAGCAGGAGAATGATCCCTTCCAGCTTTCAGGAAAGTCAGAAGTTTGGTTTGGCTAAAGAGGGAGCTCCTGCCTGAGCTCCAGCACAGGAGGACACTAGGAGGAGGGGGAAGGGCTGGGAAAGGTGGGATACAGAAGCATTGTCCCAGGATGCAGGTGAGGTGTTGGGGAAGCCAAAGCTCACCTTGAACTGAAGGCTCCAAGGGATGCCAGGCCTGCCCATGAAAAGGGCAGGGATAACCAAGGGGGCTGGGAATGGGATGGGTCATGGAGTGACAGGAATGCACAAGAGGCTCAGTCACTGCCTCCTTTCCCTCTGTTCCCATTGACAAGGACTCCCAGGACTCTGGACTTGGACAGGGGTTTCCAGGAGAACAGCTCTCGGTACCAGAGAGGGATCAAGTCAGGAATCCTTCGAGGAATCCATACCCACCTCAGTCTGTGGGACAAAGCAGGACAGATTTAGGGTGCCCAGCAGCCAGATACCAGCACTGTCAGACCACTCTGTCTCTTCTCTGGAAGGTGAAAGAGCTTGGAGGAGACCCCCAAGAGCTGCAGGAATCCTCCTGGCACAGCCAGGTGTGGAGGAGCTGGAACCACAGCCAGGTGTGGAGGAAATGGAACCACAGCCTGCTCAGACTCCTGAAGGAGGAGATGGAGTCACAGCCTGCTCAGAGTCCTGGAGCAGCAGGACATGATGGTGCCAGGGTCTGGAGAACCTGCACCAGCTGCTGCCAGCTCTGAACAAACCTCACATACCAAGGACAGAACCAGCGTGAAGTCTGCAGTTTATAGCACATGTGAGATCTCTAGGTGATGGAAAAGGACCAGCTGGGATCGAATCATTGCAAATCAGAGCCTTTTTTTTTGGACAGTAACTGGCTCAGTGGATAAAGAGAAACAATAGATGCAAAACCTCTTGACTTTAAGGCTGTTAGAGCACAGGAGGATGTTCTCTGAGCAAAGCACAGAAACAGATCCAGATTTCTTGAGAGGACGGGGTGCAAGCAGGTGAAGGCTGTTCCCAGAGAGCTCCTCCAAAGCTCTGTCCAAGCAGGAAGGCTGTTCAGACAGGGCTGGTCTGAGACTGATCCTGTTTTCAGTTTTAATTTCTGGTTTACAGGATGGAATTGGGAGGCTGAGCCCTATGAAGAATGCCCAGCTGGAATGAAGGGCAGGATTCAAACTAGAGTGGCTTGGATGAAATGCAAATGCCCTAAAAACAGTCTCTGAAAAGGGGCTTTGGAGAGGATGGAGCCAAACTCTTCTCAGGGCTGCATAATGAGGTTTAACAGAGAATGGGCACGAGTTGCAACTGGGAAAATTTCCAGGGAAATATTCTTCAGTTTCAGGACCAGAGAGGTGTGAAAAATCTTAATCCCTGGAAATTTTCTAACCAAAACTGAGAAGCCTGGTCCAGGTTTAGAGTTAGCCTTGCTTAGAGCAGAAGAGGGAAGAAGAGACCTCCAGAGGCCCCTGGCAACCAAAATATTTCTATTTTTCTATTACAACAACTCAGCTGGGCAATAGTCACCCTCAACTGTTCTGGGCCAGGTTGGACACTGGGGCTTGGAGCAGCCTGGGACAGTGGAAGGTGTCCCTGCCCAGAGTGGAGGTGGCACTGGATGGGCTTTAAGGTCCCTTCCACCTCGAGCCATTCCAAGACTGCATGATTCCATGATTTAGGGCCTGAATAGCTCAGGAGAGAAGGAGCAGCTGTGCAGAAGGCAAAGAAACTTCAGAGGAGCTGAGAGAGGAAATCCAGCACTCCCCAAAAGGGACAATCCCTGGAGCTGGGATAAGGGGCTGAAGGGAGGTGGGATGTGCTGTCTCAGGTGTGGCAGGACTGGAGGAGCAGCCAGACCTCTCCTCCCAGGGCTCCACCTTCCAGCACCCTATTTCTGCTCAGATTTGCCTGGAGCAGAGGGCAGATAAATTCCTGGTGAGCTCTTAGGAATGTTACTACGTTAGGAGTCGGGGTCATCTGCACTGAGGGACATCCCACTGTTAGTGCAGGGTTGGACATCAGTGTCCAGGGCTGTGACAGCCCTGAGCCGCTGGGATCTCACTGTCCCGTGTCCAGGGCTGATACCAATGCTCTGACTCATCCTTGCAAGAGGTAGAGCCTGACCCCTCCAGGAATCCATCCCTGCCTCCCATCCTGCTCACACAGCTCCAGGTTGGCTGTTGGAGACTCTGCCCCAGTAAACAAATCCCTATCAAAGGTCTTGGCTCCTTTCATCTTTTCCTTTGGCTAAAAGGACAATAGCAAACTCTCCAAGGTCTTGTGTCAAACCCTGGCTGATGCTTTATCTCCATTTCCTTCCTCCACTGAACAGTGGTGACATAAATCCTGGATTTACACAGCCTCTCCCATATTCTCAGAATCATGGAATGGGTGGGAAAGGACCTTAAATCCCATCCAGTGCCACCCCTGCCATGGGCAGGGACACCTTCCACTATCCCAGGCTGCTCCAAGCCCCAGTGTCCAACCTGGCCTTGGACATTCCAGGGATCCAGGGGCAGCCACAGCTGCTCTGGGCACCCTGTGCCTGCCCACCCTGCCAGGGAACAATTCCTGCCCAATATCCCATCCAGCCCTGCCCTCTGGCAGTGGAAGCCATTCCCTGTGTCCTGTCCCTCCATCCCTTGTCCCCAGTCACTCTCCAGCTCTCCTGGAGCCCCTTTAGGTGCTGGTGTTCTCCCAAAGGAGCAGAGTTGCAGCTCCACCCTCTGTCAGCCTGGCAAGGAGATGTGTGTGCCATGTCCCCTCCTGGGCTCCCAGGGCCAGCTCAGCTGGCCAGGGCACAGTGAATTTGCTTCCCAGCTGAGGATTACAAAGGAGGTTTAGAAACATTTCTTCAGGAGATTTTTTAAAGCTTTTGTATTCTGCTCCAATGGTGCTGCTCTCCAAGCAGAATGAGCTTCCCCCCCCCAGAAAAAAAAAAGGAAGAAAAGGTCAGGCCAAGCCTGTGCTTGGATGAAATCCCTGGAAGAGCTGGGCTCATTGTGCAGCTCAAATGCTGCATTTGCCTGACTAAGACACGGCCTCTCCTGCCGGGCTTTTGCATGGATTCAGGAGCTTAAGTTGGATTTCCACCAAGGACAGGTGCTGAGAGGGTCTCCAGTCCTGGAAGGGAGCATTTCACTGGCACTGCAGACCAGGAGTCACCTCCTTTGCCTTAATTGCTTAATTCCTGCTCAGAGCAGGCAGCCAGCAGCAGGTGCAGGCTGGGAGCTGCTCCATTAACATTCCCTGGGCTTTCTGCAGCAGGCACAGAAAGAGCAGGGCAGCCACGGTGTAATTAAAGGGCCATTCATTCAAATGTTACATTTCCATCTCCTCGAGTGCTATCAGGAGCTCTGGCCGGGCACGGGACCACAGTGCTTGATTAAATGTTCAGCCCTGAATGTCTGGCAGCGAGGAGCCTGGGAATGATCCTGGGAATGATGGGTCCAGCAGCTGGGTCCCAGTGTGTCCCAGTCAGTGCTGGGATGGGAACAGTGTGGGAGCAGCCTCCTCAAACCAGGCACAGATGGGCAATTGGGGATCTTGGAAAGGGAGTTGTGTTTGGAGGGGGTAGTCCAAGATGATTTTCACAGACTCACAGAATTTTCTGAGTTGGAAGGGACCCAAAGCACCATCGGGTCCAGCTGTGAATGGCCCATGTGGGAATGGGAAGTTCTGCTCCTGTGCAGGGGCAGCTCCTGGGCTCAGCCCCTGCCCGGGGCTCTGGGGCCATTGCTGGGCCTGGAGCAGAGCCTGGGGCTGCTCTGAGCCTCCTGCACACAGGGACACACAGACAGACAGACAGGGACAGACAAGGACAGACACACAGGGACAGACAGACAGGCACAGACAGACACACAGGGACAGACAGACAGAGACAGGCACAGACAGACACACAGGGACAGACAGACAGACAGGGACAGCCAGAGCCAGCCAGGGCTGAGGCCCCTCTCAGCTGGGGCCCCTCTCCAGGCTGAGCAGCCCCAGATGTTGGGGAAGATGAAAATAGAAAACCTTATAAATATGATTGCCTGGCAAAAGATTTTGAGAATATGGAAGCTATAAGCAAGATCGAAATGAAAGCCATCTCTGAGATACCAAACCTTAGTTACTGAACAATTAGAAAACAATAGTATGGCCAACTGAAAGTAATCCCCTTTTGATTGAACAATTTCCTCTGCTTGCAGACAAGTCCTAAGGGCAGAGAAGACCCTACTAGCTTGGTAAAGAGGGTCCAAAGAGTAGTTTTTAGGGTTTAAAGTGTAACACACTTATAGGCTGTATGTAAGTGCTATAGGATTTGTATCTTGTATTAGATTGGTTAGTGAAAATTAGAATATTCAACACAGAAGAAGATTTATTGTATTGTAATGGGAACCTCGCTCTGTTACTGCTTTTACCTCTCTTATGCTCTTACCTCTCTCACTGCTCTTACTTCTCTTATTTTATTCTTTTGCTTCTCTGACTTCTTTCACCACTCTCACAGCCTGCTCCGAGCTGTGGCTGGTAGCTCCAAGCAGGGCCCTTTCACCCACGCCCTAGGCAATAAACCACAGGTTCCAACACCTGGCTTTAGAGATCCCTCCGTCACTCCCGACCGCCCAGACCCGCCGCTCCTACAGTCTGGCACTCAACGTGCTTCAAGGGCCAGTTCAGCTTCAGCTGGGGCATCTCTCCAGGCTGAGCAGCCTCAGCTCCCTCAGCCTCTCCTGGCACCGAGATGCTCCAGCCCTTGCTCAGCTCTGCAGCCTTCAGGCTCTGGGGTGTCCCAGAACAGCCCCAGCTCTTCCAGCCTGGCTACATAGAGAGGAATAAACAGACATGCCTAGAACTTCTACACACCACATAGACCTTGGGCTTGCCATGCCAGTCCTGCAACCCCCTAGGACAAGGATTTGGGCACTGGGAGCTGCAGGAACTGGGCACTGGGTACTGCAGGAACCAGGAACTGGGTGCTGCAGGAATCGGGCCCATGAGATGCTCTTCCCTCCTGTTTCCCCAGTGCAGACACATCCCACTGACTGCAGGCCTGCCCCTCCTGCCCCCAGCACCACTTGTGATAAATGCACAAGTGCTCGGAGTGCTGGTGTGTTCCCTCGAAGAGCAAAGCTCTGTGCTGGCTCGGGGTCCCAGATGAGCAGAGTGGTCCCAAATGAGCAGAGTGATCCCCAATGAACAGAGTGGTCCCAAATGAACAGTGGTCCCCAATGATCAGAGTGGTCCCCAATGAGCAGAGTGATCCCCAATGAACAGAGTGGTCCCCAATGAACAGAGTGATCCCCAATGAACAGAGTGGTCCCAAAAGAGCATAGTGGTCCCCAATGATCAGAGTGGTCCCAAATGAGCAGAGTGATCCCCAATGAACAGAGTGGTCCCCAATGAGCAGAGTGATCCCCAATGAACAGAGTGGTCCCCAATGAACAGAGTGATCCCCAATGAACAGAGTGGTCCCAAAAGAGCAGAGTGGTCCCCAATGAGCAGAGTGGTCCCTCCCAGCAGAGCTGCAATGTGCTGGAGGAGCCTGCTGCAGCTAGGGCTGGCTCTGTCAATGCCCCGGGAAGGCTGAACATGCTAAGCAGGGCTCTGGGTGGCCACTCTTACATGTGCTCATCTTTAGCAGGAACTTGTAACAGGCAGCTGCCTTTGCCTTCGGTGTAAATTAAGGAGAAAAGATGTGAAATTTAAAGATTCTCATGGCACTGTCATGTGCTACCTAGAGCTGCATTCTTTCAGCAAGGACTGATAAAAATAATGAGCAGGTGACTCTCCTTGCAATTTCTTGACATTTATTTTCAATGTCCTTAACTGCTTCATTCCCCAGAGTGCTGACAGAAGCACTCATTCGCTCCAGGCAGGTGTATTTACAAAGATTTTCTTTCGAGGACCAGGTATCCCATGGAAACCCTCCAGGAGCTGATCTGAATTGGCCAAGCACTCACTGCAAACCTGCAGAGCCACTGGGAGGGACATAACTCACGTAGCGAGCCAGAGCTCAGCTGAGGGAAGTTCAGCCCCACATTCCGGGCTGTGACTGGATTTCCTCAAACTCCACATTACAAAATAGGGTCTGGAGCCCCAGGAGAGGCTGAGGGAGCTGGGAAAGGGGCTCAGCCTGGAGAAAAGGAGGCTCAGGGGGGACCTTGTGGCTCTGCACAACTCCCTGACAGGAGGGGACAGCCGGGGGGGTCGGGCTCTGTTCCCAGGGAACAGGGACAGGAGGAGAGGGAACGGCCTCAGGCTGGGCCAGGGCAGGCTCAGGGTGGATATCAGGGAAAATCCTTCCTGGAAAGGGTGGTCAGGCCTTGGCAGGGACTGCCCAGGGAGGTTTGGAGTGCCCATCCCTGGGGCTCTGGGTGGTGACAAGGTGGGGATCAGGCACAGCCTGGACTTGGTGGGCTGGGAGGGCTTTTTCCAGCCTCAGGGATTCTGGGATTCTAGGAAAATATCTGCAAGCACCCAACACACTGAGCCCAACCAAGAGAAAAAGGCCAATGCCAGAGACATCTGTGGGGTTTATTTGGGAAAAAATGCCTTGGCTTTAAAGCCTGGTTTTTCAGCAGCAATTCGATGCAGATTCATAGAATGTCATCTTGTAGGTGACCAAGCCAGAGAACCTCCAGCTCCATCTTTCTCTTTCTAGGTCCATGATGAACACCCAGCTCAGCCTGGCATGGCCTCCAAACCCCATCTCTGCTCTTGTGCCATAGCAGTGTCTGACGTGAGCCCTCAGCCACTGCCAGTGTCCCACTGATCTGCCTCCAGTGCCCCTGGGACCTTCCTCTTGTCCTTGGGGCTCAGGTACCACCCAGTTTGTTCCACTGACCTCGGCCTGGGTCATCCTCTGCAGACACCCCACAGCTCTTCTCAGCAGGGTTCACTCCACCACAGTCTGGACTGCACATCAGTTCATGTCCCCATATTCACTGACAGCTGTCCCCAGGCAGGGACAACAGGGACAGGGACAAGGACAGGGACAGGACCCAGGGCAGGGCTGGAGCTGGGCCAGGGCAGGCTCAGGCTGGAGCTCAGGGCAAGGCTCTTCCCCCAGAGGGTGCTGGGCACTGCCCAGGCTCCCCAGGGAATGGGCACGGCCCCGAGGCTGCCAGAGCTCCAGGAGCGTTTGGACAGCGCTGCCAGGGATGGACAGGCTGGGATTGCTGGGGGGTCTGGGCAGGGACAGGGGCTGGATCCATGATCCCTGTGGGTCCCTCCCAGTTTAGGACATTCTGAGATTCTCCTTACAGAACTGTGTTTTATCAAGTCTGGCATTTTCTGGCATATTTCCCTCTATTCAGGAGAGCAGGATTAACAGGATCACTTTTAGAAACTACTTTTAGGTGCTTGCACAGTGAAAGATATGCAGATTTTGATGGATAAATCCAGTTTTTCTTTCCTACTTACAAAGAATACCAAGGTCTTTCTGTTTGTCCTGTAAAAACCCAGGCAACCTGAGAGCTCATAGATTATTTTTTAATGTCCTAATTTTTGATCAAAATTTTTGATTAAAAATAATCTGATTTTTTTCAGAGATTTTTTCAAATGTCCTTGAATTTTACAGTTTTTTTTCCTTCTGTCCTCTTTCCCTCCTTCCTCCCCTGCTCCTGAGCCCTGCTAAAGATAAAGCCACTTCCCACTAGCCACAAATATCCACAAATTTAACTCCAAGCTGTTTGAACTATTTGTAGGACTCCCGTTGACTCTGCTGATGGCAGCAGCCAGGGGCCCTGAGCAGGAAAGGAGCAGCCTGTGAGCACCACGCACCAGCTGGGGAGCAGCTTCTGCAGGAGCCTGGGGAGGTCCTGAATCCATCTGGGATGCCAAGGCCAGACCATAAAAGCTTCCTGCTTGGAGCCCATCCTGGCTGCTGCTCAGCCCCCCTCCTGCCAGGCAGCTCCTGCATCCCAGCAGCCCCCCAAGGGCAAGAGATGGGGAATGGGCCTGTGTTTGTACATTTGGCTCAATTAATATTGGGTTAATTAGTTTGAAACACAAAAACTTGGGGTTTTTTTCTGTAATTTTGTGGATTTTCACAGAGTTCCCCGTGGCACAGTTAGCACACAGCTCTGAACTCCTGAGTTGGTGCAATCAGTGCTTTCCTCCCCCACATTGCCCAGTGACCACCTCAAGGCAGCCCCAGCTCAATCTGGTGCCAGGGAAACCCTCCCAGTGCTTGCAGCACCAGCACTGGGCTTGGAGGTCCCCAGGAGAGCAGCAGAGGACACATCCCACAGCTCCTGGAGTCCACTGCAGACTCAGCACTGCTCTCAGCCCTGCCAGCTGCCCCCGGGGCTCCTGAGCATCCCACGCCCATCCTGTCCATGTCTGACAAACAAGGCTGCTGGTCCCTCCAGCTTTGACTCTTCCTGCAGCTCCCTGCTCCTGTCCAAAGGCCCCAAAGCCACCTGTGTCCCTTGTCCTCTGCCTTTAGGCCATCTGATGGTCAGCTCTCCAGGGTTTCAATCCTTTCTCTACACACCAGCCTCCTCCAAAAGTTTTAGGTGAGCTGCAGGTGACATCCCTTGACTCCAGGAACTGCCCCAAAGCCACCCCTGGTCCTGCTGTGTGCTCTGGGTGACCTCCCATGGGCTGTTCGTTCCCAGAGCCAGCTGATCCCTCCTCTCCTCCTGCTCAGGATTTCCCAGCTGGTCAGATTTAGGATGCAGGGTGGATTGGCAGGGCAGGGCTGAGACCTGGCAAAGTGGGGGAGCCAGGCAGGGAAAAGCAGGATGCTCTCCCAGCTGGGAATCCAGGCTCACAAGGAGTCCCTGAGGGGCAAAATGGAAAATGCAGATATCTGACCCACTGCAGGTATTGTTATAACACATTTCTAGATCCAGGTGTGATAGAAGCCCTCAGTCAGAGAGGGGAGCAGAGACCCTCCCCTGCTGGGAGCTGTGGCAATGAGAATCCTCTGATGGGAGAAGGGTCATGGGCCCTGGTACAGGGTGCCCAGAGCAGCTGTGGCTGCCCCTGGATCCCTGGAAGTGTCCAAGGCCAGGTTGGACATTGGAGCTTGGAGCAGCCTGGGCCAGTGGAAGGGGGTGGAATGGGATGGGCTTTAAGGTCCCTTCCTATCCAAACTTTTCTGTGATTCTGTAAAGTTAAAAACCCCACAAACCTGGAGAGCCCAGAGTGGTTTCTCACCTCCCTGCACTGCACTGGACCAAGGGAACTGCTCTGCCATGAAAAGATCATCGGCTGTTGCAGATAAATTAAGTCCCTTAATCCCTTAAATGTCTCCAGGCTTTATCTCGAGATGGCATCTTGTAAATTTGTGCTGTTTGGATCCTCGCTAAACTGCTCTTGGGCAGTGCCAGGGCTGGGTGATGCTGCAGGTGAGAGGCAGATGCCCAGTGTGATAATGGCCAGTTCCTGTGACCCAGGAGGATGTGGCTGTGGCACTGGACAACCCCAAGCCAGCCCGTGAGCAGCACAGAGCCCTGAAACACACTTTGCTTGCCTGCTGTGATGTGTGATTGTGGGTAAGTGTAGAGAGCCTGCAGCCCCAGATTAGATTAAGATTATTTGTAAAGGCTTTTTCTTTACATATGTTTGCCCTTGTGCTGCACAGCTGTGGGCAAAGCCTCTCTGAGCTGCTAATCCCCTGCACAGCTGTGCAGGCTGGGCAGCCCTGGCACTTCAGAGCATCCTCCTTCCTGCATTTAAACTCCAGCAGAGCCTCCTGCTGAGCTCCAGCGTTTCCATGGCCTTGGTCCCTTCCCATGGGCTTGGATTCCAGGTGTGCCCCAGGTGCCTTGGGGTTCTTCCCCCAGAGGGTGCTGGGCACTGCCCAGGCTCCCCAGGGAATGGGCACGGCCCCGAGGCTGCCAGAGCTCCAGGAGCGTTTGGACAGCGCTGCCAGGGATGGACAGGCTGGGATTGTTGGGGGGTCTGTGCAGGGACAGGATGTTCTTCTTCCAGGATTCTGTGATCCTGTGATTCTGTAACCTGATTCCAAAAGGAATTCACAGAATCACAGAATATCCTGAGCTGGAAGGGACCCACAGGGATCATGGATCCAGCCCCTGTCCCTGCCCAGACCCCCCAACAATCCCAGCCTGTCCATCCCTGGCAGCGCTGTCCAAACGCTCCTGGAGCTCTGGCAGCCTCGGGGCCGTGCCCATTCCCTGGTCCCTGGGACAGGAGTTCTTCTGTGCTGGTTTGCAGATACTCACATGGGGCTCTATGACCTCCTGCCTCTGCCCTGGTCTCTGGCATCTCTTCCCCTGAGTTTGCCAGGACTCCTCAGTGATGCTCCATCAGTTCATCAATGGCTGCTTCAAATAAAATATTTGCTGAGTGCTTGGGATTGGACTCAGCTTTGGGGTAGTGCTGAGTTATGCTCTAGTTTAAACTTCAGGTGGAAGAAGAGTGAACATGACACACAAACATCAGTGAGGCTCCTTCCCTATATCCACGGAATCATTAACTTGGAAAAAGCCTCCAAGATCAAGTCCAGCCTTTGATTGAATCCCACCATGGCCACTAAACCGTGTTCCCAGTTGCCACTTCTCATTCTTCCACCATTTCCAGGGATGGGGGTTCCACCACTGCCCTGGCTTTCCTTGGCCAAATTCCTACACTCATTTCTCTCTCCAGACCCAGCTGAGAACTCTCCAGAGGAATCACAAGCTCTTGTTAAAACACACAGGTGACTTTGGCAATTGATGGCCCAGCTGAGGTGAGCCCTGAGCCTGGAGTCCCCCTTAGGCAACACAGCTTTGCAGAAAAGGTTTTTTACATCCCAAGGATTCTGAGTATGGTTGTCTGTGGGGATTGGAAGAGCAGAACATGGGTGACTGTGCCTTGCTGGGAATGGGTGTCCCCTGGAGCCTTCAGGAGCCTCCAGCTCCTGTGTCCCGCCCAGGGGAACTTTGCCAGGTGGGATTTGGGCAGAACAGTGCAGGGATGAGACACCTGCAATAACAAGCCCTCCCTGGCCCCTCTGTCCCATTCTGCCTGTCCTCTGCGTGGGAAATGCACCTTTAAATAGCTGAGAAGCCCCCTTGACTCTGTGCCCAAAACCACAGTGAAAGAGGCTCCATCTTTCCATCTCTGACAAATCAATACTGTCTGGGCACTAGAGATCCCAGCTAAATGAAGTGCTAATTACTGATTTAATAGTCAGAATAAAACTCTCTCAGGTTGTAAAGAGAAAGGCTACTCTCCCTTGAAGGTGAATACTGCAGTGAGCAGAAAGATAGGCTAAAATGCAATCCAGGACTTAGAGCATCTAAACAGTCTTCTCAAAAGGCTGAAGGCACTTCTCAGTCTTTTCTGTGCTTTGGTTCCCCCGTTCCCCAGCAGCTTCCTGTTGAAGCCAAAATTTATTGCAAGGAGAACATTGATAACAAAAGTTCAAGTGCTGCAGTTAAAATCTGTCTCCTCTTCTTGGAAAGCCCTTGCAAAGAAACCCCAACAATAACAAAATGCATAGAAAGAAAGCTAAGAAACGCAGCATTTGGAGCCAGAAAATGAAAGCTGAAAACTGTGGTTGCTCTGCATCTTAATCTGACTGCCCTGGCTAAGGTTTCCTTTTCCATTAGTGCATTATTTAGCAGCTAAAATGTAAGAGAGGATGGGAGCTGACAGGGAGAGCCTGTTCTGGAGCAGTTACAGGGCTGTGCTTCCTCCTGCACCCGCAGAGCTCACTCCAGGTTTGATGGATCCCCAGGAATGAGGGCTCACCTGGGGATGGATGCAGTGGTTGAAGACGGGAATGGGTGGGAAGGGACAGCCCAGACCCACGGGGATGTTTGGGCTGTGGGAGGTACAACCTCTCCAGGGGGATCCCAGCACGGCTTGTCTGTCCTTCCTGGGGCTGGAACAGAAGAATCACAGGGTCATGGAATATCCTGAGCTGGAGGGACCCACAGGGATCATGGATCCAGCCCCTGTCCCTGCCCAGACCCCCCAGCAATCCCAGCCTGTCCATCCCTGGCAGCGCTGTCCAAACGCTCCTGGAGCTCTGGCAGCCTCGGGGCCGTGCCCATTCCCTGGGGAGCCTGGGCAGTGCCCAGCACCCTCTGGGGGAACAACCTTGCCCTGAGCTCCAGCCTGAGCCTGCCCTGGCTCAGCTCCAGCCCTGCCCTGCCCCTGTCCCTGCTCACCACAGAGCAGAGCTCAGTGCCTCCTTCTACTCATCCCCAGGAAATTCCTCCTGTGGACAGCTGGGCTCCTTCCCTCCGCGCTGTGCTGCCCCTGGGAGCTGAGGAGTTCTGGAGAACCATCCCAGGACAAGATTGTTGCCAAACTGGAGAACAGGGGACGCTGCTGTGACTGGTCCCATTCGTGCTGGCAGCACCACAGCACGCTGCAGCCACGGCTGGGGAGGACAACTGGATCTCCTGCCCTTGTTTTTGATGCCTGGCACATTCCCAGCCATTCCCAGACCATTGGCATCCCTGCATTGGCTCGATATGCTGGGAAACAGAGTCCCCAGTGCCAGCACAGGTCTGACAGCGGCTCTCCTCACTGGGCTCAGCAGCAGGGCAGGTGACAGCACCAAGAGCCCTTCCCGTGCCTATTTCTCCCCTCAAAGCTGTTCTTCCCTGTTTTCTGGGCTCTGCCAGCCCCACCAGGCAGGAGGCACAGCCGTGGTGCAGTGGGTATCGACGTGCCCCAATATTCATGGCCTCATAAAGCTGTTTTATGGTGATATAATAACCCTAAATATGGCACTATTGGCAACAGAGAGTTCGCAGTTCGGAGTGCTCTATTCTCGGTGAAATAAATGCCTCGCAGTCATCAATAGAGGAGCTGGATGGAGTCAAGCAAACAGCAGCTCTCCAATCCTTCTCCCCGCTGCAGCTTCACAAGGTATCAATATATCTATCGGAGTCCTTTGTGAGCAAGGCATAAATCTTGGGCGTTTGTTTGCCGGGAACAAACGCTTTATTATTAGCAAATTGTAAAGCAGGGGCGAAGCAGAGTGCTAACAAGTGCCCGATCTGCAATGCTAATGGCAGCTGGCTCAGCTCGCACTCACGCCCCTCCTGTAAACACCTCGGTGGGAGTGAGAGCATCTCCCGGTGACTGATAGCCCAGCCTTCCCCTCCCGCTCCTGCTGCCGCTTCAGCTGCCCAAAATAAGCTCTGCAATCGCTCCAGGTCTGGCAGACGAGCACGGGGAAGAGCTGGGCAACGCTCTCCACTCTGAGTGGCAGCGGAGCGTTTTGACATCTTGCCAGAATTCCTGAAAAGGGAAGGGGGAAAATCCATTTTCTTTCCTTTTTTTCAGGCTGTTGTTATCAGGAGTGAGTGGAAAGCTGTGTTTGCCAGGAGCTGTGAGGCTGGCAGGCTGCTCACCACCCATGTGGGGCCGGGAACACGCTGAGAGATGTTCTGGATATGCTGCAGGGCTCTCCAAAATCCTGAGTGATCAGAGCCCATTTCAGGATCTGCTGCAGTCGGAACACCTGGACAGGGCTGCCAGGGAAACCTCAGGGGACACCATAACTTCCCCAACCCCACTCGTCCTTCAGAGCTGCTCAGCTGAGCCCTGGTTCAACAGGAAAACCCCCTCGGTCTTTCCCACCTCCCTGGGAAGGGGAACAGCCCCAGGGTGCTGCCACAAGATTCTGGAACTGGAGGTTAAGGGGGGTTCCCTCCTGGTTTTCTATTTTCCTGTGCATCACCATCCTGATTTGGGGACCAACCCAGCCATGAGCATCAGATATTCCATCCAATTTAAAGGGGAAGGAGTGCTTCCACCGTGAGCTGAAGGGCTGGTGGGATGCTCAGCTTGACTTAGAGACTTCCCTGAGCTCCTGGAGCCCATCTTCCCTTTCCAGTGCCATGCACACTGCTGCCATGCCAGGGACGCTGCACCAGGGTGGTTTGCAGAGCTCAGATATTCCCAGCAGCTCCCTGGGAGCTGCAGAAGGAGCTGCACCCACCACCCACTCCTGCCAGGGAACAGCAAACATGGGCAGATATTTGCAAGCTCCATTCGGAATGCTTTGAAACAGCTCCTCAAGGCAGGTTTGGTAAAGCTCTCAGTGATCTTCCCTACTCTGAGAATGTTTTATGTATTTCAGAGCACTTTGTCACACACACACAGGAAGGTGCCCTTCAAAGGTGGCTTCTCTGTTGCTTTAGGGTGACATGAATTGTCCCTGTGATTCACAGACCCTCTGGAGCTGGAGGAAGAGCAGCCCCAGACACCAAAAATGCTTCCACACTCATGCAGTGCTGCAAGAGCTTCCCAGACTGCAGTTTTCCAGGGCATGGCCTCTCTCCACAAGGCTCTGGTGGAGCAGAGCTGAACATGGTCCCTGCTACAGCTGTGGGAGATGGAGGAGTTCCCAGGGCCTCCTCTTGCTGCTCTGCTGGGAACTCAGACAGGCACAGGTGGGACCAACCAGACACACACACCTGGGCACCTGCTTAGTCCCATTTTCCTGCCCTCTGCCCCTTCTGAGGTAATTGCATGTGAGGAGCTGAGGCTGGGTGGGATTGAGCCTCAGCCAGGCTCCTTCATGGTGTAAAGGTTCTCCTTGGCTCCCTGTCCTCGGGTCTGCAGCCCAGGGGAAATGGAAGAGCAAGACTGTGAAATGTGAGAAAGGTCCCTGGTGGGGGGCATTAGCCGAAGGGCCAGCTGGGCTCTGGGCTTGGAAAATCCTCAGGAGGAGGGATAAGGGATCCCTGCTGTCCTTGCCATGCCAGCATCCATCTGCAGGGGCTGCCAGGGGCTCCTCCATACCTGTCTTGTTCCTGCACTGCTCCCTGAGCATCACTCCTGATACAGAGATAGAGCTGGGACATGGCCTCAGCACCACGACCCCACTCCACTGGGACAAGTCCCTTTCAGCCCTGCCCATCCTCTCCGGGATGCCCAGGGCAGCAGCACATCTTCCACCCTGCCTCTACCTCCAGCCCATCTGCAAACAGCCCCAGAGCTGCAGTGCTCAGCAAAAATGCCAGGCTGGACATCAGGAGGAATTTCCTCATGGAAAGGGGGGGTCAGGCCTTGGCAGGGGCTGCCCAGGGAGGTTTGGAGTGCCCCATCCCTGGAGGTGTCCAAGGAAGGCCTGGATGTGGCACTCAGAGCTCTGGGCTGGTGGGGACGGGTCACAGGTTGGAATCAATGACCTTGGAGGGCTTTTCCAGCCTCAGTGATTCTGGGATTCTGTGAATAAGTCAAGGTTCTCCCTTCCAGCAGACCCTGGGCAAAGCCTCCAGCCCTGCAGGAATCTTTTATGGAGAAAAGAAGCCAAAATTGCAGTTCCTGCAGCATGGAAATGCTCAGGGCTGTCTTGCCTGGCACCTGCAGCAGTCTCAGCCTCACGCTGGCTTTGCCAGATGTTCCCAGAATCTCATGGATCAGCACACAGAGCCCATGGCAGCAGCCCTGTGCCGAGCCCTGGCAGTGCTGCCCTTGGAGGGGACAGGTGACAATGGAGCACAAAGTGGTGCCCTCTCCTCAGCCTGCCATTCCCAGGCTCACAGTGCAATTCCTGCCTCCCCTCATCCCATGATCCCTGAGTTCCCGCCGGTCCAGTGCAGTTCCTGCATTCCCTGATCCCTCATTGCCGAACCCCGGCCGGTCCAGTGCAGTTCCTGCATTCCCTGATCCCTCATTGCCGAACCCCGGCCGGTCCAGTGCAGTTCCTGCATTCCCTGATCCCTCATTGCCGAACCCCGGCCGGTCCAGTGCAGTTCCTGCATTCCCTGATCCCTCATTGCCGAACCCCGGCCGGTCCAGTGCAGTTCCTGCCGTGGCCGCACAGATGGCGTTGGGTCGGGCGGTGTGAGCGCGGCTCTGCGGGGCTGGCCGGTCCCTGCCCCCCGAGGTGAGCCCCCCAAAATGCCGCGTTTGGACAGTGCTCAGCGCTCCGTGACCGCAGTGGTTTCTCTCCGTTTCATGCCAAGCGCTGTCACTCTTAAAATCCATTTCAGCGCTGCCACCCAGCATCACCTCCTGCTGTAAAATCCCCGTCTCCCTTAAAATCCCTGTCTCCCTTGAAATCCCCGTCAGGGGGCTGTGATTGCTGCCCCTGGGGCTGCTGGAGATCAGTGCTGTGCTCTGCTCTCTTTGGTGCTGTCGCTGCCCCGCTGCCTTCCCGTGTCCCCCGTGTCCCCCAGCCCCTGCCAGGCTCCTCTGTCCCTGCCAGCTCCCCCGAGGGCTGCCCCGCTGCTTCCCTGAAACTTGTCCTGTACTTTACTTTGAATGCAGCAGGGAGTCAGAATTCCGCCCACTGTTCCCTTCTATTCTTGGCCCTCCGCTTCCCTCACCTCCCAACCAAAATCTGTTCTCCTTCTGAAAATGGCTTTGATTTTCTGACGCCGCCGAGGCAGCTCTCCCCCGGGGGCTGCGGGCCGTGGGCTGGCACCCCCCGGCTCTGAGCAGCCCGGCCCAGGGGCTGCCCTTGCCCTCCTGGCCCTCTCTCCAGCCACACTCGGGGCAGCAGTTCCAATGCCTGTTTGTCGCGTTTGTCGCCTGCCTCGTGCCAGCACTGTTGCATTTACGGGATTGTTGCTGGGAATTAGCGGCGTGCCCGTGTTTTCCTCCCTCCGTGCCTGCGATCGCCGGGCGAGGTGGAACGCGCTGCTTGTCCCCTCTCCAAGCGTCCCTGTCGAATCAACAAGAACAGATTATTCATCTGCTGCGGGAGGCTAATTGCAAACAGCCAGCAAACAGGAGATGATTTCCTCGTGAAGGAATGGGCAGTGCTGGCCCTCCCTGCACCCTTTGGCAGCACGGGTCAAGCCCAAGCTCACCGTGGTGCCAAGCAGCCTCTGATGGCTTTGGGTCCCACGAACAGGGACACTGCTTAGCGAGGCAGCAGCACAGCCCTGCCAGCCCCGGTCCAAGCAGCACCTGCAGTGCCAGAAACCCCTCCAGCTCACGGCCAGACACATCTGTAACACCTGCACCAGCTCCCTGAGCTCCCGAGCCTGCACTGGGGGGAATCCTCAGGTGCTCTTCAGGGCTTTGAGGTCTCTGGAACACAAAACCCCCCAAACCAGCATCCTAGTGCTGCCCACTTTACATCCTTAGCCAAGAGGTGGCACAAACAGCAGCCCCAGGGCGAGCAGGAGCCTCACGGAGATTCCTGCCGCCCAGGAACGAGGAAGGCTTTGCTGGAGATGAGGTTTGTGTGTCATTCCCACAGCATCCTCCAGCACTCCTGGTGGCACCTCACCTCCACACATTTCGGGAGCAGCACGGCTCGAGTCTCCTGAGTGCCATCCTCTCCACAAGGACCGGCCAGCACAGCCTGGGGAGTGCTGCTCCTGCGGGACATGGCAACAAGGGCGTTGGATTCCCAGCTCTTGGAGCTGCTGCCAGGGCTCTGAACCAGCAGCTGCTCTGCAGAGAGTCAAGTTCTCAATGAGAGGAGCTGATTTCCATGCTGCTTTCCCACAGAGCTGCATTCTGTTTTCCTGCAGCCTTCTGTCTTTTCCTGAAAACCACTTGCTTTAGGAAGCTACGTGGGCACTTTGCTTTTCCTGGGGACACTCTGCAGGAGCAGCTCTCAGCTGTCACTTCAGTGTCTGCACTGCTCTGTGCAAGGGTGGACGATGGAGGGGCCACCAGGCCAGGGGGGTTCAGGAGGTGGCTCAGGCTGCTCCCAAAACCACACCTCCTTCTCACTGTGCTCAGTGTTTTTTGCCAAAATACTCAATTCCATGACTTTCACTTACCTCTTGCCCTGTGGAATTGGGTGCCCAAATGTTCCCCTGCCCTTTGCCAGCAGAACAAAGCCATGGCCCTGACAAGGATGTTTCTAAAACCTTCATTAAGAGCTGTTTGAACAGTGCTGACAGCATTTTCTTAGGGTTATTTCTTAAAGCTGAAATAGTTCTTGTAATGCCTTGAAAGTTCCAGCACATCTCCTGGAAAACCTCTGTGGTCCAGAGCAGCAATAATGCCCCAGGAGTTCAGTGTTGGTGAGCAGGGTTAGCTGGGCTCTAACAGCAGCAGCTCCAAAAGGCCAAACCCTGGAGTTTGCTGGGATCATGGGAGTTTGGGACAACAACTGCCAACCTGGATCAAAGACAAATCCACCAGATTTGAGCTGTTTGAGTATTACTGCACTGCCCTGAATATAGAGCAAGAAAAAAAGGTTTGAAAAAGTCCAGCTTGCCACAGGTTCTCTCCAGGTGATGTCTGGGGTTAGGTTTAGTCTAAAACATCCTTGGAGGTTGTCCAATCTTCTGCCCAGTTTGGCATGGTCAGTACTGGAGAATTCTGCTCTGAACTTTGCCCTTCCCTGCAGTCCCACACATTATATTTTCAGGAAAACACACACTAGAATCGTATTTACTTGTTTAATTCTAACTAGAGACGACAATATTGCCGCACACCTCTGTGAAACGCCCTCAATGTGCTCCAGTCCACTCTGCTGCTTTCCTTAGTGAGGTTGAAGACTTGGGGCTGACTAAAAGGACTAAAAACTGAAGACTGTGGCACCTGGAGATCCGTGGGGCAGAATGACAAAGCTGCTGAAACTTGGCCTGTCCTCCCTGCCTAGAAGGACCCAGGAGCAGCTCAAGCCAATCTTTGCAGATAACTGAAAAAGTAATCACTGTTCTACCCCAGCTTCCCATCTTGCACCTTCCTCCAGCTCCATAGGTTTCTCTTTGTGCAGTTTTCCTGCTCTTTAGCCAGTTTCTCCAGCACCAAGCCGTGCCAAGTGCCATGCCAAGTGTCAGAGTCACCAGGGAGCTGTGCAGGGGCTGGGACACTGAGTCCCTCACACCCCTCAGGCACAGCCTGCCCATGGCTCCCCTTACCGGGGGCCAGGGTGGTTCCTCCTGTTGTGCCCCCAGGGACCCTCAGGCAGTTCTTGGAGATCTCCTTCTTCCTCAAGGCAGATTTCTCTTCCTCAGGCTGTTTGGAAGGTCTCAAAGGGTGTCTGGGCACAGTTCCTGTGCATCACCCCCCACCCAGCCCCTCCAGTGCCCTTACCCAGGACTGCCATGCCACGTGGGCACATCTGTGTGTCCCACACGGCCTGGTCCAGCTGGAAGCTGTGATTTGCCTGCACCCTGCCCTGCTCCCCTATTCCTGTGTCCTCTCCTTCCCCCATTGCCCATCCCACCTCTGCTTTTGTTCCTGCTCCAGGGTGGCTCCTTTTCCTCTTTGTTGATGGCAGCAGAGAAAGGGGAAGAGTCCAGGTTTTGGCCTGGAATAGATTTACCTTCAGTGCCCTTGGACAAGCCATGGAGCTGGTCCATGTTTGGTAGCAAATCCCCATCAGTGGGGGGAGAAGAGCTGGCCAGGTGTTGATGGGATGCCCTGATCTGTCTCACATCCCTGTGCCTGCCCCAGCACAGCTCTGCTCAAGGTACAGGAGCATCCCCAGAAGTCTCTGCAGACCCTGGAGATTTTCAAGTTAAGACATGAGCTAGAGGAGTAATCTGAAATGAATAATTTATTTTGGTGAATTTTCCTTCCCTGTGTTTACAGATTGTCTCAGAGCAGATTGCAGCTTTCGCACCTCAATTCATTATTGGAAACTATTTGCAGATAGTTCCTGGTCTGCAGCTCATTTGCTAACTCTGCTGGGAGCACTGCAGATCTGAAATCAGAGCTGTTGTGACTGGTCAGGTGGTGCTGCCATGCTCACATTCCTCTGTGAGATCTCAGTGATGCTCAGGATGGGGCTGCAAGGGTGGCTGCTCCCAGTCACAAATTCCATGTTCATTTTCTGCCAGGGCTCTCCAGCAGCATTTCTGCAAGTCTCTGCAGCTGCCAGGACAGCCAGGGGCTTTGGGAGAGGAGTCAGCCTTAAAAATACACAAGGAAATGGAAAACAAACAAATAAACAAAGTGAGGAGGAGAAGTCTCAGTAATTCAAGTAATTCAAGAGGAAGTCTGGGCAGCATTGTCCATCCCAGGCTCCATCCCAGTGGAGACACTGTTGGGTTGGAGGAAAACACGAAGCTGGGCTCTCAAATAACACACAGATAACACATGGATTGCAGCCACCCCCCATGTGCTGCCCCTGGGAACAGCAGAGCCCCTGGAACACTCAGAGCACACAGGGCCTGGAAGGGGAGCCCAGCTTCTTGCAACAGTGCTAAAATAATAACATACAAACCAGACCATTATTTGGAAGCTTCCAGGTGTCCCAGTGGTTATGGGCACAGCCAGTATTGGATTTTTATGATTTTTATGGGTTTAACAAATTAGCATATGTAACAAATACTGTCCAATTAGAAGAGCAGTTGGTTAAGTAATTTTTCCCCCAGGTACTGCCCCACTGGAGTTAGTCCAGGACTTCTTTGCTCCACTTCTCGTTATGTCTTCTCAAATTCTGATTAGAAAATGGAATGTTCTTCTTGTAGGTCCTCTACTAGAAAATAGGACTAAACAGTATTTCAGAAATGTGTTAGAAGGTTAGCTTCTTACTCTGAAATCTAAGAGAAAGGGTAGGAAAAATACCAGGAGCTGTATAACCACATATTGGTGGTGGACAAGGTCACAAATATATGAAAAATAAATAAAAAGCAACAATCTTCAGGCATCGACTGGGCTGGAGCAGCCATTCTTCAGCTGCTGCTCCCAGGACTCTTGCCACTCCTTGGCACCGTGTCCAGCACACTGCTGGTGCTGCAGGGACGCCCAGGATGTGCAGGATGTGCTCACAGCTAGGAGTGAAGGGTGCTGGGAGGGCTTTTCACCCGGTCTGCATCCTGTGTCTGCCTGCAGCTTTGGCATTCGGGGGGGATGAGAGTGGCTGGTGCAGAAATGGAGAGGCCAAGGCTGTGTTGGGCTCCCAGGTTCCTGGGATGGCCTGAGGGACACTCAGCATTCCCAGTTCAGCCCAGCCTCCAACACCCATGGAATGCACAGGGCTGCCCTGGCCCAGCTTCTACTGTCAGGTCTTCATTCAGATTTTGCTGCACATCTCCCACTCCCCTTGTTTCCCCTGCACGTGCAGAATCTCGGGGGTGGGCTGGCCCCAGCTGGATGTTTGGTGCCCACCAAAGCTGCTTTTTCAGTGCCCTTTGCAACTGGAAAAGGGAGGAAAATAAAGGGAAAGGTAAACACTGGGAGAGATCCCTCCCTGGTCACCATCATAGGCACAACAGCCTGAACCTGGGGATATTAATTGAATTTATTACCAAAAAACCAGAGCAGGACAATGAGAATAAAACAAATCCTAAAAACAGCTTTCCCCTACCTCTCCCTCCTTCCTGTTCTCTCTGCTCTGGAGCCAGGCTGGGAGAGCTGGGGGTGCTCACCTGGAGAGGAGAAGGATCCAGGGAGAGCTCAGAGCCCCTTCCAGGGCCTAAAGGGGCTCCAGGAGAGCTGGAGAGTGACTGGGGACAAGGGATGGAGGGACAGGACACAGGGAATGGCTTCCACTGCCAGAGGGCAGGGACAGATGGGATATTGGGAAGGAATTGTTCCCTGGCAGGGTGGGCAGGCCCTGGCACAGGGTGCCCAGAGCAGCTGCGGCTGCCCCTGGATCCCTGGCAGTGCCCAAGGCCAGGTTGGACACTGGGGCTTGGAGCAGCCTGGGACAGTGGAAGGTGTCCCTCAAACCATTCTGGCATTTTCTGCCTGTTCCCAGCTGCTTCACAGTCAGTGCAGGGCGAGCTCAGGGCAGCTCCAAGCCCAGTGGCAGCCCTCAGCCAGGTGTTTCCCCAAGGCTGGAAAGGGAGCAGCTTTCTGCAAGAGGTGCCTGAATAAATCTGCAGCCCTTCCTGCCCAGCCTTCTGAAGGATTCCTGGCACATCCCAATCTCAGCAGCACTGCCAGGACCAGGTGGGAACCTTTTACAGAGGGGATTGATGTGTCAGGCTGGAGCGGTGCTGGGATGATTTACAGGAACAACTCGTCCACACCGACCCCATTGCTCAGGCAGGAGAGGCCTGAAATGTGAGCAAAATCACGGAGCAGGAGCTGCAAGGGCCATAATTCACTCCTGGGAGAAGCAGCAGTCAGGGGGATCACTGGTGGTGCAGGGCTGGATGCACTGACACGGGGGAGCTTTTCTCTCCCTGTCCTGCCCTTCCCAGGCAGGCTCTGGTGCAGTTTTTCAAGGCAGGAGAAACAAAGTAGCCCATGGAACAACACAGACACCCAGTGCCTTTCCCTGAGCTAACGAGGTCTGGTAATGAGCTCTGGCAGAGATGGAGCCCTGCCTTCTGGGGCTGGAGCCAGACAGAGCTCACACTGGGGCCCAGGGTCAGCCAGCAGCTCCCTGCACAGGACCAAGAGATGGCCAGCCATGCCTCTGTCCTGTGGTCACTGGGCTGGCCCTGCCAGGTGCTGGCCCTGGGCAGCCTCTGAGGTGCTCTGGTACCAAGGGCACAGCAGACTGCAGGGGAGAAACCAGACCTGGCACATCACCTGTGGGAGCTGGAGGGACCCACAGGGATCATGGATCCAGCCCCTGTCCCTGCACAGACCCCCCAACAATCCCAGCCTGTCCATCCCTGGCAGCGCTGTCCAAACGCTCCTGGAGCTCTGGCAGCCTCGGGGCCGTGCCCATTCCCTGGGGAGCCTGGGCAGTGCCCAGCACCCTCTGGGGGAACAACCTTGCCCTGAGCTCCAGCCTGAGCCTGCCCTGGCCCAGCTCCAGCCCTGCCCTGCTCCTGTCCCTGCTCACAGAGCAGAGATCAGTGCCTGCCCCTCCTCTTCCCCAGGAAATTTCTCCTGTGGACAGCTGGGCTCCTTCTGTCTGTGGGGCACTTCCTGTGGGAGCTGAGGTGTTCTGGAGATCGATCCCAGAACAAGGTCCCGCCTGCCACAACTTCACATCAACTGCTAATACAGTCATGTGTAAAATATCTGTTAGATATTATAAATATTTGGTGTGGGTGTAGGATGATTCTGTCTTGGTACTCTGTTCTGCTGGAAGAGTCACTCTGCCGGCACAGAACTTCTCTGCCCACTGGAGTGCAGCAGTTCAAGTGCTGAAAATGGAGCAGGAGCTACTCTGTGTGCCTGGATAAATGCTGTCAGCACAGATCCTCCTCGTGTGCTGCCCTGGCCAAGGAGCCCTGCTGGTGCAGAGCCTCCCAGTGCCTCCCAGTCTGCAGGGGCCACGTTCCAGCTGCTGGAAATGTCCAGGAAGGAGCCATGGTCTCAGTGCCCTTCACGAAAGTTAACAGGTAGAAGGTGTCAAACATAAACTTTATCAAGAGTGCAGTGGTGGGGTCTGGGGAGCCCTTTTAGTTCTGTATTTGAGAGTCTGCCCCATGGTGTGCCCATGCCTGGCCTCAGAGCAGGTGCAGGCTACTTGGAAAAGACCTCCTTGTGTCTCTGAAGGGTGACTCTTGCAGAGCCCAGAGGGATGGCTCTCTGCTAGGGCAGGTGACATTCCCTCAGCTGCTGACTGCCCAGGCTGCACTGTGTGCCCACATCTCCTCTTGTCTCCTGTGGGCACAGGCAGTGCCAGAACTTGGCAGAGACACAACACAGAGTCCCAGGATGGGCTGAGTTGGAAAGCACCTTAAAAGAGCATCTTGTCCCCCTTCCATTAGAAAGAGCAAAAAAACCTGGCCTTTTGGTGCCCTTTTTCTGCCTCCTTGCTCCTCTCTGAGATGTTTTCAGGTGCTCCCAGCCACGTCAGACACGGGACAGGTGCAGCCACAAGGCCGTGGGAAAGAAAGGTAAAAAGCCTTTACTGGACCAGAACAAGAGACACTTCATTCAATTTTGGGATTCAGGAGCCAATTCCTTTAGGCTCTATTAAAAAAGAAAGGGGTGGGTGTGAGCACAGCAAAGGACAATGAATTCCCATTTCATGTGCCCTCTCTGTTTCCCCACATCCACTTCTCTCTTCAGTGCCCACAGGCCCAGGAATGTGCCCTAAATCCTTTGGGGCCCCTGTGCTCACACCCCCAGGTTGAAGAGAGCAAGGAGGGATGGCACTTTGCAAACAAGACTCCCAACGTGAAGGAAGAGAATTGATCCCAGCGTGCTTAAGCATTAGGTAGAGACGAACATATAATTATCCAGTCAAAGCAAGGTGTCTTCACCTCGAGCAGCGCTGGCTTCTCTCCAGAGTTACTCCCGCTGCAACTGCGAGCACCCCGGCTCCCCCAGGAGATCTGCCTGGGACACCCCTCCTTCACCCAGCTCTTGCTGGACACCCCCTTGCCACGTGGAGAAATGGGAAGCACAGATGTCCAACACGGGGCACAAAGCAGAGCCAGTTCTGTGCCTTGTCAGCCGGGCTGGAAGCAGAGCCAGCCCGAGGACGCTGTGGAGCATCACTGCGTGCCAAGGTCACGGCCCCACGCTGCCTCACGGTGACCTCGGTGTCACAACTGCTGGGTCACACAGCCCAAGGAGGTGCAGAATCTACAGAAGAGTCAGCCCCAGCCCTGTACAGATGTGCTCTCTCCGTTTCCAGATTAACCTTTCAGAAATGTCAGCCAAACAGCCGCCGCCTCTCTGGTACAACCTGGAATTTTTGGGCCTGTGACTAGAGCTTCAATTAACTCCTTCAGTGCCCCTGCTCACCTTCTAGCCCTCTCCCAGGAAATTCCAGCTCCAGGGTCCTTTCTTCTGCAGCTATTTTGATGCCCTGCACGTCGGTGACCTCTCTCTCCTGCTGCACCGCTTGGGATGGTGGAGTCAAAGGGCACTGCTGAAACAGGAGTGCTTGAAGGTGTGTTCAAAAGGGAGGAGCAGCACATTCCCAACCTGTGCTAGCTGGGCTGCCACTGCAGGAATAGCAGGGCAGGGTGCGATCATCCTCTCTTGCAGAAGATGTTCATAAACAGACTACAGTGTGCTGCAACAGATTGCACAGGAATGGTCCTCGTCTCTTCCCAGACCTCACCTATCCTGGCAATCCCAGAAAACCCTTCTGTTCCTTCAGAGCAGACTTGCTTTGCACTGGTCCAAGCACCCAAGGGTGACCAAGTGTCCCAGCTGTGGCCCAGCTGTAACACTGTGGGCACAGTGCTCGTCTGGCAGCATGTTCATTAAGTGCTCTCCTATTCATTAAGAGTGACAGGGCTCCTGGAAAATCCAGGATGGGCAGGATACAGCTGGGAGTCACCCAGAGCAAACGGAGGGAAGGGGGCAGGCAAGACAGAAAGGGTAGAGAAGGTTGGGGGATGCCTGAGCTGGGCAGGAGGTGTGGGAAGGAAGAGCATTAGGGAATCATCTCTGCACCTTTGCATTCTGGAGGAGCAGAAAGAGAGTGGCCAGAGGGAGCCCCCTGCCCTCGTCAGGTGCCACCTGCCCTCTCCAGGGGGCTGGAGGAAGGGGCTGCAGGCCCTAGGCTGTACAGAACTTCACATCTGCACAGGTAGAGGGTGTCTGGACAGTTCTGGATCATTTTCAGATGGGGCTTCAAGGACCTAGTGAAGGTATCCCTTCCCACGGCAGTGGGATTGGAACCAGATGAGCTTTAAGGTCCCTTCTAACCCAACCCATCCTGTGATTCTGAGCCCAGGACCTTGGGCCAGCTGAGGCTGTTGGCACAAATAAAGCCCTCACTGAGTAAATCACCTCCATCTGCCCCAAGTGTCCAGCTGGGTGCATTTAGCTGAGTTTTCTTTTTCCATAGATGACTGTGGGCTGGGTCAGTCTGAGGCACCCACAGCCTCTGAGTGTGGTGAAAGGGTTATTGCACACAGGAGAAGCTGAACCCTGGCTCACCCTGCAGTGATGCCTACATGGAAAGGTGGAAATTGGGCAGGCCTTGGAGGGATGTGGTTGTGACACCAACCCTGAGGGCAAGCTGGAAAAGATGGCCAATATTGGGGTCACAAACCATAAGTGAGGAATGAAGGCTCAGTAGTATTTCTACAGCTGGTGTACACAGGTAAAAATAAATACACACACTGTAGAATAGCAGAATGGATTGGGCTGGAAGGGACCTCTAAGCTCTTCCAATCTCACCCCCTGCCATGGCCAGGGACACCTTCCACCATCCCTGGCTGTTCCAAGCCCCAGTGTCCAACCTGGCCTTGGACACTTCCAGGGATCCAGGGGCAGCCACACCTGCTCTGGGCACCCTGTGCCAGGGCCTGCCCACCCTGCCAGGGAACAATTCCTTCCCAATATCCCATCCAGCCCTGCCCTCTGGCAGTGGAAGCCATTCCCTGTGTCCTGGCGCTCCAGTTCTTGATGGAAAGCCCCTCCTTGGCTTCCTTGTAGCCCTTTCAGACCCTGGAAGGTGCTGTGAGGTCTCCACACAACCTTCTCTTCTCCAGGCTGAACAATCCCAGCTCCCAGCCCGTCTCCATAGGGGAGGGGCTCCAGTCCGGACCTGCTCCCAGAGTTCCATGTCCCGTATATTGGGAGCACCGGGACTGCATGCAGAGTTCCAAGTGGGGTTTCACATGGATACAGACATATGCACACACTGTCCATGGATCTGGTAGCAGCTGAACCTCTGACTAGCAGGGACAGAGCCACCACCTCCCCATGTTGTGGATGTTCAGCTTTCCCTGGCACAATCCTTCCCTCCTCCTTTCCCCACTGAACAAATGAGTTCACTTAATAAAAATCCATCTTTCTGCTTCCCAGATGGGATGGCTGCAGATGGGATCTGCCTGTGCAGGAGCCCCTATCCCTCCAGGACGGGGAAGGCTGCGGGAAGGCTCGGCAGGACGGGAATCCAGCTTCACCCCGCGTCAGCTACGGTGTAGCCCTCGTGCTCTTGGGGTAAACTGAGGCAAGCTACTGTCCTTCCTGCCCGCGGGAGAGTGATCCCAAGGGGCAGGGATAGCGAGAGGGCTCAGCCGCAGGGGAGAGTTGAAGATTCTCCTTCGGGCTGTACCCAAAGGGCTCTCTGACACCCCTCCCTCGGGAGAGCAGCAGCTCCGCACCTCGCAGCTGGCGAGGAAGAGAAGGCACCGCGGGTTCGGATGTCTCTCGCCGCCTCCCCGGTGCGCAGATCCAGAGCGGGAGAGAACACCCGCCGAGGTCTCCGGTGCCTCCCGAGGGGCTCCGAGCCGTGTCCCCCGCGGCCCCCGGGGCGGTGCGGGCGCGGCTGCGGCGGGCGGTGGAGAGGAGGGAGCGGGCCCGGTGCCCGCCGCCGCCCGAGCGTCCCTCTCCGCCGCTTCCTTTAGGTGGCACCTCTCCTCCAGGAATGAGGCTGCCGGCCCCGCGCAGCCCTGCCCGGGCCGCGGCCGCGCACCGCGGGGGCTCCGCCGCGGAGCCGCCGCCGTCGGAGCGGCCCCTCCTCCCCCCGCCAGCCCGTGCCCGGCTCCCCCGTCCTCCCGCTCACTCCTCCAGCCAGTAAATCCGATCTAGGCTGATTCCTCTCACGTCAAACCACATGATCCCATAAAACATTCATCGCCTCTCCATCCCCGCTCGCTCGCCGCTCGCTCCCGGGATCCAGCGCAGCCGGCTCCGCTCCCCGCCGCGGGATCCGCCGCAGCCCCGGCCCCGTGCGTGCGGCGGGCGGGCGGGCGGAGGGAGGAGGAGGAGGCAGCCGAGGCGAGGCGAGGCGAGGCGAGGCGAGGCGAGGCAGGGAGGGGGAGCCTCGCCTGGATGCTGACTCCAGCTCGGGGGCTGCTCATTCCCCCGATGAGCGAGGGCGCCGGCAGCGGGAGCGCCCCCCCCTCCCCGTGCGCTGCCGCTCCCCGCTCGGGCTGAAGTTTGGCACCGGGATCTGCCCCACTTTCCCAAGGATTGTACCGCTGCCGCTTCACTTTGCGCCTCCAGACGTGCCTTCCCCGACCCCTAAGATGAAGAGGGCGATAGCTGAAGGTAGGTGCGCTCCGGTCCCCTCCGCTGCCGCGGCTCCCCCGGACAGGGCACGGCGGCCGCGGCCCCAACTTCGCCCCGAGCCGGGAACTTCCCTCGCCGCAACTTTTTTTTTCCCCCCTTGGTGTCTTCGGGAGCGACCAAGGTCCCACAAGGGGACGAAGGTCCGGGGGCCCGGCCGGGAGCGGCGCTGGGGCCGGGAAAAGCGGCGGGGAGAGCGCGGGGGGAGCGGGAGCGCCGCGGCTGCGGGAGTGGAGCGGAGGCGAGGCCGGAGGGGAGCGAGCACCGGGCACGGCTCGGCTCCAGCCACGGAGCACGGGATGGAACGAGGACAGCGGGGTGGAAAGGGAGCAGCACGATGGAAGGAGGACAGAGGGATGGAAAGGGAACAGCGGGATGGAGGGGGAACAGCGGGCTGAGCCCCCTCCAGCCGCCGCCCAGCCTCGGCTTGGCTCAGCTCGGCCTTGGGGTGACCGGGCGAAGTTGGTACCTCCGGGCGAAGCGCGTCCCCAGCCCGCATCCCGCGGCAGAGGGGCCGGGACGGGCGGGAGAGGGGACGGGGCAGCCCGGCTTGCCCCG
The DNA here is from genome assembly GCA_037013685.1 of Acridotheres tristis. Lineage (NCBI taxonomy): Eukaryota > Metazoa > Chordata > Aves > Passeriformes > Sturnidae > Acridotheres > Acridotheres tristis. Next base: position 668,318 of record CM072902.1, read on the forward strand.
CTCGCAGCCCGGCCGCCCGACAAGCTCCAGCCTCGCTCCCCGAGCCCGTCCCCCTCGCGGCGCCTCCGGACGGGGAAGTTTGCGGAGGGTCCGGGCGCCCCGCAAGGACAGCGGGTCCCGGGGTGCGGTGGGGGCTCCCCGAGGAGCCCTCCCTTAGGGTTCCCCCGCTTCGCGTCCGGGAGCCACAGGCTGGGAAGGGTGCTGGGGATGCAGGGGCTGGACCCCCTTTTCACTCGCTCGCTGCGCCGCGGGAGAGGCATGGAGCTTGGAGCCTGGCACGGCCGGAGCTCTGCCTGAACCAGCCCCTTTTCCGTGGACTTTGGCGATAATCATTGCTTCCCGGCCCCGGTGTGCGGGCTGGGGCTGGGGCAGGGCTGGCACGGGGGCCGGGGGCTGCGGCGGCTCTCGGAGCCCCCCGGTCCAGCCGTACCTTGGCCGCTTGCGGAGGCTCCGGGGGAGCGGGATGCGGCCCCATCGGGGGGACACTCGCTGCCAGGCTGCCGCTCGAGAAGCGTGTGCCACCCAGGTGTGTTTGCTGGGAACCCAGCCCACGGATTGCAGCTTTTAACTGGAGGAATGAGCCCATCGTGGGAGCTCCGGGGCTGGCCAGGTGCTGGGCAGGGGAGGTTTGGGCATGCGGAGCCTCTGGTGCTCGGACTCTGCTCCCGGCTGTGCTGTCTCCAGCTCGCTTCCCGTGCCCGTCAGTGACACAGATATAATTCTCTTCTCCTTTCTATTTTGGAGGGCACTCTGTCTGATTTATTTGTGACGATCAAAGGACACATCCGAGCTGTGATCCACACCGCACATCGCCTCCTTGAGAGGCTTTGTGTGGATATGGAACGCGAAATGGCCAATTTATTCCTGTTTGGGGAGCACCTTGGGAGCAGGCTGCGGTGCCAGCTTCTCCTCGGGCCTGAGGGGACCCCGATACCCGAGCCTGCATTTGCCGGGGGCCGTGCCCGGCGCAGGGGTTACCATCGATGTGAGCCCAGCGGCTCCGTGCCCGTGCCCAGCCCGCCGGTGCCAGGCTGCTCCGGGGACTCTTTGTCACCCGCGGTGCTGGTACCAGCGCCCAGGTACTGGGTGTGGTGCGGGCACCCCGATCCCCTGTGCTCCATCCCCGTGCTGCTGCAGCGCTGCTCTCCCCACTCACTGACATTCCCGGCTGCCGCCAGCACCGTGTGGAACAACACAGGGGATAATGAAATATAAAAACTGTGTTACAACGGCTTTATTTATAGAACAAGGCTTGGAGGAGTTTGGGGTTGAATTATTTGCTTTTTTGCTGCAGTTTATGAATTGCTCCTGTGAGAGGCTGGGGAGCCTGGCTTGCTGGCAGGTTTGGCTGGAAAGTCCTTATGAACCTGGGGGATTCTGTTTAGCTGAGTGTCCATCCTGCTGGATCTGGACTACATTTCCCACTGTGGGCTGCCAGGATGCTTCAAGTGCCTTGTAAGCCAGAAATAGCCACCAGGGGCAGTTGGACAGGCACAGCTTTCCCTGTTCTCAGCACTTGCTGCCTTATTAACACAATTCATTTTTACTGAAAAAGGGCTTTCTATCCTTATTCTTTTTTTTTTTTTTTTTTTTTTTTAACCCGAATACACACTCCTGTAATATGAGAACCTACATCAACATCACCGATGTGGGAGTAGCTCTTTTTTTTCCCTCTTGAGAGAAAACACCATTCATTGCATTATTCTGTATTTCCCGTCTTTATGATGTAAATTTTTTATCGAGGAGCCGCTGCATTTTCTGGGCTTTGTCCCCTCTTTCCCAGCAGGCGGCACAGACCTCAGACCTGTATTCCATGGGCTCATCAAAGGCTGTGTTTGGAGAGGCTTTCTAAAGAGGAATGTGCTCAAAGAGGAATTTTAGGGCAGAAAGGTGGAGGTGCAGTTGCACCACTCGGTGCCTGGGCGTTGAACTGGTGCAGATTCCATTGTTCCCTTCTGGATCTGAGATGTTTTCCCAGACAAAGCTGGGCCAGAGGAGGAGTTAATGAGAAGCAGTGAGAAAGTGAGGAAGGCTGTGGGCAGCACGTGCTGAACCATCAGGGCCCCTCATTAATTCCCTCCATCCCCTGAGCTCTGGGCTTGCCTGGGGAAAACCTCCTGGGAGCTTGTGGTGTCCATAAAGGAGTGGGAAGGAGAGGGAGTCAGTGGTGGGAAGGAGGAAGGGGACAGTTTGTTACACAGCATCTCTCCCTGCCCTGCTCCAGGGGCCTGGAATGAGAGAGCAGGGGAGTGGTTGTTGCTCCATCTGCTCATCCTGTGGAGCTGGAAGCTGGCAAGGGCCATGGGGATGCACAGCTGAGATCCCACATTCCCTGTGCCAGTCTGTGGCTGCTGACACAGGCCCTGTGCTGTGCAATCTTCTTCTGATCCCAACAATGACTTTGGCCATTAAGCCTTCCAAAGGAATAACCAAAATCCACAAAATCCCGTAGCACAGATGTGAATTTTCCACGTTTTTCGTCTTGGAAGCAGCGAGGAGCCTGTGAGCTGGGGGAAGGGAAGGGAAGGGAAGGGAAGGGAAGGGAAGGGAAGGGAAGGGAAGGGAAGGGAAGGGAAGGGAAGGGAAGGGAAGGGAAGGGAAGGGAAGGGAAGGGAAGGGAAGGGAAGGGGACCCAGTGGCCTCAGCCAGCAGCAGTGTGCATGCAGGGGTGCAGCAGCCTCAGAACATCCTTCCCTTCCCTTCCCTTCCCTTCCCTTCCCTTCCCTTCCCTTCCCTTCCCTTCCCTTCCCTTCCCTTCCCTTCCCTTCCCTTCCCTTCCCTTCCCTTCCCTTCCCATCCCATCCTCCCGAGCCATATGGAAGGAGGGGGAAATCACACAAAGCAGGACAAGGCAGATTGCACAGAGCTGAGCTCTGATCCCTGCTCTGAGCCTGCCCTCGGCTGCTCTGGGAGCCCATCCCTGGAAGGGCTGGAGCTGCAGCCCGGGATTCACCCTGCAGGGACCAGACAGGAGCTGCTCTCATGAGCTGTGCATCCTCTTCCCCTTGGATTTGCAGTGCTCTCTGCTGCTGTCACCTTCAGCAAGATGAATGTCCGAGTGCCAGGCACCCTTTTTGATGTCCTAAAGAGGTTTTCTCTTTATTCAAGGGGCACAGCTCCAGTGGAACAGGAGCATCCTGCACCACTGCACAGAGGGGCTGTGGGAGGCATCATCCCCGTGTGGGGCCTGCCAGGGCTGGCAGTTTCTGGGAGGTTTGCCCCTCCTGGCCGTGTGGAAAGCTCTGTGCTGTGTCCCAGAGCCAGATGGATCCATCTGGGATTTGTGAGTAGCAGCGTGTGAGAGCTTCTCCATCACAGACACACAGCGGTGTGGGAGGGAGAATGAGGCTGGTGAGACACAAAGCCCAGATTCTCCTCCCCTTTCCTGCTGTGGTTGCAGCTCCTGGAGGTTTCCAGAGGCTGAGGGAAAAGGGGACAATTGTACTGAAAAGTCTTAATCAGCTAAAAGAGGCCGAGGCTGGATCCTGCCGTGCTTGTGCAGAGATGCTGAAGGAATTCGTGCAGAGTTTGCTCAAATATGCAAACTCACCTCAGCCTGAGCTGTGTGTGTCTGAGGCTGCTGGGACACACGGGAATGGGAGTGTGGAGTGGCTGGTTGCCCTTTGTGTGGTGCTCAGGGGGTGTGTGGGCTCAGGGCAGTGTTTCCAAGGGTGTTTCCCTTGGGCTGTGTGCAGCTCACAGCCAGGCCCTGCCTGTGTGGGCACAGCACATCTCGTGGTGTGCTCAGACTCTGACCGTGCTTGCTTTGCTTTTGTAGTGCTCCTAGAAGGCCTCTGGAGTCTGGTCTTGGCCCTGCTTCTGCCTTCTTTGTATCCTTGACCAGGTCAATGAGCCTTTCTGTGATGTAGTCTCAGCTTTTCCTGCACTGTCCCTCGGAGAATGATGCTGAGCTATGTCCCAAGGGACTCGGGATATGGTTAAATTCAGCCCAGAGCTGAAATGTGGAGGTCTGAGCAGCCACTGATCACCTCTTTAGCAGTACCACACTGTCAGGTGACAAGACTGATGATCTCCTGAGGGGAGTTGCTGCATCCACAGCAGGTTTGTGTCTCTGGGCTGGCCCACCTTCCTCCCAACCTTCACACTGCAGCTGATCAACAGCACCAGCAGATGTTACAGCATTTATTGTCCCTCTCCTGGAATTAGAGGATTAGAAAAGCACTTGAGTTTTATTTGGATTCCTCCCTGGTTGTCAGGGAAAGCAGAAACACTCCAAAAGCACATGCAAAGCATCGAGGAGACTGGAAACAAGAAAACACAAACACTCCAGTGCTGGGATTTTTAGTTCAGTTTCTGGAGGGCTCAGCAGTTTGAGGTATCACCCTGATGACTCTCAAGTAGCAGTGTTGGGTCCTGTCTGCCTGGCTCAGGCAAGGCCAGGCTCAGAATATTTGCTTTCATGAAACCATGGAATATTTTGGAGGAATCACCTGGATACACCTGCAGTACCTCTGGAGGTATCTAAGGAGCCTCTTGCTCAAAGCACAGCTGGTTTCAAAGCCAGGTCTGGTTGCTCAGGGCTTGTCCTGTCCAGCATGGATGTCTCTCCCAGGATGGATGTTTTCCCAAGGATGGAGATTCCCTCTCCTCCTCCACAGCTCTGTGTCCTGTCTGGCCGAGGCAGCCCAAGCCCTTTTTGTCACCTGGCCTGGGTCAGCCCATGGCCATGGGTGGCCCATGTGCCTCTGGTGAGGTGGGGGTGCCTGGGTCTGTCCCTGGGCGTGGCAGGGCTGGAGCAATGGAGAACATCGTGCTGGCTCCCTGTGAGGTCAGAGAGGTGCTGGGGGGGGGGGGTATCAAAGAGGGGGTAAAAGCAGGGGTCACAGCCAGGGGCTGTGGCAAGGACACTCAGGATGGCAGCAGGGACACCCAGGATGGCAGCAGGGACACCCAGCATGGCAGCAGGGACACCCAGCATGGCAGCAGACCCTTGCAGAGGTTGTCCTGTTTGCTTTGCTGGCTGTTCCTGGGGACAAAGCCCCTGGCCAGTTTAATGTGAACTAGTTCCAGCCGCCCCAGCCTGGTGTCCCACATCAATGGTAATTAAATAGAGCTCCCCTGGAGCTCTGTAGTCCTCAGATGCACCCTGTGCTGGAAGCTTTTCCTGACACCCTGCAGGGGTAGGGACCTCTCTGAAGACACACAAACCTGGACAAATCCCAGAATCCTGGAGGTGCTGGTGGGATGGTCCAGAACAGGGCTGTTGCACTTCAGGTCAGTTCTGCTGTGGATTTCTCTGTTCAAGCTTTGGAAACTTCCAATGACGGAGCCTTGCTGGCCTTTCCCCATACTGGAACTGATTAAAAAGCTTTTTCTGATGTCTGAACTGAACCTCCCAAGCTGTAGTTCTTGGCTGTGGCTCCTTGCTGTGTCACCTGGCCACACACAGGTGTGTTTGGCTCTGCTGTCTTTTCAATTGCCTTGCAGTAGCTGGAGGCTGGAATTAAATCTCCCTTCACCTTTTTTTTTGCCAAGCCCAACCATAATAACTCCCTCTGGCTGACCCTGTAGGACACATTAGGACATATATTGGGCAGGAATTGTTCCCTGGCAGGGTGGGCAGGCCCTGGCACAGGGTGCCCAGAGCAGCTGTGGCTGCCCCTGGATCCCTGGAAGTGTCCAAGGCCAGGTTGGACACTGGGGCTTGGAGCACCCTGGGACAGTGGAAGGTGTCCCTGCCCATGGCAGGGGGGGCACTGGATGGGCTTTAAGGTCTCTTCCCACCCAAACCAGTCTGGCACTCTGTGATTGTCTGGTTCTATGACATCCTATAGGCTTGTGATCATCTCTGGTCATCCTGGGCTGTGCCAGCCCTGTGCTGGCACTGCTGGGACACCTCCAGTGCTGGGACAGCTCTGGGCCCCTCCTGACAAGAGAGCCCTGGAGGGGCTGGAGCGTGTCCAGGGAAGGGAAGGGAGCTGGGGAAGGGGCTGGAGCCCCAGGAGCAGAACATCCTGCACTTCCCATCCCATTCATGACAATATTACTTCTTAATCCTGTCCTCACTCACTCAGTCAAAAAACTCTGACACTTGGGTACCCAGCACATGATTTCTCTCTTTATGGTGCTGAGGAGTCATGTAGCAGTGGCTCAGAAACATCTGAAGGAGTCCAGGATTCCCACCTGCAGATCTCCAAATCACCTGTGCAATGGGATTTATTCCCCAGTTCCAGCCCAGACAGCCAAGGACAAGCTCTGGACATCAGCTCCTTCTTCCTTCTAGGATCTGCATCCTGAGGAGATCCAAACCCTTTTGCCCCATGGTGCTCGTGTTGCTGGGGCTGACTCACAGAAACTTCCTTGTCCAGCATTTCTGTCCTTGATCCATGGAGGTCTGGAGAGTCTTTATTGTCAGCTGTGCTCTGATCCCCATCCCCAGCTGCAGTTCCACACGGAGGTGGGAACAGCCCAGCAGTAGAGGAAGGGTCACTGCCTATGTGGCAGTTTCCAGCCCATCCCAGCTTTTTTCCATCCCACAGGAGCTGGACACATTCCCTCCACTGGCTCTGGGAATCCTGGTGCCTTTCCAGCACTTTGTGCTTTGTTTTCTCTCTCTGTGCTGCACCTTCTCTGGAAACAAAGGGATGTTTGCATTCCAGTGTGATCCTTCCCTTTCTTCCCTGAGTGCACGGGATAATTACAGTGCCGTGCACTAATTGATCCATTATTAGTGATAATTCTGATTTACATGGTGCTTTAGGAAGGGGCATTCCTGTGGCAGAAGTGATGCTCTAATGTCACACTTCCCAGTGGCTTGTGATGTGTCACCTCATCTCCCGTGAGCTGCTCGTGGGGGAAACAGGTTCACTTTTATTTTTTTGTTAAAACCCAATCTTTTGCAAGAACCATCTGGCTGCTAAATTCTCCTCCTGGAGCAGTGCGGTTTGCTGGGAGTTCATTTGCGTCTTTAGCTACTAAAGAGGAAGTAAAAGTGACTGATTAGTCTGAGACTGGGACCATTCACATCAAAGTGACAGATTTTGCGAGCTGGATTTGGGGAAGTGTTTAAAACTGGTGTGTTTTCATTAAATTTTGAAGACTGTGGGCAGAAGTGCGCTGTCGGTGCTGCAGCTCAGTGCTCAGCCCTGCACCCTGGGTTGTTACGTCACAGTGAATTGTGGGGCTGTTCAGATTTGCCTCTGCTTGTTTGATGACTTTAAATATTGATTTTAATTGTGCGTCTTTCTTAAGGCTGTGAGTGATGGTGGGAGCCACGAACAATAATCCCTGTGCACAACACAGCCACGTGCACTGGGAGGTGGGAACTCAGCCTGGCTCTTCAGCAGAGGGGAGAGAGAGGAAAGAAAAATATCTCTGGGGCCCCCAAATTCAGCTTTCCCTGCTCCCATGGGGGTATTGTCAGGGATGAGCCATGAGCTGCTGGGCATGTTGGGCTCTCAGAAGCCCTTTGGGCGTGCTGGGGTAGGGCTGGGAAGGCTCCACACTCTCCCCTGTCCAGAGGGGTTGTTGGAAAGCCTAAAATCAAATCCAGAGTTTGGGAATGTGGGATTTGTCTCTGCAGAGAGAAATGGTCACCTGGAAGCCACCAGGACCCACAGGACTTGCACTACAAGGGAGGGACAGGACACAGGGAAGGGCTTCAAACTGACAGAGAGTGGGTTGAGATTGGATATAAGGAAAGATCCTTCCCTGGGAGGGTGGGCAGGCCCTGGCACAGGGTGCCCAGAGTTCTGGCTGCTCCTGGGTCCCTGGAAGTGTCCAAGGCCAGGCTGGACAGGGCTTGGAGCAAACTGGAATAGTGGCCATGGCAGGGGTGGCACTGGATGGGCTTTAAGGTCCCTCCCAACCCAAACCAGGATTCTGGGATTCTGGGATTGCACATCCCTGTGGCACTGGCATGTTTTTGGGAGCAGTGGGAGCTGTGGTGGGAGCAAATCCCTGCCCCTGTGCCCAGGTTCCTTCCCCAGCACACATCCTCATGGATGTGGCCCTGATCAATGCTCTCTGTGGCCGTGCAAACTCGGTTAGCATTGGCTTTACACTAGAGGGCTGTCTGTCCCTTTCCCTTCAGAGAGCAGCCCGTGTGCCAGGAATGTTCCTGGAGAAAGATCCCACAGTTTGTCAGCATCCCATCCTGTTGGGCAGGGTGTGCTGCAGGCTGGTGTTTGGTGCTCAGCTCTGATCTCTGCGCTGCTCAGAACATCCCTGCTCTGGGCTGGAGGCACTTTGGAGCTGTTTCTGGGTGAACTGAAGCTCCCTGGCTCTGTCCCCCTGTCCAGTTCATTAGGAAGCAGCAGTTTCCAAACAGGTTTCCTTCCCCTCCTGTTTTTCCAGGCCCCTTTTGCTGTCAGGAGTGTACTGGTGTCAGTGTACAGTGTCAGGAGTGCCCTTTTGCTGTGGTAGCACAGGGGTGCTCTGGGCTTCCAGGAGATTCACATTTTCTGCTACTGCCCTGCACTGGTGAGGATCTGCAGCCCTGAACATCTGCACATCCAGCTGTGGGGTGACTTGGACAGGAATTGCTTTGGAAATGGCTCCTGGGGCTGGAGGAGCCTTCAGTGTCCCAGGGCTGAAAGAGATTTAGCAGCTCCTGCCTGAAAGTTCAGCTCCCAGCCTGTCCATCCCTGGCAGCGCTGTCCAAACGCTCCTGGAGCTCTGGCAGCCTCGGGGCCGTGCCCATTCCCTGGGGAGCCTGGGCAGTGCCCAGCACCCTCTGGGGGAAGAACCTTGCCCTGAGCTCCAGCCTGAGCCTGCCCTGGCACAAATTCCTGCTGGTTGGATTTAATTGATTTGTTTAATTCTGTCCCCACTCACCTTTAACTCAGGTAAAGATGGAGCCAGCTGAGGCTTGCCTTTGACAGACATGGTTTGAATTCAGGCCCGCCTGAAGAATTCCAGCCCCAAACTCAACCCCACAGTGCCTCCCGTGTGCCTCGTGCCAACTGCATTTGTGGCACTGCTTTTTCCTGTTCCTGGATGCCTGAGCAGTCAAGGTTTGGCTCAGTTTGGGCAAAAGTGGTGATACTTGAGAGCAGCCAAGTCCCTGGACCCTGTCCAAGGGTCTGCCCAGTGAGCAGGGCTGGGGGGACTGGGGGAATGAGCTGGGATGGCCAGGAGTGAGTGGAGGGGAGGCACTGGTGGGTACTGGGAGCACTCTGGGGCTGCGTCCAGCACACACTGAGGTTGGTTCTTTGGCACAAGTTGGTTTATCAACTCCAGGCACTTCTCTCCCTCCCTCAGTTTGTCCCTAATGTGTCCTGAGGGAGGAGGGGTTAATGATGGTAATGGCAGAGCTCTGAGTGGTGGCACTGACCCCAGTGATGGGAGTGGGACAGGGATGTGGACAGGGCTCAGGACAGGGATGTCCCCAGGCTGAGGGTCCCAGATGGGTCCCTTTGCTGCTCAGGGTCACTGCTGCAGGCAACACTGCCTGGCTGTCCCTGTCCTGGCACCCCAGGCTCAGCTGGGAGCCGGCAGGAGGGCCCCACATGAACCCTGCTGGCACAGAGCTGCATGCCCTGCCCGTGTGCCAGCCAGGCAGGGCAGCTCAGGAATCACAGAAACATGGAATGGGCTGGGCTGGGCTGGGTTGGGTTGGGTTGGGTTGGGAGGGACCCTACAGCTCATCCAGTGCCACCCCTGCCATGGCAGAGACACCTTCCACTGTCCCAAGGTGCTCCAAGTCCCAGTGCCCAGGCTGGGTTCATGTGTTGCACTGACCCCATCCTGCTCCCCCACATTTACACAGCTCTGTGCACAGCTGTGGAATCCCCCACTTGGCTGGCTCATTTCAGGCCACAAAATGGATTTTAGCCCTTCTGGGTGGGAAGGAAAGGGATTCTGCCCCCCAGCCTTCCTGGGCATGGCAGGGGGAGCAGGCTCAGCCCCTGCAGGCCCTGTTGTTTCAGGTTTGAACCTCAATTTCTGACATCTGGGGGTGAAGTGAGAAGAGACTTCAGCTGGGCTTGGAGGCAGAGCATGGCTCAGGGGCTGCAGCTTTATCTTCAGGTGACCTCCAGGGTGACATCCTTGGGTTTGATGTCGCCCACAAGCCCAAGGAGCCATTTCTCCCAAGTTTTTACCAAGACCCAGTTTCTACCAAAATGACACAAATTTTGCTGCTGAGGCTCTAGGGGCAATGTGGGGTGTGGAAAACACCATTCCCACTATTCCAGCTCTATTCCGGTTTTCCTGAGGCTGCATCCTCTGCTGGGTGCAGTGTGGTCCCAAAGCCCTGGGAAGGGGCTCTGTGAGGGGCCGGGGGTGCTGCTGGCCTGGGGTCACATCCAGTCCCTGTCCCCTTCTCTCCCAGGCTGGAAGGGAGCTCAGGGGAGCAGCACAGCCAAAGAAAGACATTTGTACCAGTGGCACAATAAATGACCTCGAGCTGCCTCGGGGGAGGCAGCCCAGGAGAGCCTTTACTTGGCCATGGCTTTTCAGTGGGAAATCTTTGCTTTGCTGTGTTTGTTTTTGGCTTTCCTAGAGTTTCTCAAGGCTTACAATTAATCCTGAGCTTTGGGGTGGCCAGCTGGGCTACAGGGACAATGTCTGCCTCAGAACACCACGTTTGCTCATTTCCTGGGGACCTTGGATTTACTGGCACCTTGGAAAACTTTAACCTGGAGACAGCTGGGGCATTTGCAGAGTGCTTTGGATGGAGACAGCTGGCACAGGGGAAAATGTCCCTGCCCATGGCAGGGGGTGGCACTGGATGAACTTTAAGGTCCCTCCCAATCCAAATCATTCCAGGATTCTGTGATTCTGTTTTTATAGTCATGAGAACCCCCCAGCTCACCTGTGCCTGCTCCAACCCTGCCCTCCCCAGCTTTAGGTGCCCCCAAGGCAGCTCCTGGGTGCTGTGCACTGTCCCTGCTCTCGCTGCAGCTGGGATGGACCTTCTGGAAGTGTTGGGCTCTGTTGGTTTCATCTGGGTGTCTGAGTGTTCCTAACTTACTCCTCTCCTCCTCAAATGAAGGCCTCACACGGCCCATGTGAGCACGACTCCCTTGCCATGATATCTGTGCCCTGAGTCCTGCTCCTGAAGCCACCCCGCAAGGCTGGCTGTAGGAACACTGATGGGAAAGCCCTAAAAGCTGTGTGGGATGTCTGGGTGTTCCACCCTGTGCTGGTGGGATGTGTGCAGAGGGGCTGTGCTGGGGGTGGGGTGCCTGGGATGGGCAGGAGGACCAGCACTGCTCGCTGGACAATGATTCAGTGAGGGACACAGAGGGGCCAGCAGTGTGTGGGCACATGGGTTTGGAGCTGCTGAAAGGCTTCTCCTTCTCCCCCTCTCCCACATCTCTGGGAGGATGTGAGAAGGGGGATAAGAGCTGGGTGAGGAGGAAATGGAAGGTGTAGATGTAAATGGGTGCTCCTCCCTTGGGGAATTACAGTTCCCTTCTCTCCTAAAAGCCCCAAAATGCTGAGGACACACCGAGAGTCTGGCATGGGCAGGGCTCAAGGGGCTGTAAAGGGAGATGGAACAGGGGAGCAGTGTGCAGGAGACAGGGTGGTGACAAATGGCACAGGAGAGCATTCTGTGGGCAGGAGAGGCCTCCTGGGCTCCAAGTCCACGGCAGGTGCAGCAAGGGCCACAGGTTTGTATTTTCAGGAGACCATCCAGCATCCACCTCTGGCAGGGCTGCAGGAGAGCCGAGGCTTGGAGAGAGCCCTGCTCCCTGTGGGAATGCAAGGAGGGGGTCACCACCAGTGCCCACCAGAGCAGCTCCTCCTGCAAAACCACAGCCTGTGCCCTCTGCCCCTCTGGGGACCCTCAGGTGACAGCTCTGGGCTCAGGGGCATCCCTAAACTCTGCTCCCTCTCAAGCACTGCCACCCCAGCGTGTGTTCCAGAGGAGCTTCCAAGGACGTGAGATCCTCTGAGCATCACACAAACACCTGGGAATGGGGATCCCTGAGAGCATCAACAAACACCTGGGAATGGGGATGCCTGAGAGCATCAACAAACACCTAGAGGAGCAGCCAAGGCTTGGGAAGCAGAAGGTGATAGGAAATGATGGATCTGGAATGCTCTTTTAACAATTTAGTGGTGCCAAAGGATGGACTCCATGAACCTGGAGGTCATTGCCAACCTCAGTGACTCTGGGGTTCTGTGACTGGTGCTGAGCTGGGGGGGTCCTGTGTCCAGCCTTGAGGGGGCCAGGCTCTCCCTGTGCTTTGGGACCTTCAGGCTGAGCCTGAGTCCTGTCCCAGGGAGCCCTCCTTGCTTGGCCAGAGCCAGCCCTTCCTGCCCTTCCCTGCTGGGTGGCTCACTCTGGATCGGGCACTTGGATGTGTAACCACTCCAGGAGGAGTCGAATGGGAGCACTGTGCTGAGTCTGGGGCCTTTGGAGCCCTGCTGGGCACGTGTTTGTGGCCTCCCTGGACAGCCTGGAGTGCTGCAGTCCCAGGGACACTGTAGGAAGTAGGTGTTGTGTTGGGAAATGCAGAGGTGGCTCCATGGCCTTCCCAGGTGCAGCCACGCTGTCCCTCACAGGGGACAAGGTGCTTTCCTCCTCCCTGCCCTGGGCTGCTCTGCACAGGCAGGGCCACATCAGTGTCCCCTCCATGGCCTGTGCTCCTTTGCTTTGCTCCCTCACAGACCCAAAGACCCACTGTGGGAGAGTCACAGAAATATGGAATCGTTAGGGCTGGAAAACATCTCCAAGATCATCAAACCTAACCTCTGACCAACACCCCCATGGCCACCAAGCCATAGTGTGAAGTGCCATGTCTGCTCATTTTTTGATGGTGATGGGATGGTGACTCCAGCCTGTTCCAGGACCTGACCACATTTTTAGTGAAGAATTTTTCCCTAATTTCTGAACCTCCCTTGGTGTGCAGCTTGAGGCCGTTTCCTCTTTCCCACTTGCCCAGGAAGGTGCCTGGTGCCACCTGAACAGGTCCCTGAGCCCTGCTGGCACAGGCTGTTGGTGCTCCCGTGCCCCAGGCTGGCAGCAGTTCCTCCTGGATGTCTGCCTGGCTCTTTGGAGCAGCACAGGGAATATGCAAATTTAACCTTTGCATTTACTGTGCTGTTCTTTTCCCGGGAAATGTCACTGGGGGCACCAAGCTGGGATCGCCTGCTCCTGGGACTGGGGGAATGAGCACCAGTGGTGTGTGCCTGGCTCCTGGGGTGATCCAGCATGGAGCTGGCTCCTCCAGGGAGCCTTCAGTGCCCTGGGAGCCCCAGGAGCTGCCCTGCGGTCCACAGGGATGGATGGGATGGGATGGGATGGGATGGGATGGGATGGGATGGGATGGGATGGGATGGGATGGGATGGGATGGGATGGGTGGAACATTCTGGTGACTGGAGCCAGCTCCTGAGTGACAGAGGGAGGGTTGTGTCCCTCGTGTCCCCACGGCTGGGGGAGCTGCCAGCAGTGACATATCTCCTGCTGCTGGGAGAGGCTTGGGAGCCAGTGCCATGCTCCAGGGTGGATCCAGAGGGTGCTGCTGTGGCTGGAGGGAGCTCCCTGTTTGCTTGGAGACTGGAAGGGAATCCCGGCTGGCAGAGCTGGCAGTGGGTGATGGGACCAGCCCAGCTCAGCCCAGATTGAGATGGAGGGTTGAGTTTCCTCGGAGGCACCTGTGGGACATTGCTGTGGGATTGCAGTGGGGGCAGGACTGACTGTGGGAGGGAGAGGAATTTCAGCACACGAATAACCAAAGCCTTTATCAACTCCCCTGAAGGTGCTGCCACATCAGCCTCATGGCTTTTGGCAGTCCCTGCCAGGGTGGATGTGCTGATCTCTGCACCATTCTCATGGAATGATTCCATGATTCCACTGAGGAGCAGCTGAGGGAGCTGGGAAAGGGGCTTAGCCTGGAGAAAAGGAGGCTCAGGGGGGACCTTGTGGCTCTGCACAATTCCCTGACAGGAGGGGACAGCCGGGGGGGTCGGGCTCTGCTCCCAGGGAACAGGGACAGGAGGAGAGGGAACGGCCTCAGGCTGGGCCAGGGCAGGCTCAGGGTGGATTTTGGGAACATTCCTTCCTGGAAAGGGGGGTCAGCTGCCCAGGGCAGTGCTGGGATCCCTGGAAAAGCTCAGAAAGCTGTGTGGATGTGGCACTGGGACATGGGTTAGTGCTGAACGTGGTGCTGCTGGGTTAAGGGTCAGCCTTAACAATCTCAGAGGTTTTTTCCAACCCAGACGGTGCTGTGATCCCTTGAGGGCTGTGCCAGCTCCAGCTGTGGGTTCTGTGGTCCTGTGCCAGATCCAGCTGTGGCTTTGAGCAGGCACAGCACACCTGGAGAGCCCCGTGAGCAGCTCGGGGTGGGGGGCCCTGGAGCTGTGTCCTCTGCAGGGTGACTTCAGCTGCCACTGCCTCTGTGTGGGACAAATGCTTGGGGTCAGCAGGGCAGGAGCTCTCCAGGGACAGGCCAAGACTCTCCAGGGCAGCTCTGGGCCAACAGGACCGTGGAAAACAGAGCAGGTGCCTTCACAAGCAGCCCACAATGAGCAAGGCACAATGTCCACGTGGTGGGTTCCAACAGGAAAACAGATTGATTTCCCATTTCCCAGAGGGGTTTTGGGAAGCAGCAGAATCAAGAAGAGTTTGGAAGCGATGACAGATGCCTTGGGGTGCCTTTCTGAGCAGCCTGAGCTGTTTGGGATTGCACTGACACCTCCAGAGGCTCTGGGGCCCTGTGGATCCCCGGATCTGCTGTGCTGGGTTTTGGCTGCTAATTAGGAGCAGGTCAGAGCTGTGCTGTGTGTGCTGCAGTTCTGTACAGTCAGACAAGAGCAATTACAAATCCATCACGAGGTGTATCCAAATCTCCTTAACTAATAACCAAGAAACTCAGCAGTCCCTGGCAGAAGGGCTGGGAATGCTGGAGAGGGATGCACGATGGGGATGGTGTCATGGAGCAGTGAGAGGTGGGGGGTGCTGCTGGTCCTCACCCCCAGGAGCAGGGCAGGATCCACATGGGAAAGCTGCTGCTCCCATAGCTCCTGGAGCCCTTGGATCTGCCAGATCATGGAATACTGTGAGCTGGAGGGGATCCACAAGGACCATTGAGTCCAGCTCTGAGGTGAAGGGTCCATCCTGGGACTGAGCTTGGATGTTGTCAGCACCAGCTGAGCCCAGCCCTGGGGCTGCTGGTGCTGGGAAGCATCCCAGGCTTTGTGGGCAGTGGGATGGGCAGGTGGGAGCAGGGCAGGCTGGGTTTCCATTCCTGGGACACCCCAGAGCCTGGCTAGGCTGGTGCTGCTCAGGGGACACGGGCCAGGCTCAGGGGACAATGGCCCTGTACCAGGGCAGGCTCTGCAGGGTGCTGGGTCCTTTACACCAAGGACAATGGCCCCAAAGGCAGGTGGGGATTGGAACATTTGCAGCTCACAGCATGGCTGGTGTGGAACATTCCCTGTCCAGCACTCACTGGAGCAAGCCCTGTGATATCCATCAGATTTTCCATAGGAAACAGTGAAAACCAGGCCAGATTTTAATGCCTGAGAGAAGAACCTCATCCCAAAGATGAGAGCAAACTTTATCTCTCTTTTCATGTAAACCATTTTAAGGAGCATCTTTAGGCTGTGTTGATGGGTGGGAATGGTCAAGGCCTGATCCATTCTTTACTCAGAAGGGTGGGCAGGCCCTGGCACAGGGTGCCCAGAGCAGCTGTGGCTGCCCCTGGATCCCTGGCAGTGTCCAAGGCCAGGGTGGACACTGGGGCTTGGATCACCCTGGGACAGTGGGAGGTGTCCCTGCCATGGCAGTGGTGGCACTGGATGGGCTTTAAGGTCCCTTCCAAGCCAAACCAGTCTGCGATTCTGAGCTCCAGGGCAGAGCTGTTGCTTCCCAAATTCCTTCAGGAGCTAACATGAGCTGCTGGTGCCCATGTGGAGCTGCAGCTGGAAAGGGAAGCAGCAGAGGGTTCTGATGGCACTGGCTGTTTTCCCATTCCAGGGAGAAGTGTGTCCTGTTGTAATTGCCTGGCTTATTTGGAAAAAACCCACTGTAATTCCTAGAAATTCAATATTGAAAGGACTGGGTACGACCCTCTGTGGATTAATTTTGAGGGGAGAAGAAGAATGAGGAATTTAATGCTCACTCTAATGAATGTCAATCTTCTCTCTTAATGAATAGGAATCACAGTTTGCTGCACATTGTTGGGAAATGAAAAGCATCCTAAGTTCCATTCACTTTCTTTTTTTCCTTCCCCTTTCTTTCTTTTCTGCCCGCTTTGAGTGAGATAATGCTGTGCACAGCAGATGTGAACATTCATTTATGAGCACGGTGGATTTTTATCTCTCCCTGTACAAGGCAAGGCTCTCCTTCAGCTGAGCTTTGTAAAATTTCCTGTACAATCCAAACGTTGCTACAGAGCTGGATCCTTCACAGCCAGGTGGGGTGGCTTTTTTCCCTCCCTCCTGTAGGAAACCATCCTGAGAATCCAAGGCAGAGCTGACCCAAGGTGTGCTTGATGTGATTGCTGCTCTCAGCCTGGCTTTGCGTGTTGGAGTGGCAGAGGTGAGGCTCTGGTGCCATTGTCCCCCTTGAAGGGACACAAAAGCCACATCCCATCGCTTCCCTTGCCAGAGGGTTCCCCCAGGGCTGATCCCAAGGGGGAGTTTCCAGCAGGAGCTCTGGGTTTGGAAAGGCTGGTGTGGTTAGCACGGGGCAGCCTCATCCAGCTGAGGAGCTGGCCAGGAATTGGGGTTTCCAGAAAGGAGAGGGGGAGCTCCCCAGCACTGCCCAGCTCCGTGAGCCTCAGGACAGGGGCCTGGGAGAGGCTGGATGGTCCAGGACCTCTGGAGAAGCAGAGCATCCCGATTTCAGGAGGGGGAGGATTCTGTGGAGCAGCAGAGCCCTCTGTGTGCCAGGAGCCTTCCTGGCTCTTGTCCTGCTCCATGGCAGCTCCATTCCCTTGGGAGAACCACAGGTCAGGGGATCTCCTGGGAATTGCTGAGCTCCTGGCTGAGGGCTCAGCTCAGCCAGGCTGGAAGTTTGTCCTGGTCCATGGCTCTCTTTGGATCTTGAGGATATCTCAGACCTTGGGGACAGTCACCACTCACCCCACCAGAGGCCCTGGCACTGAGGGCAGCTGCTGGGACTGCCAGGAGAAGGCTCCATGGCTCTGCCTTCTGGGGCTTTGGGAGGGAGTACGTGGAGGTTTGGGGTGTATATGGGGGCTTTGGAGTGTTTGTGGAGGTTTAGGGTGTACATGGAGGCTTTGGGGTGTATATCAAGGTTTGGGGTATACATAGAGACTTTGGGGTCTGTGTGGGGACTGAGGTGTGAGTGGAGGTTTGGGGTGGATGTGGAGGTTTTGGGGTGGATGTGGAGGTTTGGGGTGTACATGGAGGTTTGGGGTCTATGTGGAGTTTTTGGGGAGAATGTGGAGGTTTTGGGGTGGATGTGGAGGTTTGGGGTGTACATGGAGGTTTGGGGTCTATGTGGAGTTTTTGGGGAGAATGTGGAGGTTTTGGGGTGGATGTGGAGGTTTGGGGTGTACATGGAGGTTTGGGGTCTATGTGGAGTTTTTGGGGAGAATGTGGAGGTTTTGGGGTGGATGTGGAGGTTTGGGGTGTACATGGAGGTTTGGGGTCTATGTGGAGTTTTTGGGGTGAATGTGGAGGTTTTGGGGTGGATGTGGTTGCTTGGGGTGCATATGGGGCCTTTGGGGGTTATGTGGGATGTTTGGGGTGTACATGGAGGCTCAGGGTGTACATGGAAGCTTTGGGGGTTGTGGAGGCTTTGGGGTGTCTATGAACTGTGGGAGCACACACAGAAGGCCCCTCCTGCTGTTGCCAGCACCCAGGGCTCAGAGGTGAAAGAGATGAGTGGGTGTGGGAAGGGAAGGGGAATTTTGAGGAGCAGTGGGGGACAGAGCTGAGGGCTTGGCCCCTTCACCCAGGAGTGAACCCCAGGAAACCCCTGGGAAGTGAAGTGCCAGCAGAGCCTGGCAGCATCCCCAGCAGTCTGTGCTCGGGAGGCAGAGGTGGGAGCAGCCCCTGCAGCAGCCAGGGATCCTTGCATTGGGATGTGCAGAGGGGAAAAGGCAGCTCTGCTGCAGGGCTGCTCTGCTGCAGGGCCCGAGGATCCAGAGGGGTTTTCCCCTCTATTCCCTCATGTGCAAATGCCATCTCCAGCTGAGCGGATGCCGGCTCAGTGCCAGACGAGTTTAGAGTTCCACTGTTTTAAAATATTTATTAATGTGAAGATGTCGTTAGCACTTAAGCCGAGGCAATACAGTAGAAGTCTTTTTGCTGGAGTGGAAGTTAGTGATGCTGAAAAGCCATTAAGCTGTAAATATAAACTATATTAAGTGCTCAGGAGCAACCTTAAATATCCCTCCCCTGGTTGCCTCTGCAAGGCTGAGTGTCTGAGAGTGGATTATTCACAGAGATCTCTCTGCACAGGGCCTGGCTCTGCCCAGTGCCTCTAAGACAGACCTGAGTGGGTTTGCAGGCAAAGTTTCCAGCTCAGGGATTGCTGTTCAGTGCCTGGTATCCCCCAGAACCACAGGATAACATGGGCAGGGACAGGAAGGGAGAGTGTCCAACCTGGCCTTGGACATTCCAGGGATCCAGGGGCAGTCACAGCTGCTCTGGGCACCCTGTGCCAGGGCCTGCCCACCCTCACAGGGAACAATTCCTTCCCAATATCCCATCTAGCACTGGAAGCCATTGCCTGTGTCCTGTCCCTCCATCCCTTGTCCCAGTCCAGGCAGACAAGGTGAGCCTAGGAGAAGGGAGGCTGTGGGTGACATTCTGGGATGGTTGCTGTCCGTGGACATGGCTCACTGCCTGATGCATTCAGCCCCTACTGAGAGGCTCTTGCCCATCCCCATGGGCTCCCTGCCCAGTCTGGGATCAGCCCTGATCCTCCCATCCTGGCAGGTCAGGCACAGGAGCTGGGATTTTTTCAGAAAGGGCTACTGGAGATCAGAGCCATGTCAGGGAGTCTGTGATTGCAGTGGCTCTGAGCCCTCTCTCCATCCCTCTGTTCACAGGGACAGAGTTGAAGGGGGGTGGGTGGTGCTGGCTCTGCCCTGGGATCTGGTTCTTCCCCTCCAGTGCCTGCTCAGCATCCCCCAAAGCTGGGCAGCAGGAGCCCCTGGACCCTCCTGTGTCTGGGGTCCTGCTGCTGTGCCAGCCCCACTCTGCTGCCCAGGCTGTGCCAAACCCTGTCATTTGGGATTCAGGGTAGGCCATGGGATGCTCTGAGGGCTGGAGCCAGGCTGGGAGAGCTGGGGGTGCTCACTTGGAGAGGAGAAGGATCCAGGGAGAGCTCAGAGCCCCTTCAAGGGCCTAAAGGGGCTCCAGGAGAGGGACTGGGGACAAGGGATGGAGGGACAGGACACAGGCAATGGCTTCCACTGCCAGAGGGCAGGGCTGGATGGGATATTGGGAAGGAGTTGTTCCCTGGCAGGGTGGGCAGGCCCTGGCACAGGGTGCCCAGAGCAGCTGTGGCTGCCCCTGGATCCCTGGAAGTGCCCAAGGCCAGGTTGGACATTGGGGCTTGGAGCAGCCTGGGACAGTGGGAGGTGTCCCTGTCCATGGCAGGGGTGGAGTGGAAGGGATTTAAGATCCATCCCAATCCAAATCATCCTGTGATTCTGTGATTCCATTGCTTTTGTTAACCCCAGGGGCTGATGGGCAGTCTGGCCATGCAGACCCTGCCTCCCTCTGCTGCTGGACACGTTCTTTTGTGCTCCAGCCTAAGGCTGGCACTTGATTTAGTAAACTCCCTGCACCCAGGAGAGCTCACATTTCAATCTTTAAAACCAACCTGAATAAAGATTGGAGAAATAAGGAGCCCCCACTCTGGCTGTTGAGAGCACGGAGTGATATGGATTTCTTAGGCAATTAAATTGCACATAATAGAGTAACTGGATTGTACAAATTTAAAGAGCACCTGGAATATGCAGGCATATTCTGAAATTTCTAATCTCATATTTCAGCTCTAGCCCATTAATCTGTCTTATTTAAAGCCTTTACTTTTCTATTCACACTGCTCCAGAGTTGGGATATGGCTGGGAAATGCAGCTCTTCCATGTCAGCCTGGATCTCCTGTTCTGTTCCCTGGGCCATGGCACGAGCACCTTTTCCTTCTCCCATCCTGTGCTCAGCATCCTGGTTTTCTGAGGGGACTGGAGCAGGGCTGGAACAGCTGCTTGGGAATGGGAGCACCATCAGCCCTGTGGGCTCATGTCACTGTCCTCATTCCCAGCCAGCCCAACCCTGACTTTTGCCTTCTCCCCAGTGCCAGGCAGCTGCTCCATGCCAGCCCCGAGTGCTGTGTGCTCCCAGCACAGGCTGGAGTGTGCAATCCCCTCTCCTCTGAGCACTTAATTTGGGAGTGCTGGCCCTGCTGACCCCTGAGGTGCTTTCCTGGCCAGGTGGGCAGCAGAGGGGTCCCTCTGGGCAGGGAGGATGCTCAGTGCCTGTGCTGGCATCCAGGAACTTGGGCAACCAGAACTGCTGCTTACTCCTGATTATCTGGGGTCTGAGATACAGCCAGTGGGATCTGGGCCCTGAGTTTGGGGAGGATCCGGGCAAACACCTGAAGAGGAGGAAACCAAGCCCTGGCACAGCTGCACAGGGCAAGGGTGGAGTCCCCATCCCTGCAGATGTGGCACCTGGGGACATGGGGCAGTGATGGGCAGGGCAGTGCTGTGGGAGCAGCTGGAATTGAGGATCTCAGAGGGCTTTTCCAGCTTTTCTGATTCCATGATTGTTTGCTTTGTGCCCCCATCCTGGTGTGGCCGTGGTGTCTGTGCCTGTCTCACCTCCCCAGGGCCCTTCTCCTGCTTGAGTTACAAAGTCCCTGTGTGGAAACATTCTAAGTGTCCCAAGTGCAGGAATGCCACTGCTGCCTAAGGCCCAGCAGGCTCCATGGCTGGCAGGTGGATACCCCATGCATTTGTGAGTTTGCAGGTTTTGGAGTTATCTGGAAGATTTCTTCCTTTTATAGATCCCAAGACCAGCCCCAGCTCTCTCCCCCTGAGCCTCGGGGTTCCCTTGGGGTGCAGCTACTGGGGCAGTCCCTGGGGTAGCTCTGTGCACACCTGTCCTATAGCTCTGTACACACCTGTCCTGGAGCTCTGTGCACACCTGTACTGTAGCTCTGTGCACACCTGTCCTGGAGCTCTGTGCACACCTGTCCTGTAGCTCTGTGCAGCCAGTCCTGGGCTCTCTGGAGGTTTTGTTCCAGCAGAGTGCAGGGCTCAGGTCTGGACTGTGAGCCTGGGGGGTGTTCAGTGGTAAAACAAGCAGGAATTACAGCTCCAGCTCATTCCCAAACCACAGCCTTGGTTTTGCCAAGCCTGTGACCATGGGGCAACCTCAGCCTTAGCCACGGAGCTGCAGCAGCTGCCCTGGGGGTGCTATTATAGTCCAGCCCCAGCAGCCATGGGCTGCTTCCACAGCCCTTACCCTGCTCTGATCCAGCTCTTTTCCATTGGGATGGTGTCTGTAGGAGCACTGGGCAGGATGGCATCTGACTTTGGGCAGCGATTCCATCTGCTTGTGAAATCGTAAAATCACAGACTGCTTTGGATTGGGATGGACATTAAATCCATCCATTAAACCCCTGCCAAGGGCAGGGACACCTTCCACTGTCCCAGGCTGCTCCAAGCCCCAATGTCCAGCCTGGCCTTGGACACTGCCAGGGATCCAGGGGCAGCCACAGCTGCTCTGGGCACCCTGTGCCAGGGCCTGCCCACCCTCCCAGTGAACAATTCCTGCCCAATATCCCATTGCCATGATGCCAGAGTTTATGTCCAAAAAGGAGTCATAGGAGCCCTGTAGCTTTATTTAAGTAAAGGGAGAGGCCATGGGGCATTTCCCCTGGGGTCTCTCACATTGCTAGAGGACACAGCCTCCTTTTTATCCCAATTTCCTGGCCACATGTCCCTCTCTCTTTCTCCTTGGGCCGAGGTACCTGCAAGGTACAGACTTCCCGAAATACCTAATACAGATCCCTTCTAATGTGCATCCTCCTTCTTCTTTTTCTTTGTGTTTGTTCTTTTTCTCTAAGCCCAGGGATTTAGCAAGGCCTTGGGTGAGCAACAGTCTGTGTCAATTAGGGGAATTCCTATGGAATTTCTGGTTCTTCCCATTGCTTCTTTCATCTCTCAGCATCCAGCCTTATCTACCAGCAGCTCCAGTTTGTTTTAAAGACCCCTCATTCCTTTCACGATCCAGCCCTGCCCCCTGGCAGTGGAAGCCATTCCCTGTGTCCTGGCCCTCCATCCCTTGTCCCCAGTCTGTCTCCTGGAGCCCCTTTAGGTCCTGGAAGGGGCTCTGAGCTCTCCCTGGATCCTTCTCCAGGTGAGCACCCCCAGCTCTCCCAGCCTGGCTCCAGCCCTTGGAGCATCTCTGTGGCCTCCTCTGGACTCTGTCCAGCAGCTCCAGGTCCTTCCTGTGCTGGGCCCCAGGGCTGGAGGCAGCTCTGCAGGTGAGGTCTCACCTGAGCAGGGCAGCGGGGCAGAATGCCCCCGCCCCCATCACTGCTGATGCTGACAGTCACTGAGGGAGTTTAAGCCCAGCTCAGCTGCATCCCAAACCGGTCCCAGACTGCACTGATAATTCCATGGCCCTGCCAGGTACTCCTGGGAAATCCCTCTTGGGGTATCCCTGAATTAAGGCATTCTCAAAATGCTCTCTCTCGTTTCTGCCTCTGCTGGGGCAGGAGGAAGGT
This sequence comes from Acridotheres tristis, assembly GCA_037013685.1. NCBI lineage: Eukaryota > Metazoa > Chordata > Aves > Passeriformes > Sturnidae > Acridotheres > Acridotheres tristis. Next base: position 690,952 of record CM072902.1, read on the forward strand.
GGAGCTTGGAGGCTGGGCTGCATCCCTGGGGTGGTTTGGGAGTTCTGGGGACCAAGGACACAGGGGCAGTGGGTTCAGGAGGCTGTGCCACACATCCCAGCCTCCCTGGGGCATTCACAGAGGCCTCTGGGGCTCAGGATATGTCCAGCCCTCCCGGATACAGCATCTTGCATCCTCAGTTGCAGCAGCATCAACCTCTGGGAGCTCCTCTGAAACCCAGCCCGAGGGAAAAGAGGCAAAAAACCCAGTTTTGTTTGCTGTGCACAGCCCAGGCTGCTTTAAACTCCTGGCCTCCATTAGTAAAAGCTAAATTGTTTTCCCGTGGAATTGTTTGAGAGTAAAGAGAGGTCTGGAGTGTTAATTTGCTCTTTGTTTTTGCTAAAGGAACCACGGGGGGTTGGAGCCTGGCTGCTCAGTGAGCAAGGCAGGCAGGTTTGTGTTGGTTTGTTTGCAAAACAAAGTTTCAGGGATCGACTTTGCAGAGCAGAGCAAGCCAGGATGGAAGAAAAGATGTGAGTGCTCTCTCAGGAGAGCTTTAAAAGTCTGCACACTTCCCAGACGCTTTAGAAATTCAGAGCTGACCCTGCTTGCTTTGTTTAAAAAAATTAAAATATAAATAAAATTCTGCTGCACACTCCCCCCCCGTGGCTTTCTTTGTGAGGAACTTCTGACAGACTCGGAAATGCTCTGGCTGCTGAATAAATTATAAACCCCATCCTCGGGCAGAGGCTGCACAGCCAAAAGCAAATTAAATCCTCTTCAGTGCAATATCGAATGGAGACATTTGCTTCAGTTTGAGGACTGTGGATTCAGAGTATTTACCTTTTTCTCAGGCTGCTCAGGAGGGGGGGATGTCTGCCTGGGAGCCTGTCTGGGGAAGGCTGTGTGGGACAGGATGTGTAATGCTCTCCAGAGAGGGCTCAGGAGCCTTTTCAGAGCTGGGAGAGCCGAGCCAGGGCTGGGCTGTGCCAGGGCTGCCCTGGGCATCCCTTGGGATGGGGCTGGGATGCTGCTGGGTCTCCTGGGAGCAGGGCTTGGCTGTGGGGAGCCAGAGCTGTCACACAAACCCTGAGCAGCTGCTGTACTTCGGGAGCAGCCAGAAATGGCTCAGCAAGGGTTTAGGAAATGCTCACCAGAGTGGTCCCCAGGGAGCCTCACTGGGGCCATTTTGGAGCCCAGCCCTATCTCAGTGACAGGAAGTCTCTGGGATGCCACACTCCAGGTATGGGGCAGGGCTGCTGTTCCTGTCCCTGTCCAGCATCCCAGACATCCCAAACCCATGTGGGAAGTGATGCTCCAGGGCTGCTGAGCAC